>OX387428.1:36774244-37103888 GCA_947563755.1 Lochmaea crataegi | reverse complement strand
GAAAAGAAGAGGAAGAAGAAGAAGAGAAGAAGAAGAAGAAGAAGAAGAAGAAGAAGAAGAAGAAGAAGAAGAAGAAGAAGAAGAAGAAGAAGAAGAAGAAGAAGAAGAGAAGAAGAAGAAGAAGAAGAAGAAGAAGAAGAAGAAGAAGAAGAAGAAGAAGAAGAAGAAGAAGAAGAAGAAGAAGAAGAAGGAAGAAGAAGAAGAAGAAGAAGAAGAAGAAGAAGAAGAAGAAGAAGAAGAAGAAGAAGAAGAAGAAGAAGAAGAAGAAGAGAAGAAGAAGAAGAAGAAGAAGAAGGTAAGTATTTAAAAGATTGGCAACACCGCATTGTATTAGTTTGGGTCCTTATATTTGTTTGGATCTACCAGTATAATGAAATTTAGTTATACATGGTCCCAAATTGGATAGTTTTGTAGGGTTTTAGAAAATTAGAGCAGATAGAAAAAGTTGTTTAGATATAGTGACCTCTTTACTCAATTTAATTATATTGAATATTAAATCATCGAAATAATTCATTTTAATTGTTTTTCATAAATTGATAGCCATAATTTGATTAAATTTGAATATTTATTGAATAACTGTTTGCATGCGTCAAAAACGTTTCAGCTCCCATTTCCAGGTTTGTTTTGATTTATGTTTTTGCAGTTTTCGGTGTTATCATTTTGAACAATAATAATAAAATCGCCTGAAGGCATTTTTGTTGATAATTTTCCAAAATAATAATGGACTAAGGAACATTAATTTACTTGGTACGTCAATATACTCATCTTTATGTGCATTTTCAAATCCATAATTAAATCGTTCCATGAACTGGTTTCATTAGGCAGTGAAAATGTAATTTAAGTGTAGTTATAATATAATGAAAATGTTATAATGAACGTTGCATGAATCCGCCTTAACTAGAAACAGTTAGTTCCATTTAAAATAGTAATATGAGTAGATTCCAAACAGTAAATTTGTTGTATAAATATAATATTTGCTTGAAATTAAAGCCCAAGCTTTGAATGAAAATTATTCCAAATATTCTGATAATCAGAATCAAATCGAGGATTTGGATCTAGAGAATAGCGATGTAGAAAATCCTGATATAGCAGAGGATAAATATCATAAAGTCTTAGCACAAATAAAACACACTTTATCATCTCTAACGATGGTTAATTCACAATCATTAAGAGAATCATTAAAACATTTGAAATGCCCGGTAGATACGTGGGATTTAATTTTCGTAAATACGTGTACATAACTGAATGTTTAATGTATTTAGTTAGTTTTATTGCTGCGATTTTATTTTAATGTTTTAATGAAGTTTAACTTAACATTACATTTAGAACGTTTGATGAGAATCACCTTACGATCTTTGGTTTGGTTTCCGGGGATGCAAAAGGATAGACGGAGAATATTGTGACGTGAAACTTCATAAAATAGACTTTAAGTGTAAAATGGTTGGATTTTGGAATAAAACTGTATGATTCACCTCTGGGAATATTGTTTACTCATTTTACCTAGACAAACGAAAATAAACCTACATTTTTCGAGGCTCGTCCGGGTTTTAAAGAAAGTGTTCACGAAGGTAAACCTATTTTTGAAGAAGACGGAAGTAAGAAGACTTCAAGTAAAATAAGAACGAGAAAAGACAGAAGTAAGACGACTTCAAACACAACCAAACGCAGGAGTAAAGACGGAAGTAAGAATACTTCGATCAAAGCAGCAAGAGACGTGAAAAGTTTTCAAATACAACCAGACAAAGAAGTAGGACTTGTAGAAGGGCGTAAGAGGACTTCAAGGAAATTCAGACGTAATTGTATGTATATTATTGTTGTGGAATGATCAAGATATGATACATTTTTCCAATAGACGAGCTAGACGATCATATTACACCAGCTGTTATTAGAAGATATAATTGTTTTAATTATTTTGATTGGGTTACGTAATTAATTATTTTGAGTTATTAATTCATTTCCGTTTCATACTCTGTAAACGTCACTATATTCAGCTTCATTTTGATATTTGCTGAATAATAAAAAATAAGTTGCGACTCGACTTGTTACAAATTTTTTTGAATTTTGACGCCTAATGTGAATTATGTTTGTAGTGTTATTTGATTGGTTATTTTAACGTATTTATTGATATCACATTTATTTCAATAGCGCTTTTTCTTTTATAATATTTAATAATAATATTTACATACAATGACTAATTTGGGAGATATTTCAAGAATCTGGAAGAATATTTCCAGTAGTTCACTCAAAGCAGTAAAGGCTTTACAAGTAGTCGCCTTTGGAAACGAGGGGGAAGGAAGGAAAACGCGAAAAGAGTACGTGACTTCTCTGGTTTCCATATAAAGTCTCCAGAATTTGCGCAAAAAGTAAACGAGGTGAAACAAAAAGTGCAGTTGCCTGATCTTATTGCTATTTGTAATATAATTGATCTTGATTATTCTGGTAGTGATGAAGAAGTAGTTGCACGCATTTGTTTCTTCATGAATGACCTACAGTCACATGATGTCAGATGATGAAGAAGTGGAAGAAGAATCGGAAGAATAGGTGAATTCCGATGAAGATGAGAATGAAAATAATGGAGGTAACAAGAGTAGAGAATCTTTTGAAAGTATGGAGCTGAATGGTTCATTCTCAATGACATTCAAAGACGTTGAGTATAGTATTAGAACTTTTGATGGTAGAGACAATTATCCAGTGTGAAAATGGATTGAATATTTCGAAGAAATTTCTATGCTGATAGGATGGAATGAATTGCAGAAGTTGATATTTGCGAAGAAATCATTGAAACTTGCTAGGCTATTTATTCAGTCAGAAAGAGGAGTTACAAAATAGATGATTTTAAAAAGAAGGTAATTGCGGAGTTTGAAGTGAAAATGAGTAGTGCTCAAATACATAAATTATTGATGACAAGGAAAAAGCGGAGAGAAGAGTCAGTACAACAATATGTACTAATAATGCGAGAGATCGGAAGTAGAGCAAATATAGAGTCTGAAGTTTTGATTCAATATATAATTGATGGTATACAGGGTGATACATCGAACAAACTTATTTTGTATGGTGCAAAAACATATGGTGAATTCAAAGAAACGGTGAAGCTATATGAACAATTTAAAACTTCAAAACTACACAGTTCCAAGAGGGAAACCGAGAGGGAAAACACATAAAGGAATGGAAAATTGAATCCAAGAAAGACAAAGACGAGAAAGAAAAGGCATAAGAAAAGTAATCTGTGATGTTGTTTTAACTGTGGAGGCAAAGGTCACTACTCCAACGAATGTCCCGATAAAGCGAAAGGGCCGAAGTGTTTTGTTTGTTCTGGTTATGGTCATGTATATAGCAAATAAATGTCCAGAGAAGAATATTGGACGTGGTAGTTCAAATATGACGATAGTTGAGATGGTTCCAAAAAGAGTGTTAAATTGAATATTGATAATATTCCATTGATAGCACTTTTGGATACAGGAAGTGATATCACTACGATACGACAGGACGTACACGAAGCATACTTCAAATATATAGAAATAAATGAAGAATTTATCACTCTTAGAGGTATTGGGTCAAACAAAGTAATAACAATGGGATCTTCCAATAGAAATGTCTTCATTAATGGAGATGAGTTACTTCTGAAAATCCATATTATCCCTGCTGAATCGTCAAACTTCAAGGCGATTGTCGGAAATGATGTTTTAGCTCAAGTAGATGATATCTTTAGAGATGGTGAAATTGTTGTTTTCAAGAAGGAAAAGCAGAATTTTTTGTGGAAGATAACAATAGACGAAGAAGCTGATACAGAAACTGATATAGTAGATGTGACACATATAAAAAATGAAGAAAATCGGGAAGAATCATAGAAACTTATAAAATAATATCATCCAAAAACATAGTAAAGGATAGATTTCCTCTTCCTATAATCGAAGATGAGTTGGATAGATTGCATGCTGCTAAATACTTCAGTACTATCGATTTGAGGAATGGATTTTTTCACGTTGGAATAGAAGAAGAAAGTATAAAACATACTGCATTTGTTACACACCAGGGATAATTTGAATTTCTGAAATGGCCTTTTGGATTATGTGAGTACTGTTTTTAGAAAATTGTTGCTAAAAAATATTATGCTTTATTATATGGACGATATAATAATAATGAGTTCTACGGAAAAAGAAGGACGTGAGAGATTTAGAAAAGTTATTCAGGTTGCGAAAGAATATGGTCTAGACATAAAATAAAGGAATGTCAATTACTTAAAAACGCAGATCGAATTTTTAGGAATTATCATTGAGGGTGGGAGAGTCCAACCGTCAAATGAGAAGACTATGGCAATCAGGAATTTTCCACAACCAACGACTCTTAAACAAATTCAATCTTTTCTAGGTTTAACAGGATATTTTCGCAAGTTCATCTCATCTTATTCCATTATTGCGAAACCTTTAAGTGATCTTTTCAGGAAGGAGCAAAAGTTTGTTTTTGGTGACGAACAGAATGAGGCGTTTGAGAGAGTCATAAAATTTCTATTTTGTAAACTAGTGATAAACATTTACAAGCAGGGCGGTGAAATGGAATTGCATACAGACGCTAGCAAATATGGTTATGGAGCCTGTCTGATGCAGAAGTCGAGCGAAGATAATAAATTACATCCAGTTTACTACTTGAGCAAGAAAACTACTCCGGCTGAGGAAAAATACAGTAGCTATGAACTCGAAGTTTTAGCCATCATTCATGCAGAGAAAAAATTTCGAATATACTTTTTGGAATACAATTGACTAAGAAAGATTTGACCACCAGAGTTGCTAGATGGGCTTTATTATTGGAGGAGTATTAATACGAAATTGAACATCGCAAAGGAAGGAGAATGTCTCACGTAGATGCTTTAAGCCGTTATCCAGTTGTTATGGAAATTAAGAAGACGTTGATTGAAGAAGATGGTGTTATAGAACGACTTAGACGAGCACAAGAAATGGACGAACACATATTGGCGATAAAGAAGATATTGAGTACAGAAGATTATGAAAATTTTTTGGTTAAGAATCATATGATTTATAAATTTGAGAATGGAAAGGAGTAGTAGCTCCAAAAGCGATGCAGATTGATATAATAAAAAGAGCACACGAAAGTGGTCATTTTGCACTCCCGAACACAGAAGAAGTGGCAAGAAGAGAATTTTATATTCCAAAGTTGAAGGAAAAAATTTTAAAAATTTGGGAAATTGCATACATTCTATATTAGGTAACAGAAAAGAAGGAGAGAAGGAAGGGATGTTACATCCAATATCTATACAGGAAGGACCACTCCACACATATCATATCGATCATTTAGGACCAATGCCTTCAACTAATAAAAATTATTGTTATATATTGGCGATTGTTGATGATTTCTCCAAATTCACGTGGCTATATGCATGTAAATCTTCAACAACTAAAGAGGTTATTAGTTGGTTGGAAAAACAAAAACAAGTTTTTGGAAACCCATGTAGAATTATAACAGATCGAGGAACTACTTTTAATGCTGAAGAATTCAAAAACGATTGTAGTGATGAAGGTATACAGAGCTTAATAATAACCACTGGAGTTCCAAGAGGAAATGGTCAGATTAAGAGAGTGAATCGAATTATCATTCCAGTTCTTACGAAACTGAGCTTGAACGATCCTAGAAAATGGTTTAAATATTAAGTTGAGCGCGTACAACGATCATTGAATTCTACTATTGAGAGAAGCATAGAGACTACATTTTTTGAAATTCTGACAGGAGTGAAGATGGGGAATAAAGAAGAAATAATAATCAACAAATTATTGGAAGAAGCTATAATACAAAAATTTGACGAAGAGAAAAAAGATCTCGCAGCAGAAAGAAAAAACAGATTTAAAAAGTATAGGAAGAAAACTGAAGAGCTCATAATTTAAGAAGAAAAAAACCAAGGTTATATGAAAAAGGAGATTTGGTAGCTATTAAAAGAACCCAACTTGGAGTAGGAATTGAAATTCATAAGAAATTCCTAGGACCGTACGAAGTCACAAAGGTAAAACCCAATGACAGATATGACGTAATGAAATTCAGAATTCATGAAACTTCGGGTTGATAACCAAAGTGAATCCGGATCAGACTCACAATAGGATTGCCGAGTATAGATAACTGAATTTTCAATGTATTTAGTTAGTTTTAATGTAGCGATTTTATTTTAACGTTTTAATGAAGTTCTACTTAACATTACATTTAGAACATTTGAATTAGAAACTGTTACATGCGGCACTAATTCTGCTCCCTTTTTGGCAACAAAAACTCTAAATGAAATTGTTGCGTCAGACGTATGTGGATGACGTGTTGTATGGCTGTTCTTCTTTAGTAGAATTACAAACTGCTTATTCTGAGCTCAATAATGTATTGAACTCACTTGGTTTCGAATTACATAAAGGTACGTCAAGTTCTCCTGAATTTCGACAGTTACATTGTGACAAGAATGAAGAAATAAATGATGTTATAAACGATAAGGATTTCTCTGACAAGGTATTGAAAGTTTATTGGAACGTTTCAACTGATGTATTTTCAAGTATAATTTTAAAAATGTTCGATACTCTCGGGTTAATTGGTCCTTTCATAGTAATTGGTGAACTTTTTATCCAAAAATTATGGATAGAAAAAATAACTCCTGCCTTGTCATCAGAGTGGTATTCTTTCATAAATGACATTATGTCTTTGAAAGATTTGAAGGTTCCAAGATTCCTATTTCTTAATGAGAAAATAATGGAAATTCAAATTAATGGGTTTGCACATAGCAACCAAAACGCATACGCAGCTTGTATATATTTCAGAAGAGGATATCACAACCAGTCTATTTCTTCTGTTCTCATAACTTCAAAATCACGAGTAGCTCCTATAAAGAGTTTATCAATTCCTCGTTTGGAGTTACACGCAATGGTTCTGTTAGCTAACCTGACTCCAAAAATATTTAATGTTTTCAAGGGAAAATTAATATTTTCTCCGGTGAACGTCGCATTGTGTGTTTTGCATCGATTTAGACTCTATTCATGGTTCTTATGTGTTTCGTCTGCATTTGAGTGAAAGATAATGGAATATGGTCCGATTGTACATTTTTGGGTATACTGGAGTCGTTTTGTGAACTATTGAGTGATTTTGTGTACTTTTCAGTAGAATTGAGAGTTCACACATAAACGAGCTCCGTTGACCGTTTTGAAGTTTTATTTCGTTAAATTGTGCTTTATTGGATCAAATAACGTCGCTTTGTGTGTTTTGCATCGATTTAGACTCTATTCATGGTTTTTATGTGTCTTCGTCTGCATTTGAGTGAAAGAGAATGGGATATGGTCCAATTGTACATTTTTGGGTATACTGGAGTACCGTTTTGAGAATGATCGAGTGATTTTGTGTACTTTTCAGTAGAATTGAGAGTTATTAGTGATTTCGAGCTCCGTTGACCGTTTTGGAGTGTTATTACATTAAATTGTGCCGTATTGGATCAAATAACGTCGCATTGTGTGTTTTGCATAAAATTAGACTCTATTCACAAATTCACAGATTCACAAATTTCGTTGTATTGGTTGTATTGGATTTCCAAAGTTCAAGCTCTATCTACTACGTGGCATTGGCGTCATGTTTCCTCTTTAGACAACCCTGTCGATATACTTGCTAGAGGTAGGTCAGCATCTTTCCTTATTTCTTCAAGTTTATGGTGGCAAGGACCATCATTTCTTCTTGAATCTGACCTTCAACTGAAGGTTCATAATCCTGTTAATCCTGACATCAAGATTCCTGAACAAAGAAAAATTAGTTTATATACCATTTCCAATATGCCTATCCAGCATGAATTTTTGCATCACTTCTTTAATCGATTTTCTTTATGGCCTCGACTTTTTCATTCTGTAGCCTATGTGCTTAGATTCATTTTTAATTGTTAGAATCCATGTTCAAAACGGTGAGTCCCATTATCCGTTGAAGAAAGAAAATTAGCTGCGTTGACTGTCTGTAAAATCATACAGAATCAACATTTTCCTATGGAAATATCAGAACTAGAAACTGATAAACCACTTTCCAATAAAAATTTGCTTTATTTCAAACCCTTCTATTGCTCCACAGGTCTGATCTGTATTGGAGGACGTTTGCAATATGCAGATATTCCGGAAGATCAAAAACATCCGATATTGTACCGGTGTGAAGATAGCAGCCAATTTTCGCTGCAAAAATGTTGAGAACTGCTCAATTCGCGGTTTCAGTGGCGTGCAGAATATATATTGAATCGAATTCATATTCGGAAGAGCCACCTTGATAACATTATGTTTCCAACTTTATAATGTTTCTACCTTCCAAATGTTAACTTGGCTTCCCGTTTCTTTTAGAAGTTACAATTTATTTTAGTTTTAGGGGAGACCTTGCAACCCTTGTTCCCCATCGGAAGCCAATTTCCTTGGAACAGTGTGTTTTCAACATTATAATACTCATAATTCTCGTTTCCTTTGAATGTTACAATTTATTTCAGTTTTGGGCGTGACGTTTCAACCCTTGTTCCCCATCGTAAGTAAATTTCCTTCAAACACTGTGTTGTCTACATAGAATGCTTCTGACCTCCAAATATTAACTTGGCTTTCCGTTTCTTTTGGAAGTTACAATTTATTTTAGTTTTAGGGGGGACGTTTCAACCCTTGTTCCCTAACGTAAGCAAATTTCCTGAGAATAATGTGTTCTCATCATTATAATGCTCCTACCCTCCGAATATTAACTTGGCTTCTCGTTTCTTTTCGATGTTACAATTTTCAACCAAAAATATTTCCTGTATTTGAAGCCGTCTTACGTTATTTTGTTAATCTTGATTGATGTCTACGATTCCAATAATCCATTATTGAACCAGCTTTTGTACTCCATTCGAAGGTGGGAAGAGTGATCAGTAGCTTAACCCGATGTTGCAGTTGATATGATTGTCTAACTCCCAACAATCCCATTTAAAATGGATATAGCTTTACGGTGACATTTTATGTGACCCTGTAGTAGAGATTATAAGAAATAGACATAAAATATGTCATATCAGGTGAAAGAAAATTAAAAAAGGAAACGAAAAAACCCAAAATATACGGGGTGCCCCATTTAATGATACCTAAGTTTATGTCATATCTTCTAACCTGAATCTTCCATCAAAAGTTATTTTGAACTTTTTCCAAATCTAGTAAGATAAAGAAGATAATTGAGATAGTAATTTGAGTCAAGTTTGAAAAATCCTTAAAGCTTTATAATTCGAAAATGAAACAACTTACTGAAGATCTGGCTTATTTAAAAAAAAATAAGTCATGATATGTCAACTACTTTCTATCTCCTCTAATTATGGAAATATCCTGCAAGACCATCCAATTTAGGACTCCATATGTACAATGCAGAACCTTGAAAATAAAAACCGATATGTTCCAGGTTTTTAAGACAATTTTTTGCTTAGGAAATCATAAATTTATTCCATACTTTACGGACACACTGTAAACAAAAAATATCAGTCATTTATGTATCTGAGAAAGGATAAATTTCCAGGCCATTCATATTTTTTTCTCTTCCCAGCCATTTATATTATAGAAAATAAATATTGATTTACCGTCCAGTAGCAGCAGTCAGTGTCTTAACCTTGAATTTACCCTCGCTAAATAGCACTTAGACGTTTGCTATACAAATAGATCTTATCTTTTATTGTTATATATACCTACCCTTAAAATAGAAATAATGGTATCAGAAAAAAGTTTGCTTAAAAACTATTATTACAGGGTATTTTTTGGAAAATACAAAACATTTTAAAAACGTTTCATGTTTTACCTTACAATTAAATTAACAAAAAAATTAAATTTGTTGTGATATGAAAAACTGCAAAAGTGGCTGTAAAAGACAAAAAACCCATTAAAAGTAAGTTATAGTCGGGGAAATAGGGCTAGTCCTTTTATCTGATCATACTGTAATTATATAGTTACAAAGCGGACGTGTTTTATTATTTCGGTTTTAAACTGTCAGCGGTTGTCGAATTTATGACTTTGAAGGATCAAATACTTGGATTCTACACTAGATAGACAACAGTCAGTGAGCGGGCGCATTTACCATTTGTTTCACCAATGCTCAGTGGATGGATATGAGCGAAAGCGATAATTCGCCAATCTCTAACCTAGACAAAGATAGTCTCCCAGCTGCAAGTAATGGTGCACATACATGGAAAAATGGTAATTCAAGGTTTAAAATATTTCAGAAACCCGAGAATGAATCATGATTGTATTTCGTCACAAAAACCTCTAATTCTAATAGCCCAACGTAAATGATTATATTTTATTTTCATATTTAAAAAAAATGGTTCTTGAATGTACAAAATCCCTGTTACAAAATTTACATATATAAAAACGACAGATCCATCAAATAATATCGGATCAATATCGGAAGCGTTAACTAATTTTTCAATTTCCCAGTCTTTCTTTGTCGCAATGTTCCATGTAATGCCCAGGTAACACAGACCTCTCCGAGGATCTCTGAGAGGTTATAATTAGGATCTTATGCGAACTCCTATTGCGAGGTCCCGGTGATCGCTATGTGCTGTAGCTAAGCGAAATTCTCACTGGTGTCTCCAGGAGAAATCTCGGAGAGCCCACGTTCAATCTTCCAGGTTTCATCTTATTGCGAGTTCCTAAAGTTATCTCGAAAGTAACTTGAATAAGAAATTCCTATTGCGAGTTCCTAAAGTTATCTCGAATGTAACTTGAATAAGAAATTCTTATTGCGAGCTTCTAAAGTTATCCCGAATGTAACCAGAACACGAAATTCTCAATGCGAGTTTCTAAAGTTATCTCGAATGTAACTGGAATAAGAAATTCTCGCTGCGAGTTCATAAAGTTATCCCGAATGTAACCAGAACAAGAAATTATCACTGCGATTTCCTAAAGTTATCCCAAACGTAACCTGAACCAGATATTGTTATTGCGAGTTATATCGAACGACCCGAACGTAAAACTTAAACCATAAACACACACATAGAGAACTTAAATAACCAGAGAACACAATAATATAAATTTATACTATATTTTCTATTAAATTCTTTCAATTGGTTCATTAATCGATCACATATGTATTATATCGCTTCATAAGTCATCTCATACGAATAAACTGAACTATCATCTTATATTAATCTTCCTTATTCACTACCTACTTTCAGTTCGACCAGAAATTAGTTACGCCAAGTTTCAATTTTCAAATATATCCTCTGTGTATATTATTCAAGGATGGTTACAAAAATTGAACAATACCGCGCGTTGGTTTGATGGAGTTATTTCGCAAAGAGTACGAAAACATCACAAATTTCACTTTTATGATTATTGTTAAAAAAAAACATTTTCACTTCCGTAATAGTTCTCATCTGTTGATATACTTATTATAATATGAGTGTGCCTGAACGATCGAAGGTTCAGTATTAATGTTGCCATATTCGAATCACCTGCGAAAACAAAGAACGAAGCTTACTGGCTCTGGCCTAAGTTATTTTACGCCGTTGCCGCCTGGACTATAATCCAGGGGTTTCTATTCAATGACAGATTAATAATATGATAATTTTTGACAGAACAATTGTAAGAGTTCATGGGACAAACGACAAATTCATCACAGAATATGCAGCATTTTTTAGTTGAATACGCCATCAGAAAACATTTCGAATAAATTATCGTATGTGTAAAACGGCTAGCTAGATTAAGGCAATTTTCTAGTTAATAGCAAGACGGTTATTTTGACTATTTATGATATCAATTATATATATATATATATATATATATATATAATATATATATATATATATAATATATATATATATATATATAATATATATATATATATATATATATATATATATAATATATATATATATATATATATATATATATATATATATATAAAACCAGAAATATTGGGGAAACGGCAAGTTTATAAAAGTGAACTCTTCTTACTAATTTAACAAGCTTGCCGTTTCCCCAATATTTCTGGTTTTATACCTAATTAGTCGGCAAATACTATTCTATATATATATATATTTCATTAAAAAAGCGTTCCAGATATAAAATCTCTCGTTTCGATCCTTTTACATCGATGTCATCGTGAACTATTAAAATTGGAATTCGAATAAATTCCATCAATTAAAACCAAATTTGGATAAGTTATCATTTTGGTCAGAGAAAATAGTAAATAGGTAATATTTCAAATGTAAATGAAAGTAAAACATTTTTTACTTTTCATTTTATTTTTATATCTCATTTTTGTTGTGACTACTTTTGTGGTGTTAGAGATGAGGCAACACTGTCCATCCCTTGACAGTTATGTTTACACGCGCCATTTAGTTTTAGGTATAGTGGCGTCAGGCAATTACTATATTGTTCCGTTTATTATAAAGACAAGAGATTATTATTTGTTTGCATAAATGTATATGTTTTGTGTGAATTTGACTGGATAGGTAACAAGGTAAGTGCCGTTTTTCACAATATTCTCATTTTAGAAAGAGTGTATTTGTTGTGTAGGCCTACTAATTGTACTGTTAATTTGGCCGCCATTTTAGATTCGTGCTGCCCAGCAACCGCCAAAAAGGAATTTATTCATTCAAATTATATAATAGTTTATCAATTACATAGTTCCTAGGGGACTTAATTGAGTATGGCGAAGATGTACCTACTGTATATTCAGTCCTAGAGGGAAGAGAAAATTCCACAGACTTACATTTTACTTAAATTAATTAAACGCTGCATGTTTTTCATTGCTAATTAGAATCCTATTTTGATATTTTATATTTTTATAGAAGTTGTATTTCAATGGAATAGGGGGTTCTGATCCCAAGGATCATCATGGACGCATATTCAAGAACATTTTTACAAATGAACTAGGAATGAAATGCTCATGGGCGTGGCAAAGAGGCAACATACGATTGGAAAATATGAACTTCATTGGGACCTGTATATGTAAGTAAAGTTTCAGACTGGTTTATTTGCTTATTGGTACAGTAGGTATAATTTGTGACACTCTTACCCCATTCATTTTACCTATTATGATGACCATTTGTGTTGATTTGTTCATTTACAAAGCATGATGTTCACAGAGGAAAGTTAATTATTTAAAATTAGAGATATATTGGCATGTTGTAAATGAATATTTTTTGGGTAATGATTTTAAAACATTTCCATAAGAATTGTAGCGGTTTCGAAATTAAACACATGATTTTTCTCAAAATATCTCATTTCACTTCATTTTAAATATTCTCAAGATTTTTAGAATTTTTTGCTCTTCACAATTTCCATTTATTTAATTTGTTTTCTATAGAAAATAACTTAACACATAATTTGGTGTATGCAGTAAAGTATATGCTTACTAATCACTAGTCATTTGTGTTTTTCTAGATGTACTGAAACAGACATGGAAAACCACTGACAGAGAATTTGAGATATTTTCCCAAGATTGGTTGAGACACTGTTAGCAAAGAAAAAAAAGGTAGGATTTAAGAAATAATTAAAGTTAGTCAGTATGGAGAATTGTAAGTCAATGTTTCCTTTGTAAAGGTATTACTAAAGCTCGTATTCAATAGATTCAAGCGTGATACCTGATATGAGCACAGTTTTACCACACACAAACATGTTTTAATACCTTGACACCGTATTTTACTAACAATGTTTCTGGGAAAGATTAAAACTATGTTGTTTTATGGTATTATCCTACTTGAATACTAGTTGCGTTAGGATTAATTACTAGAACCAACAGTCTGTTAGAGCTCATTTTGACCAACCAAAGCTACCTTCGAACCTATATCCATATATTCACAACTTTATGATTAAGCATGGCTACACAAGTAGGATTATACATCGGACAATTAAGTATTGGTCTTCTCCTGAAGATATTGACATAGTTAACAAAGCTCGTGTCGCGGTAATGGAAATTTTGTTTTGGTGTTTGTTAAAACTGTGCTTACAGTGATTATCGTGCCAAAGGATCCAGTATGATATCCGAGATATCCAGTATGCCAAATCAAATTGTTTTTTAAATTAAAATCATAGCTATACAGAGTTGTGATGTTATTATTATAAATATGTGTTGGTGTGTAAACTGTTTTATTGGAACAGAGATAATAGTAATATTAAAGTAAATACAAGTGAGGAAAAACATTTCTTATTTTCAACCAACACTCTGAGGGGTATCCAAAGAGCAATGAAATATATATTTTTTGTATTAATATCCCGAATATTATGCTTTACCGTTTGCTTTCAGGTCTACACCGAAGGTGATAGCTAGCAGCTCATTTCTTTTTATTTCTTTTATAAAATAAACTTAAATTAGTTCATTGGTTGTTTCAATCTTCGTCCTCTCTTGTGGTCATAATAATATAGTATTCTGAACTTGATATTCAGTTTCCCCCACGAGCTCTCCTAGAATCTGCGGGATGTATATGATAATTTTTTTACTTTTAAAAGATAAACTTTAGTCACTATCGTACATCGTAACTCCTGGTAAGTTTTACATGTTGAAAAAGAAAACATTCTTAATAAAATGGAAACATATTTTTTTGACAATCACAAAACAATCTGCGGCGAAACATTGAAGTTAGTTTTTATAATATCTAATAGAAAACAACTAATTCCTCGCCACAATGGCACACTGGGCATTGAGGATATTGAGAAATCTCGCTTTTAACCTGAACAAATCTGATGGTGTAAATTTGCATTCTCATTCAACTTTTTATTCAGTCTTGATTGAGAAAGTTTTTCAATCGAATATCTGAAGTAAAATGCAGATTTTTTCAGGTGAAAAGTTAGGGATTTACAATATCGGATGTCGCTGTCCAGCATATGCCATAGTAACGGGGAAGTAGTTGTTTTCCATTAGATTTTACAAATAGTAACGTTTTTTCTAATTCTGAAATTATTTTTTCCAATTTTATAGTTTCCTTTTTAAATATAGAATATCTTGCACTACTCTCAATGCGAACTCTTGAAGACCACGCCAGAAGCATTGCATGCGATGATCTCAAAGTGACCTCTCATGGATCTCGCAAAAGGCTATATATGTGAATTTCCTAAAAACTCGCCAGAGGCACTGCCTGCGATGATCACACAACGAGCTCACAGAGACGTCGATATGAGCAATAAATGAGAATTTCCTAAAGTAGTAGTAATAAGATGTCACAGAGAACTCGCCAGGGTGTATTGTTCGGGAATTTCTACGTGAGATATCTCTAAGACTTCGCTGAGAATATCCCGGCGGCGGACATTTGGAGGAGATATAGAGCTCTCAACAACCTCTCAGAGAGGTAACCAAAGTTGTCACAATTTCTTAAAAAGAGATCGCGGGGATATCTTTAGGACCTCTTTGTGTTTCCTGGGTGTTACCAATGGGTTTTAGTATTTTTTAAAGTGAAACTTATTACATCGCCTCAAAATTATTCGTTCATCTATCGCATGTCGCGTACAGACGGCCGCGGAGTAGGGGTAAATTGGAAGGCGCAACCATACATAGACAATGCATACATAGTATAGACCGGTAGCGAATGACACATGTAAACTTCATTATTTCGAATGGAAGCCGTTTTCACCATCGAGTTTCGTGTGAAAAACAAGTAGAATAAGGCTATTCCCCTAGACCCAAACTGGATAATCGACGCTACAGTGGACATTGGAAATCTTCGAATTTTCACGAAACTAGAACAATTAACTAATGTCAAAAAATAATAGTTCAATACTATTAAACGCTTTACAAAATTAGAAAAATAAATTTCCAAAGAGCAGACCGTCCACTAAGAAGCAACAACTACTTCGCGGGCTATATGCCCCGACAGACATTGAATTACACTTCTAAAGTAAACGGGGTTGGTATATCTGTTACGATAGAACCAACCATTCTGGTTTGTGATTAGAAGGAATAACATCACTTGTAGACCGGTTTCGGCGTTTTTTGCGCCTCATCACATTTACTTAATTACAGTTACCTGTAAGGTAACTATAATTAAGTAAATTAACTAATGGATGCCGTGTACTTGGATGCATTCCCGGGGTACTACTTTATCGTAAAAAAAAACATTTATTAATTTATTAATTTTTAAAACAATAAACTAACGGATGCCATTAATATTCAAATTAATTTTATAGAAAGAAAAAACAGAAAAATAAATGGGATACATTTTCGATGTATAATGGTAATGTAATAACAACAATGAACCTCTCTATAGAGAGCACATTACTAAAAGTTCATAGATATACTTATAAATACACGTGTTCAGAGTTCGTAACGTTATATACATTTTAGCTTTATGGTCTAACGAATTTGCTGCCAACTTATTAACGTCAAACAAATTCCATGACAACCTGAGTAGTCATAACTCATAAGTAAAATGGCACCTACATTACGCGGCTATTGCAACGCAACGTTCACGCTCGTATATTTTTTGTAAATTGATCTTATTCTACTTCATACATTGTTGATTTATAGTATAGATGGAGTGTTTGGTACGGGGGCCGATAAAAATGTACGTTGTTAGAAAACAATACGTTCTAGTATTTAATTGGTAACATCAAATTATAAGAAATAAACTATAATCATTGATTAGAATAGCTTTTACTACATTATATAAATAAAATATTTGTAAGTCGTCAAAAATGTACAAATAAATATAAAAATGATTGTGTGGTTTTATGAAATCACGATACAAGCGAAACTTTTTTTCGGATTGAACGCAATTAACTGAAAATTTCCGGAAAATTATTCTATTTAGGGTATTAAATTTAGGGTTAAATACTTAAATTAGTTTTTAATCTTAACTTAATCATTGGAAAATGGGAATGATAGTGGGAAATCAATAGTAGACAAGAGAGGAATCTGCTCCACTTACTGAATACTTGAAATGAAAAATGATACAAATATACAAACCACGAGATATGGTACTACGATCAATCCGTTTTTTTTTCTAGATACATTGAAAAAATAAGATGTAGTTTACTTATTTTAGTTACCATAAAATATTCGTTACATTTATAGACTGTGAGACTCAAGGTGAAGATTGAAAGAATGATTCAATTATTTAAATAATTATTGTTCTCAGTTTTTAACATGCGTCTATCATCTGAATGATTGTATTTATTATGTATTTCGTATTCTAATAAGCAAATTGAAATTAAAATTTTCAGTTGGATATCTTGTATACTATTGATTTCCCATTTTCCAATTATTAAGTTAAGATTAATACCCTAAATAGAATAATTTGCACAAACTTTTCAGTTAATCCTGTTACAGATTGCTATTTGTATTACCCTGTGAAATCACTTTATATTTAATTCAACATTAGGCCGTATTCATAAAAAAAGGTTATGCTTATACTTGCAGAATATAAAGGAAGTCCTTCAGCTCGCATTCATAATATTCCGAGTAAAACCTTATACTTATAGAGTATGAGCATATCCTTCACAATCAGTATTTGCTTTTTCATAAACGTTACCTTTTACTCTAAATAAAAAGGATATCCTTCAATAATTTAGAGTTTGGTCCGAAGCAGCGTCAGTCGTGTAGTGATCGATGTCAGATGTGGAACTGAGAGAGATTAAAAACTACAAGCAGCGTTTATCAACACCTGTTCGTGATTACAAAGAATTATACAGGTTTGAAGAGGAAAATGTGCAATGGCTTTCCAACAGATTTGTTAAGTAGTTATGCAAATATCATGGACTTTCCCGGATAATGTGCCCAATCGCGCAACATTGCGATTTTTTTGTAGATTGCTAACCTGACGGATATCTCTAAGAGTAACTGTCAAACAAGTCATATATATATATATATATATATATATATATATATATTATATATATATATATATATATAAAGTTATAGTAGATATTTGCCGAATAATAATGTACAAGGACAGGAATATTGGGGAAGCGGCAAAATTGTAAAATGAGTACTCTTTACACTATTTTCCAAGCTTTCGGAATATCTTTATTTCCATTCTCAAGGACAGCATTCGAGATTGTATTACAAGTTGTTTCAAATGGTAAATACATCTAATAATAATAATTTTGATTTGAATTTTTTTAAAAAGTAAATGTCAAAATGATGTCAAACAAAATCGTTTGCTTATAGAAAAAGAAATAGTATATAATTATAACTAACTTATATCTAAAAATATCAAGATTGGCTAGGTTCGTCTTCTTTTTTTTAATTTGTTTGATGTTATTTTAACCTCAAATGTTTGAAATAGACGAATTTGAAATTTGATGACACTCATGCTCCCTATCAATAGCCAAAAGGTAGTAATAAATATCACTCAAATTTTTATGATCACTCTTTCTATTGATGATATTTTGTTCTTGAGATATGTGAGCCATTTCCAAGAAAAGTCTTTTTTTGGTATTTGATTGTATATCTAAAATACTGACAGAATCAAAATCCATAATATGGTCTTTATCAATTATATGTTTGGCCAAAGCACATCTATCGGGATATAATCTGGAATCACTTTTATGGAGAGAAATTCGGTTTTTTAATTTTTGATAATCAAATATATAAACAAACTTTTGGTACTCCAATGGGAGCAACAATCTCGCCAATTATAGCATGTTACGTTATGGATAATTTGTTAGACTCAGTTATACAAATATTGCCTTTCAATTTAATCTTCATAAAAAAGTATGTTGACGATATTATTCTAGCTTTACCAGATACTAAAGTAGATGAAGTTCTTTCCATATTTAACAACTATGATCAACACATTCAGTTTACAATAGAGAAGGAAGACGAATTACAAAGTATACCTTTTTTAGATACTAGAATGATAAGAAATTCTAATAACACTTTATCTATTGATTGGTATAGAAAACCAATGAGTTCTGGAAGATTCATGAACTTTTGGTCATATCATAAGTATTCTATGAAAATTAATTTGATAAGGCAAATGAAAAATAGAATAATTAATATTTCAGATCCTGTATTTCATGAAAAAAACTTAAAAATCCTTCATCAATTATTTTTAGATAATGGATATCCAAACAAATTGATAAAAAACATATTTTATAATAACTCTCCAAATTTGGACATTATTTCAGAACATGCTGAAATTCCCTATTACTATATTTCTTTGCCATACATTAGAGAAATTACACCAAAATTAATTAGAACTTTCAAACCACTTACTAACATAAAAATTGCAAATAAAACATGTTTAACGATCAAATCAATTTATACAAGAGTTAAAGATAAAACTGATATTCTTAATCTTTCAAATGTAGTATACTGTATCCCTTGTAGAAATTGCGAGGATAAATATATTGGTCACACTAGCCAAAAATTAAAAAACCGAATTTCTCTCCATAAAAGTGATTCCAGATTATATCCCGATAGATGTGCTTTGGCCAAACATATAATTGATAAATACCATATTATGGATTTTGATTCTGTCAGTATTTTAGATATACAATCAAATACCAAAAAAAGACTTTTCTTGGAAATGACTCACATATCTCAAGAACAAAATATCATCAATAGAAAGAGTGATCATAAAAATTTGAGTGATATTTATTACTACCTTTTGGCTATTGATAGGGAGCATGAGTGTCATCAAATTTCAAATTCGTCTATTTCAAACATTTGAGGTTAAAATAACATCAAACAAATTAAAAAAAAGAAGACGAACCTAGCCAATCTTGATATTTTTAGATATAAGTTAGTTATAATTATATACTATTTCTTTTTCTATAAGCAAACGATTTTGTTTGACATCATTTTGACATTTACTTTTTAAAAAAATTCAAATCAAAATTATTATTATTAGATGTATTTACCATTTGAAAAAACTTGTAATACAATCTCGAATGCTGTCCTTGAGAATGGAAATAAAGATATTCCGAAAGCTTGGAAAATAGTGTAAAGAGTACTCATTTTACAATTTTGCCGCTTCCCCAATATTCCTGTCCTTGTATATATATATAAATATATATATATATATATATATATATATATATATATATGTGTGTGTGTAACACCGTATATTGTAATTAGCATAAAAATTAATAAAAAGTTCTTAATTCACAACAAGTGAGTTTGTATTCACATCTCATAAATATTTAACAGAAAACATTAAGTACATACAAGATTTTTGGTAATAAATAATGCTGTAACTCGAGGACGTGCGTTATAATCCGTCCTAAAAATGCAGATATGTTTATGCTATCTCAGTGACCCTGGGTATCAGAAAGGCATTGGTCAAAAACTGGGTGTAAGTCAAGCTACAGTATCTCGTACAGTGTCTGCCGTAATCGACAGCATAGTGGCGCAATCAAATTACTGGATAAAGTTTCCGTCTACCAACAATGAACTTATGGATGCGAAACAGATATAGTTATAGTAGGTATAGAAGCAAGTATAGGTTTCCGACATCAATTGGCGAAGTTGACTGTACCCACGTAGGAAATCAAATCGCCATGGTGATGAGTAAAACTCGGATTTATAGGCAACAAAAACTGAAGAAAAATGCGCTTATATAGGCAAAGATTTTTATTGAGAAAGTCAGAAATCTTAACTTATAGGCAATATAGGCAAATGCTTTTAATTCCTTGATTATTAATAATAAGTGATTAAGAATTTATTTTAATATACAAAGTGAATTAACTTAACATTAACTTAACACAAATATATTTGCACAACATAACTAAACAATTGTTAATTAATAATTAAACATTGTAACCACTTAAAATTTTATCATTAATAGCTACAACAAAGTGCTTCTCTATATTTTCTGTTTTAAAACTCTGTCTTGTTTCACTTAAAATTAATTTGTACATAGAAAATGAACGCTCTACAAATTGCCATCTGACTCTCGTTTAATTTTTGAAATACATTCCACATAGGATTTGTCCATAGTTTGTTTTCTCAACGTACTCTCCTCCGGTAAGGATTTATTAAAATGTTTTTTAAAAAATAACTCAAAACTAGGATGATTAACTTTATATAGAGGTATATTAGATGCAATCATCATCTGACATAAATCAAATTTAAATGTGTCTTCCTCCTTTTTTTTTTGAACTGCTTAAACTATCCCGCAGAGATGTTTGGGCTAACTTAGAGGAATTTAATTTCTACAAATTCCGTTTGTGAAGTGGAGTTCCACAATGCTGGTCAATAAAGTACTTTTTTGTACTTGAAATCTGAGAATTTTAAAAAACAAGAATAATTAATTAGAATTTTAATACTATGTAGTTATGCGGTGACTCAGAGAAAGAAAAAATGAAACTTAATGATTTGCCTCACGGTTTACAAAATGCTCCATCTCCTTCTAGAGAGAGTTCCGGATATGATCGGATCCAAGCACTTAACTTAGATGTCATCTTTCTAAATAAACTCACAAAACGTCTAAAACTTTTTAAAATGTGTGTTCTTTACTTTTCGGTATACACAACAAAACTAAACTCTGATTCAGTAACCGTCTGTACAACCGATATAAAGGTCAAAACATTAGGGATTTCCCATTTGTTAAGCCTCTTCTTAATACGCAAATAGGTAGGTAAATTTTCCGAGAAGACCATTCACAAACAAACCATTAATATTTTATTACTAGCCCAAAATTTTATTACAGAAAGGTTTAGTAATAAAATGAAGTACCGAATATAAATAACATCATCAGTAGGGTAGTATAAAAGTTTAAAAAAGGCACAAAAAAGCGGAATTTACGAAAAAAGGCAAAATATACAAAAATCATCTAGAATAGGCATAATAGGCAAAAAAGGCATTTTGCCTATAACTCGAGCTTTAGTGATGAGTATGTCAACCGATAAGGTCATCCTACACTGAATGTGCAAGCCACTTGTGATGCAAGAGAAATGTTCACGAGTATGGACGTTAATTAGCCTGGATCGGTCCACGATTCAAGAATATGGAGAAATTCACAAAGAAGGGTTCATTTACAAAATTAAAACAGCGTCGTGCCACTTGCTGATGATGGATATGGTATAGAGCCGTGGCTGATGACTTCATTCAGAAATCCCGCTCCAGGTGCTGAACTAAATTATTGTTACTTCGGACCTTCAATGAGGATAAGTAGAGGTCCATAATGAAAAAGAAGAAGACTAAGACATACATCTGGAATTATTTAGAACTGTTGATGAAAAGACTAGAGATGTCATCGAAAAGTCGAGAACTGTCTGGAACAGGTGAAAAATATAAAAAGCGGAACAATTATTGACATTAGTGAGTTTTAATTTTTGAGGTATTAGAGAGTTTAGTTTTGTTTTCTGATAGTGAGACGTTATTTGTATTGAATTGTGAAAGGTAAAGTCGAATAACTAAAGAAAGTTTAAGATTATAGAAGGAGTAACATTGGTGACAGCGGTGGAATGTAAAAAGTATCTGTTTATGGTAAATACTAGATTCACCGTATACGGCAAAGACATGGATACTTCCGGACCCCCAGCATGGTTTTTTAAAATGGAAGAGGATAGAGAAAGACGCAGAAAGGAGGAAGAAGAGGAGACGGAAAGTCTCAAAAAGGAGGAAAAAGAGAAGAAGGAAATACCATACGCAGAAAGGAGGAAGAAGAAGAGAAGGAAAGACGTGAGTAGGAGAAGGAAAAACAGAAGGAGAGGCGTAGACAAGCTGATGTGGAAATTATGCATGGCCTAAAAATAGTGGCAAGAGGTAGCCAGTGGAACCCTAAAAGAATACTGGAAGTGGGACTCACTGTTTCTTCATGATGGCCTATTGCATCGAAGATGGGAAAGCCCCGAAGGAGGCTTGGTACTGCCAAGATCACACATCAGAAGTGTTTTAGAAGAACTTCATAGTAGCCACTCAAGAGGGCATTTTTCTACTGAAAGAACACTGGCACGAGTCCGGAAAAGATATTTTTGGATCAACTGTGTTTTGAATCCGAATTATGGCAGGAATTGATGAAGGCATTATACACTAGGAAAACATCTTCTGTATGTTCCTTGTGGTGTATTCATTATTCTATTTGTTGATTAATTGGGAAATTAAACCACAATCCTTTTTATAAATTTTTTTAATTCAACGTTCCGGTAGCGTTCCAGCTACATAACAATACATTTTTTAAATTCTGGTCCCTATCTGACACTAACTTCAAAATATTATTGATTGTCTAGTTGTCGAATCTTTTCGTGTCAGATAGGGACCAGAATTTAAAAACTTAATTGTTCTTGATAACGGTTTAATTTCCCAAAATAATTAACAAAAATAATAATTAGGAAAACACGCACTACGCCTCTCCATCCACAGTACGATGGAATGGTAGAAAGACATCTGGTGGAAAATACGTGTCGATCACTCTGTACTACGAAAAAAAAAGCAGATGACACAAAAAAACGTTTTGAATGTTAATGTATTTGTCATTTTAGAATTTAAATAAATGTTTCCATATAAATTTTTTATTAACCGAGCATCTTGACAAAGTACTGGTAATATCTTTATACGAAGATATTTACTACATATCATAGAACTATTTGCCAATATCTTTCAATGTTCGTCTCTGAAAATCAAAAAGACTGGGACACTGTAGTTCCTCTATTTCTGTCTATAGAAGCTCAACACGAATAATCCGGTTATAGTCAATCTATGCTAGTAACTGGCAGAGAAATGAAGCTTCCCCACTACCTTCTTTTCGAAAGACTTCCTCCTGGTGAAAAAACAGAAGAACGTACACCTCCTATGAACATAGAAAGCTTGAAAGGTCCAAAACTTTGCTCGTGAACGTTTGCAGCTCTGCAACGATATGGTGAAGGCTAGACTCGACGTACATACTACAAACACAAGTTTCTCGAGAGATGACCCCGTTTGGCTACTCAATCCCAAGCGCAGAAAAGGTTTGTGCCAAAAACTGCAACAAAACTGGGAAGGCCCCTACACCGTTCTCAAGAAAATCAACGACCTAGTCTACCGCATCCAATTGTCAGCGAGGAGTGAGCCCAAGGTGAACCATGTCGAGAGCTTAGCCCCTTACTGCGAGCCCGATACACCCTGTTGGCTTCAACCAGACCCGAGCAGTCAGATTATTCGGGACGACTAACTAGAAAAGAGGGAGCAATGTTACGTTGGACCTGTACTGAGGATATGTAGAGGTCCATGAAGAAAAAGGAGAAGACATACATCTAGAATAACCTTGAACTCTGTCATCGAAAAGTCGAGAACTGTCTGGAACAGGTGAAAAGTATGAAAAGCGGGACAATGCTTTTCACCGGTGAGCAAAGTCCTATCTGTTGTTCTTTCGTTAATTTGAAAGGTTTCTTCGATAAATCAGCAACTCTAACAGGAGTTAGTTGATCTACAATGACGAGACATCGAGCTACCAGAATTCCTTCATTCACTAGTTCCTTACTTTCCACAATGACCAAATGTAGAAAGATGACTCCTTCAGAATTTTCGGGAACTTCGGTATCTTTGTCCACTATAACCTTCATCTGAGAAATCCCTTCTTCCGAATTTAGGATTATCTCTTCATTTCCAATTGATAGAATTTTATTTTGAAGGTCTATGATAAATTTATTTTAACTGATGTCCATACCAAGGATGCATTGATCTTTAATATCTGCTACCAGAAATAAGTGTTTTATTAGAGTATTACCAATCTTTATAGTTGCTGTTATTTCTCCTCGAACAGGAACAGTGTGTCCTGCAGCTGTTTCAAGTACTAAACTCCTTTCAGTAGGCTGGGGCTGGAGCTCCCAGTAAATACAGTTGACCCCGCCCCGTAGTCTCAACTTTTATTCGTTTCCCTGATTGTTGATTGAAAGTCGGCTAGGTGTGGGAGAACGACTTGTCAGGGACGCATATCTACTGTGGTTAATTCTTGTTGGACTTTGTGATGGGCTCCGGGATGGCGATCTAGGAGACCTGACTTCATTTCTTGATTCCCCATTCGTCGAGCGGGCTCTACTTTAGCAAGTTCTTTGAATGTGTCCGATCCTTCCACAGTTGAAGCATCTCCTACTTTCATTTTGGGTGTTTCGTCGCATAGATTGGAGAATAACCAAGATTTGTGAGAGAGTAGATTTGGGTGGCTAGTGGAAGTTGTCTCTTCGTTTTCTTGGAATATTATTTCTCTTATTTTGGGACGGAAATATTTTGATATGCTTTTTGCTGCCTAATATTGCTGAGCTGCAATCAGAGTTTCATTCAACGTTTTGTGGTGTTGTAGCCGAAGAGCTTGTTTCCACATTTTGTAATCCATCGAATACCTGTATTCCAATTTGCTCTAGGAAGTCTTTAGGTGCCTGGGGATAGGCAAGATGCAACAATCTTTTTATATCGGCCTCAAATTCTTATAGGCTTTCACTTGATTTTTGATTGCGGACTTTTAGCTGTCTCTGGAATACCTGCTTCAAGTGCTGTTGGCCATACCTTGTCTCTAAGGGACAAGGGACGCATAATTGGGCGAAGCGACACTATTAATGAAGCCGCCATTTCTGTCTCAGTCCATCCATTGACTCTGGCCGCAGCTTCAAATTGAAGTCGATATGTTTTCCATGCCGTTTGCCCATCAAATGTGGGTGGTTTTAGGGTATTGCTTGAGTGGCTTTGAGAAACTGTACTTTGAATGGAACCAGGTTCGGTTATAGAAAAGGATGAGGTCGTGCCTTCAATTTCAATATTAGTTACTGAGCTTGGGTACGAATTCTTTTTTCTAAATTAACTATTTCATTTCTAATTTGCTTTCCTGAATCAGATCTCAAATTTTCTTGTTGTTGTTCCAAATTAGATTTTAAATTTTGTTGTTGTTGTTCTAAACGGTCTACTCTATTATTAGGCTGTCCTACCTCTAGCTTTAATGTTTGCTAAATTTGTGTTAGGCCATGTATAATTTCTGCTTGTCTACGCCTCTCCTCCTTCTGTGTTTCCTTCTCCTCCTCACGTCTTTCCTTCTCTTCTTCTTCCTCCTTTTTGCGTGTTTTTCTCTTCTTCTTCCTCCTTTCTGCTTCTTTCCTTCTCTTCTTCCATCTTCGAAAACCACGCCAAGGGTCCGGAAGTATCCGGAGGATCTAGTATTTACCATAAACAGTTAGTAGAACAAAATATTTCTTAAATCCCACCGCTGTCACCAATGTTACTCATTTTACTTTATTTATTTCTATAGCTTTTAACTTTTACAACACAATACTATGAATATACACGTCTTACTTTTATATCACACAACTCAACTCTCTAATACTTCAAGAAATAAAAAAAACTGATGTCAATTGTCCCGCCTTTTATACTTTTCACCTGTTCCAGACAGTTCTCGACTTTTCGATGACATTTCTAGACTTTTCGATGACAGTTCTAGATGTATGACTTCTTCTTTTTCTTCATGGACCTCTACATATCCTCAGTACAGGTCCGACGTAACAATATAATATTGTCAATATAATACGTTGTACGAGAAAATTTGGAGAATTGTTTACATATTGTAGTATGCTAACTCCCCCTCGTTAACAATATTTGCTGCTGACTCCTCCCGCTTCATCCTCTCCAACTTTTTTTCATAAAATTCTCTTTGAACTCTACTTTTTCGATACTGCTCTGTTTTTATTTAAATTTCAACCATATTTATGTTTAAAGTTCCTATAACAAAAAACGATATGAATATCGATACCGCAAAATTGATTTTCGCTAGGGTGAATGTACGAAAGTTGAATTATTAATTTTTATGTGACGTCCACAAAAGACGTATTTTGATGTTTTATTCAAGTTTAGCAGTTTACACGGCAGCTTTCGGTATTATTGATTTTGATGGAGTATGGGAAATACAGCGTTCACCTATTAATCAGATGAGAGGATCATTGACCCTTTACTTTGTTTAATCTTGAAAAAAAATCCCATCATACTGGGCGAGCTAGGAGACTCCTGTGGGGAATATTAAATGACTATTAAAAAGTGTCTGCTCCCATTGTTTACTAATATACAGGTCGAAATGTGCATTTTAACTGAAATTTCTTTTGTCATAACTTTTGAAGAGTAAGTTGGAATTGTTTCATATTTTCCTAAAATGTTATACTATTACCACAACTGATTAATTGGATCTAGGAAAAATCAGGGCCGGTCTTTAAAAATTAGATCGTTTTATTCAAATAAAAAATTTCATTCTGCATTATGGTTTTAGAAAAATCAACGAAGTATTGATTTTTTCTTCACTATATCATTACCAGCGACCAGCTTTTCGGTTTGTTCTAAATTTCAATTTTATTTTTCATCAACTTCAAAATGAAAGTTATCTTATTACTGTAGCTTTTTAATTTTCAGCAAAAATACAAGAAAGTCTGATAATTTGATTGAATGAATGAATGAATGAATGAATGAATGAATATATAATAAAATTCTCAGCGAATCAGCGTGCAGTACAAAAAGAAGATCATCCAAATTGGGCAAATAGTTGGGAAAAATCTAAATTGGAACCTTGATTGATATTCGGTAATCCAGTTCAAACTTTGCCATAAACTAATCGTCGGCACTTTCATGATGCGCTTATAAAGACATGCCAAAAAACGGTCGTTACAAGACACCTGCACCGAATATTTATCAGCTTCATAGCTTGTTGATTTATAGATGGAGTGTTTGGGACGGGGGCTGACGATGTTGTTTTGCTATGTACGGTACGTTCTAGTATTTAACTGGGAACATCAAATTATAAGAAGTAAACTAGAATCATGGATTAGAATAGCTTTGACTATATTACATTAATGAAATATTTGTAATTAGTCAAAAATGAACCTATTGTTAGTTAATCAGAAATATATATAAATAGCATAAAACAATTCCACACAATTCCACATATCTTACAATATAAAAATAGAAAACATGAAAAACTATTTAAAAGCGTTAAAAATTATAACAGATTGTCGCAATAACATACTTCAGAATTCGTTATACATATGAAAACAATGCTAAATAATTGCTGTGTAAATGTGGTGCCATTATGAGTTTTCAGAAATTTCTTTTTTTCTCCTTTTTTTATGAAAGCTATATTGGATTAATTTAATAACAAAACTATAGAAATAACAGTTAAATTCTCATTATTCTATCTTTTAAATTTTTTCAAAATTTGGTCTTTATGAATTAGCGGTGTTCGTTTACAAATAAGTAAAAAAAGGCGTGTGGTGACCACACCTCCATATTTTGTTTATCAACACATAACCGGCATTGTACAACAATTTTAGTATATATTATACATTTTTTCAGTAAACTCGGAATAGATTTGCCATGTACTAGCATGAAAATTAAAAAATTATTTGAATGCTTAGGTGATAATCATCAACATCAATGATATTAATTCCAGTAATCTAAATTAGGCAACATCCGTCTTATTTGTTGTCATCAATTTGTAAAGGGTCTCGGTAAATAATGAGTTGATTGGGTTTTCTCTGAAGCTCTAAATTACAAAATGTAATAAAAAACTGACGCTCACTATACAAGAACACATCAAAACGTAAATTTTACGATTGCAAACAATAAGATCTGTGTCCCGCACCTCCAACTGGACAAAATTATACTGAATGACGTCAGCCTGTTTGGCGCGCTTTGGAGGTCGTTTGAAATGTTTTTAAATAGGAACATTAAACTATGATTGCCAAGTTATTTTGGATTTTTGAGAAAAAAATTTCGGGGACTAGGTTTTTTAAACGTAACTTGATGATATTATTGGATGAAAAAAATTAGAAAGTTCCCTATTGATTTTGGACAAACTTTAATCGGCATTACTATAAGTCAGTTTTGAAGCTCCTCAAATTTATCAAAACTCTATTGATATGGAACGAATTTTATTAAAAATAAACATATTTTGAAAATCAAATTTCAAACTACATCGTTAAAAGCCTCTTTTGGTACATCCTGTCTTTGTCGTTGTGAAAACCGTTGTGGTATTCCACTACTTTTTTATCTGTTTTCAACGAATTGAATCAAAGGTTAATGTGAATAAAGGGATTTATAGTAAAATTAATACCTATTTAGAGGTACCAGCCGTTTTAGTAACTTAACGTATGCAGCTTCTTGAACCATCGACATTAACATGAAATCAAAATTTGACGTAACTTCAAAAACGTGACATCTAATAAACTAGTTACGACGTTCATTTTTGTTGGTAATTTTTTGTTTCAACCGATTTATTAATAATAAATAAGGATGGTCTTATTCTAAATGGGTATAAAATTTACTATATAAAAATTGCCAAGGGTAGCTGTATACATAAATAGACGAGATTTGCACTCGCCGAACAATACCTCTTATATCAAAAATGCATTTTCATTACAATGCAGAAAACGAAACCAAATTCAGCACTTTCTAGAGAGATGTATGTAGGTTATAAAATAGCTTTTCCATTTCCATATCCTTTTTATTGTTCTAATGTAAAGTATAGTTCAAATAAGAAATACAGTTCTCCTTTAAGATATAGTACGCGGGCTGATTCTTTTCGTAATTAAATATTACTGTAATGTTTTTCTTATTTACTTAGATATTTATATACCCACTTTACTTAATGTCAACTAATTTATTTACACTCGGTATAATTTAATTTATTTTTAGCACTTGAATATTACACTATTTATCTTAAATAAGTCACTATTTCATTAACTGTCCGATCCGATTACTAAGAACTTTCAGTGAACTAACTCTGTACTGTACTGTTAACTAACTGTGTACTAACTCAAAAACTTTCGTATTGTTACGTCGGACCTGTACTGAGGATATGTAGAGGTCCATTAAGAATGGAACTGTTAGTTAGTTTTTGAAGTATTAGAAATTTGAGTTCTGTGTTCTGATAGTGAGACGTTATTTGTATTGAATTGTGAAAGTTAAAGTTGTAGAAATAAAGAAAGTTAAAGGAGTAACAACATATATAGTCTTTCTCAATTCTTGAAAGTTCTTGAATTTACCTCGCTCCTTGTAAGCGTAAACAAAACGACCTTCTTAGAAGCTTCTAGAATGCGCATTCCCAAAAATTTATAGTTCAGTGACAGAGCCGGCTTTGAGTTGGTGACTTCGTAACATTGCCCCCTCCTACTGGAACTCCTGTGTTGCCGGGACTGGATGTTCAAATCAGCAACTGGACCCATTTCTACACTTTCCGGTCGTATGTAAATAACAGGGCACTGTCTTTATCGGATACTGATACCGGGGGGTACAGCTGCAGATTAATATGTGGACACCGGTATCTTCGAAGATCACTTCCACCATATTCCTGATGACTCGACAATCCTACTGGCTGCTGTCTATCCTGGACATAGCTAGTTTCTTCATGTTGGATTCCAGCACATGGACTCGAAGGCTTCGTAGCGCTTCCCACACATTCCGGTAGGTGGATCGATCTTGAAATTCGTTCTTTGTTATCAGGTAGAAGACGTACCGTGAATTGTGTTTGAGTCTCAGTGTCTTGCCAGGGGTTGGAATCTGTACTGCAAGTTTTTCTAAATGCCCAAACTTCTTTCGAAAGACGGTTGCCAAACCTCGTGCGATACTGGCGGGGATGTTGTGTGCCAGTGAATAATCTTCCGGGAGCGTGAACGAATCTTGTCGCTGCTCTGTAGTGACTCCAAATCTAGCTTTACTGGTACCTCCATATGCGCCCATAAATTCTTCGAAGACAGGGTCAGGATCTTCCCGGATATGGTTCACTCCTTCCTCCTTGTCATGGTCTCCTCCGAATAGCGCTAGTCGGGTTTGGTGGACTACTTCCGGTTTTCCATTGGGGATCTTACTTATGCGATAGATGACGTCATTGATCCTCTTCTTGATTAAGTACGGACCCTCCCAGGATTTTTGTAATTTGGGAGAAAATTCTTTTCTCCTCGTCGGGTTGTGTAACCATACTTTGTCCCCTTCTTTGAAACTGCCCTTTGTGGCCTGCGTGTCGTACCGTTTTTTCATTCTGTCGTTGGCAACTTGAAGATTCGTTTGGACCATTTCAATTTTCAAGGATTCGTTCCAACAGACCTTCTTCCAACACAAGGGAGTTCCACTGAGCCCAATATGCCTTCAGTGTCGGTGAAAATCTTGACAATTCTTGCCAGGTAAGTCGCCGATTTTCTTCCTTCCATTATCGAATCATCTTCATGTGAGGATCATTCTACTGATCTTCTCTTATCCTGTTGGGTGACCATTCTTCGTTGACTACTATAGTTCTTGAAACTGCAGCTTCCTTAGATTTCGCCTTGTTGCAGTGGGAAAAGTCTGCTGGGTACGGCCGTCTAGACAGGGAGTCGGCATTTCGGTGACTCACGTCAGCCCGATGTTCAATGAGAGAGTATTTGGAACGATTCTGGGTCGGAAGTTCTTGGTTTGCTGGAATCCTAGGGCGACACGATCTGGCTCTCCACAATTCCAGCATCTAATCTTCTTCGGCTTTTTGTCTACCATGCTTTTTATCAAATTGACGATCTGGTCTTCGTCCCCTTCTTCTTGAATGGTCATAACTTTGTTATATCCCAAAGCCTTCGTGACTGCTTCATATTCAAGAGCAGCAGTTAATGCATCGACCAATGTTTTGGAATGGGCCAAGCAAAGCGTCCTCTGCATATCAGGGTCACGTAAGACATCAATAAAGGCCTCGTCGTTGAATAAAAATGTTTCTGGGGCCAAGTCGTCACTTTCCAGTGATATTTTCAATCTTCACTCTTCTTTCCGGACGTTTCCAGCTCGCGATTTTCCAATTCCGCTTCTAGTTCCGTCACTTTCAGGCACTCAGTCTCTTAGCCATTTTCATGTAGTTATTTATTTATATTATCACACCTGACACCAATGTAATGTTTTTCTTATTTATTTAAATAGTTTTCACGGGTGGGATAAAATTATACACACTACTGGAGCTAATTACTATTAATTTATTTGTAGAAACACTTACACACTGTATTATACATTATACTAAAAAGTATTTTATTGATTAAAAGCAAAATATACAATTTACAATTAATAACATATTATAAAAAAAATACCTTAAACTTAAAAAAAATTACAACCAAACTCTTCCAGAAGTGTCCCAAGCACAGACGCAGCATTTCCACGTTGTATGGCAATTCCGATCTTCTGGGTGATGAAACTCCGAGCCCTTTTGTCAGGTAATTTTGTGTCTATTTCAGCGACCAGGCTCTTTGCTTCATCACCCCAAGGGCCGAAAGTTTCCACAGCAAATGGAACAAAAATATATCTGTCTTTTAGGCCTTTGTATTTGCTATGTTTTTTTTGCTCTCCAATACATTAATCTCCCTAAGCCTCGAAACACGACCTGCGCTTTTTTTGCAGCTTAGCCCATGTGAGCCGTAAGCATTTGCTATTTCGCCGCAAACGCAGGTGTGCTCAGCGCACACAGGAAGACCAAGTCTCAGAGCAATAGAAATTCTAAAAGTGTTGTTATTTAAAAGGTTTCCGACGGTTGTGGATGGAAGAATGCATATTTTTAAATCTTAATACTTAATTTATATACACAATTTACTTAATGTCTACTAATTTATTTACACTCGTTATAATAGTTCTAATTTATTTTTACCACTTGAATATTACACTATTTATCTTAAATAATTCACTCATTTCATTCACTGTCCGATTACTAAGAACTTTCTGTGAATTAACTCTGTACTTTACTGTTAACTGTGTACTAACTCAAAAACTTTCGTCTTTCTAAATTCTCAAAGGTTCTTGAATTTACCACGCTCCTCGTATGCGTAAACAAAACGACCTTATTAGAAGCTTCTAGAATGCGCATTCACCAAAATTTATAGTTTAGTGACAGGGCCGGCTTTTAGTTTGTGTCTTCGTAACATAATAAACGATTTGATCCTGTTTAAACCATGTGTACTAGCCAGACGATGATGTCGGCCAATTGAAACAGTGTGGAAAAGCCTAATGCAGGGTGTCTAGCGGTCCTTGAAATCCTTAAATGTCCTTTATTTTCAGTTTTGTCCTGGAAAACCTGGAATTGTTCTTGATTTTTCAATAACATCTTTGAAAATTCAATTAAAATCCTATTTTGCACAACTGATATCGCGAATAAAAGAGTATTTTAAGAAGCACGCCTTATGAGATATCGTATTAGTTATACAAGAAAATATTACGTATTAGTCACACTAAAAAATAAAATACAACCGTAATCAGTTTTCTTCTAATTCGCGGAAATGCGCCAAGCAAAACAAGTGGCGAAGCCGCGGCACGGCGGCTCTATATTGAGAAGTATACTCCTGTTCTAACTACCAAACCCTGTTCTAACTAGCAAAACAAACGAATGTATTTGAGTGTTATTGATGAAAAAATTCTTCTTTGAAAGATATCATATTTTTATGTAGTTTTTATTTTTGTTAATCCCCTATAACCAAAGTTCATAAAAACAGAGTTATTTTGTAATATTTATTATAAACCGAAATTATCAACCTATTATGTGAAAGCAAGCGTTGAATGTAACCAAAAATCATAAATAATAATAAATTTCAATAAATTATTTATTCTAAACAAAACAAGTCACCAAAAGTATAATCATAACCGTAATAATAAACTAAATTTTCAATGTGTCAACATCATTGCAATGCTGCAGTCTAAGTTCAAATGACTATTTGTCAGCGTATTAACGTTAATAGATCGAAATGCCGCTCTGATTCTCTCTTTCATGCCCTCTCCAGTAGTCAGGGGAGTTTAGTGAACCATATTTTTTATAAAACGCCAAAAAAAGAAATCAACTTTTGTTAAATCGGGAGACCGAGCTGCCCAATGAGCTGGGCCCTCTCTTCCAATCCACCTGTTTTCGAATTCGGTATTGAAATGATCTCGTATAGGCGCAGTATTATGAACAGATGCACATCATTTACCACAATTGTCACCGAATATTAAGTTGATAAAAAAATAAAAATTTACACTATTCATCTTGAATACTTCATACTTTATTTAAGCAAACTATAAAATGCAGGCGACAATTACTGCTATTTTTAAGAAATAAAATATACAAACGGTAAACGACTCACGTTTATGTCAAATTTTGTCGCTCACTGAGAAAAGGTAATGGTTTACAATAAATATTACAAAATAACTCATAACACACACACACATATTGACAATACTCTGTAAGTGTATGCAAAGAAGTAATAAATAATTCTATTGGCTCGCCGCTTTACTGGACACGACTATTAGATTTGTAACGTTGAAAAATGTGATTTCTCTTGGGTTTAAAATGATTTTAGAAGACTTGGACTTTGTCTATGTAGGTTTCTGGAACCGGCAGAAACTGTAGCATCACTTCTTCAGCATCCTCGCCAAGAATATACAATAAAATATCTATTTTGTCGCTATATGATTTTAAATTTTGTCCTGAGACTGACATGAATCGTTCAAAGCATTTTCGCCACTGAGACCTCGCTGGAGGCATGAAAAAATCAAATTTTTGAGGTATAAACACTGGAACTGAAATTGCCTGAGTCACGACTGTCTTGGTTGTCGACATATGATATGTCCTTCCATAGTACACTTATGAGTTTGCAACTAAGAATTTGCCGGAATTGGTCCGTGGCTTAGAAACACAAGTCTTTCACTTTTAATTCTGCTTTTTAAACACGCACCACCGCTGCCACCATGTTATGTTGGGTTCGTATTATAAGGAAACGACATTCAGTTACAAATATCGTTTACCTGTATACTCAAATACAAATAAATTAACTCTATAAAAACGTAACACAAGGAATAAAACCTACTGTCGCTTTGAATTTATTCCACTTCCATTATACCCCCGGGCTGTGCCGAACTCCACAAAAACCTACCAGAGTCTCATTTAATCCCAGGTAGAGTTCCGCAAAAGGGCGCGGGAGGATTAGAATTTTTCTAACAGCTAAAGGCCAGGTTTTCAACATTGTATACCTTTTTCAATCATTTTCCTTGCCCTTCTCGATAAATTACGAGAACTTTCTCAACTTACGCGGCAATTTTTGCAACACTGTATCTGTATATCCTCTTCAATCATTTTCCTTGCCCTTCTCGATAAATTACGAGAGGTTCTAGTACCGCATGCCAATTATACGATAATCCCTCTTTCGGGTAGTTCCCGGTAGTTTTGCAGAATTCGACCATAGCCATACCCCCAACATAGATGTTGGATCTCCAAACACATCTATTGGATTATGATATCCATACATCCTTCTGTCAATCCAGTAATATGGCTCATAATGCAGGGGTTGTTAAAAAGACCCATGAAACAACATTGACTACTTTTAAAATTAATCGGTAATATTTGAAATAGAATTAAGTTAAATCACAAAAAACTCGTTATTTACTACTAATATGAGAAATTGGATAAATATGGCAATATTGCAAACAAAAATCTGAATTTTCGGTAGTCTAATATAAACACAATTAAAAATATTTATAATTCTGGGTGGAAATGTATTTTTCCAGCTCTATTCTTCTAATCCATATTAAAAAAATGTAATTTATAAATGAAAGCAAATTTATTTGATAAGTTGATGACATTTTTGTGTTTTTATTTGAACTTGAAAAACGTTAAGCATAAACGATCAACTCTCGAGTGCCGAATTCAAAAGTCGTTTTCTCTTCCCAGAGTTCGTTTTGCTTCGTTTCAATTTAAATTCGAAAATTAGTCAATATTCCTATATGTAACATGAGATAAACGGAAATGGAAATGCCAAAAGGTCTTGTATTATAGCTCGTTTCCTACTATTATACATTTTATAGCCAGAAACAAGTTGTAGGAAGGTTATAAAAAGCTTCTTTGGAAATTGAAATAGATAGAGGAAATTTATGTACGTTTAGGATAACACTGATGCCAGATTTCGCCAACCATTTCCTAAAGTTAGGTAATTCCTAAGTCATATTTTGGAATTCCCAAATGCAATCTACGTTTCACCACGCGCTAAGTAATACCTAAGAGTGGTAGGAAATACCTAATGTAATCACTCTTAGGTATTACTTAGCGCGTGGAGAAACGTAAATTGCATTTAGGAATACCTAAATCTGACTTAGGAATTACCTAACTTTAGGAAATGTTTGGTGAAGTCGGGCATGTATTTTTATTTTATGGGGAATTATTTCAGGAACGATGCTATCCTGCTTGGTTTTAATAACTTTTTATTCGGGTTTTGTAAACACTATTTTAAAATTAATAGAACATAAACCAGACCGAGTCCCTTTTTTCCTAAGCTGCGAGGCATTCTGGAAAAAATGTATTACCTTCCACATCTTATCACAACCTTCCCACTTAGACCTTAACATCCTCTCATTATTATTCTACTGGACACTTTTATTCTGCTACCGTTTTTCTTGGTTGACAAATTTCTAAGAGTGGATCCATTTACTTTAGATCAGATATTGTCCTTTGAACATTGCCTGGATAGAGAACCAATTGCAGTTAAAATCAAATGAGGAATGATTCAGGAGTTATAAGTATGTTTTTGTTTTCTCTTGGAACGAATATTCACCTACAAGATATATTATACCTGCTTGTTCTACTCAATTCCTGAGAAAATGATTAGTCGGGGAAATAAGGCTAGGCCGAATTACATCATTGGAAATCCGTTAGTTTAATAATTTCTTGATCGTAGTTATTTTATTTTCTGACCAAACCATTTCAATGCCGCTGTACTGGCAATGATATGACAGTAAGTGTAAAATTTTGTGACCCATTGATTCTGCATAACAGTCCAAATATTACTCTCTTCTTAGTAACTTTGTTTTTATAATTTTCCATATTTGGTACTTCATAATGAATATTGATATTTTTAGACTCGGCCCAATCTAGTAATTTTGTTTTAGACCAACCAAAACATGGAATTGGTTCCACCAAACGTGAATGGCAAATGGCGTTATCCATGATAATGGAACTGGATTTCTCTAGGATGGGTATAAATTTGGTACTGAACCATTTTTTTTAATTTCGCAGTTCATATTATCATGGTAGTCGCCGTTTTTTCGGTTACTTTAAAAAACTATATCTGCGTCTTCAACAAAACCGGTGTCCTCCCCTCCTACATGCACGATTATATATATAAATATAAAACTTATATAAAACTTATCTTTTCACAGATGGAAAAGGCTTTTTAAAAAAGATTTATTTATTGAGATAATATAATAATATGTTACAAGATCGACAGTAGATTCTAGACTGATTCAAAAGTTTAACAATTACTGGTATTAAAAAATATAAACAAAGTAAAAAAAGTAAAAATAAAGTTCACTGAAATTGAATATACTGACTAAAAAAATTAATTTATGCTACACTAAGAAATATAACATATATACCTATATATATATATATCTTGAGTCCTCGCCTGTTTTCTTGCACTGAGTTTAAACAGTATTATTTTGTCACGTTTTTCTCATGCAAAACCTTAGGATTATATAAGCTGGTACGTTTTTCTTCGGAATATCTTCTAGAAAACTGTAACCTCTTGGATCATACCGCAGTTAATACAATATTATCTTGCCATGTTTTTTCCATCTTACGTTTGTAAAAATCTTTGCCACTGTAACCTCTTAGATCGTACCGCAAGAAGCTCCACAGAAATTTTGTCTACGACTATTTGATAATGTTCAAATTTTACGTGTGCTTCTTCAAGTATAATGACGTACATTATTCACCAGAGAATAATAGGTGTGGATAATGAACAGGTCACATGACACGAATAAATAGAACCTATATTGAAAGTTATTTATATACAAATGTCACAAAATAATAAATAAAAATTATCACCGCGACCAGTATTCGAACCCTATGCCTACAATTCTTCATTTCACGCAGTCAGACCTCCAAACCATTCCTCTACGAAGACATATTATAATAATTTATGAAGCTGTTGTATATAGAGCGTATGATGATGTCAAAGCTAAGAAAGTGACGTTTTAAATAATTTATAGCTGATTGCAAGAATTTTAATTAGTATACTGAATTTAAATTGAAATTACTAGAAAATATATTATGGAATGAAAATCAGACACTGAAATGAATGTCAGAGCTCGATTTCCTTTTATTGGCGCACATCTGCAAATTCCTTCGTTTCGCATTACGAGCTTCCCTACCTTAAAGATAATATCTTTAAATGGATCAAAAATGATTTTCCACTTCATAAAATACATCTCTTGCATTTTTTTTGCAACGGTGTTCCACGTTGTCTTCACAACTAGTTCTTTGTAATTTTCACCGTTTTCTTTCTTCATGTTCCACGCCCAATCTTTCAGGATTAGGTTTAGTTGCTCTAAACTTGTAGTTTCCAAAAGCTCGTATTTCTTTGCCTTGCAGAATTCTGTAAACTGTTTCCATATTGACGTATGGGTTTTAACGGTATTGTCCGGTACACTTTCATTCATTCATTTTTACTACATAAGCTGACTAGCACTGTTTAAAAACAATATTACAAAATTTGTTGACAATAAAATCAGAAAAATGGTTTAGCGTCGTTTACTGGTGTCCTAGAAGACCATAATTACGTTATCAAACTCGAAAAAACTGCTGACAGGTGCTTTTTTCATCTAGAAACCATTTGTAATTCAAAATTGCGCGTTTGTGATTGGTGGAAATTAAGACGAGGGAAATAGTCGGATAAAATGTTTGAGAGAGTTCAAAATTATTCTGACTGTTATAATTGTATTAAGTAATTATTAATTTTACTTTTGTAAATAAAACAAGACATGTCTACTTCTCACGTATATTATGTAATGCCCATCACAATTTTTCCTCCCTATATATAAGGATCGAGGTTATGCAACCAGTTGCACATACATATTATGAAATCTTCCCTTTTCAGCTATGCATATTAAAAACTTAAATAATAAGAACAGACTTAACTAAAAGTATTATTGCATGAAAAAAACTTAAATAATAAGAACAGACTTAAGTAAAAGTAAACAGACTTAACTAAAAGTATTATTGCATGACAAAATCATTATATTTCCCAGGTAGTCTAATAGTTCTCGAAGGTCTGACATTTCCCCGTCCTTGAAGAGGAGTAACTGACATACCTGGACTGCACTTATCCATAATACTAGGTCCTGCAGTCCCAGAAGGCCTAACATTTTCCCGAGATGATATTTACTTCTGTCCCTGAATCAATTTTAAATTCAACAGGTTTTCCATTTATTTTCACTTTTTATGACCACTCTGAACAATTGTTTTTTACAACTTCTCCAACTTTTGCCAAGCTACACACATACAAGTTATCTTCATCATCTTTCTCCTTATCTATTTGTGCCACACTATTAACTTGTGGACTCTTTGCCACATCTATACCACACTCTCCCATAAGCAGGGCGTTCTGCAAACCTATGCTGTGTATGGCATTTTAGACAGTATCTTTTGTTCATTTTCTGTTTTTCTTCACCATTTAATTTCTTTACTACATCAATACATGCTTCTTTTGTTTCTTTTGTATTACGTACATTTTCTAACTTTTTCTGGGTTACCTCCGCATTTCTACAAATTTCACAAGCAACCTCTAATGAAACATTTCGTGTATTGAGAAGCTTTTTTTGGGTCTTTGGATTACTTTTACCAAGAATAATACGCTCAACCAAAATAGATTCTTCCTGGGTATCATATTCACATGATTGTATTAGTTTTTTAAGATCACCGAAGTATATATCAAATGGTTCTGATTGGCTCTGACATCGATTGTTAAATACAAATCTTTAATATGTTTTATTTTTTCTGGGTGAGTAATACTTCCTGAACTCATTGATAATACTTGTATATCTTACTTCAGTGTCCTCACCTTGTTTTTGCAATCTAAAAGTATTATAGAGATCAACTCCTTCAGTCCCAATCAAATTCAACAGCAATGCTACTTTCACTTTGTCAGGCATTGCATCTTTTTCTGTAGCGATTAGGTAGGTTTCAAAGTTTTGCAGAAATCTCTTAAAATTTTCATCAAGATTGTCATCGTATTTTATGGGATCAGGTAATCTTCCAGTTTCCATGCTTCTATTTTGATAGTCTAACCTCACTTATTTATTTATTGCACTTATTTTTGAGTTGTGTTTTCACTCAAGACTTTTTCTTTATTATTATTTCGAGTTCGCCTTTGACTGCGCCATGTTATAATTGTATTAATTATTAATTTTACTTTTGTTAATAAAACAAGACATGTCTACTTCTCACGTATATTATGTAATGCCCGTTACAATGTTTCATCCCTATATATAAGGATCGAGGTTATCCAACCAGTTGCATATACATATTATGTCACCGACAATTCAAGTTTTAATGTCAATTAATTTTAAGTTACGATGTTCTTAAATCTAGTAACTTTTTGTTTCATACATTTCTTATGTAAATAATGGAGAAAGAAAAAAGGACTTGGGGTATTTCTCCGATCATTTCATTCACACATGGCTGCACCTATAAAATTGCATGATTGAAGTCACTTGATATGTAATATGAGCGGCTATTTAGGTAAACAGAAGAATATGAGCGACTATTTTGTTTGATTGCACAAATGTCAAAGTTTGACATAAGTCAAACAGTGAAATTTGAAAATGTCTCGTTTTGGTTTATCTTCCACTACGGAAATTAATGATTATGTGAGCAAATCCATACCAGTGAATACAAAGAGGAGTAAAGAGTCTATGTGGAGACAATTTATGTCTTTTGGTCAGCAGAAGAAATATGAATTATGTGAGACTACCCCAACTATCGTTATTGCTGAAATCCTCAAAGATTGGGCATGGAATATGCGCGAAGAAAGTGGTGAAGAATATAAAGAGTACACAGTCAAATTGCCACCCAGGAATTATACTTCAATAAACATCAACGTAAGATAAATCCATTTGAAGATATCGAATTCCAAAGTGCCAGATATGCGCGTAATGCAAAAAGGCGAAACCTTGAATTGAATGCTATTATAGATAGCTATGATGAGAATACCCCAGACGGCCTTCAGAAGAAATTTTTTCAGATAGTATCTGTAGAGTTGGCCTGGCGAGGAGGCGAAGGTATCTATTGTAAAATAGTGTTGCGAGGTCACCGACTCAAAACCGGCCCTGTTCCACGAGTGTAAATTTTGGTGGCTGCGCTCCCCTTGCGTTAAAATGTACTTGAACATTCTGGAACGGTTTCGTTCGCGCGTAGCCCGAGCGCCGAAGGCACTAGAGTGTTCCAGAACCGATAAGGACTATATATACGCGGGTTTTCGAGTGCGTAGCAGTTAGTTAGCCATTTCGAAACAATTAGTGAATCGAAGACAAACAGTTAGTTCGGAAGAATTAGTGAATTAAATAGTGCAGGTAAATAGGGTAATATCCAAGCGGTGAAAATAAATTAGAACTAATATACCGAGTGTAAATAAATTAGTAGACATTGAGTATATTGCGTATATAGATTAAGTTTAATACAGTGTGTGTGATTCTTTAAATAAATAGATAGTAATTAGCCATAGTGTGTATAATTTTATCCCACCATTGGTGTCAGAAGTGGGATAATATAAATAAATAAATACGTAAAAATGGAAGATGACGGATTGGTTCCATAAACATTTTTTCATTCAACGACGAGGCTTCCACCTTAATCTCGTCAATTTCTGCTATGGACGAGAAGATTTCTACTATGAAGAACGATATTTCTGCTAATATGAAGGACGATATTTCTACTAACAAGGACGATACATCTGCTAATATGGACGAGAAGATTTCTATCATGAGGGACGAGATTTCTACCATGAAGAACGATATTTCCGCTAATATGAAGGACGAGATTTCTACAATCAAGGACGATATATCCGATAATATGGACGAGAAGATTTCCTCTATGGACGAGAAGATCTCTGCTAACATTTCCGCTATGGTCGAGAATATTTCTACTATGAAGCATGATATTTCTGCCAATATCTTATCAATGAAAAACGACATTGCCGCTGAAGTCGAAAATAAAATTTCTCCTTTAAAATCAGATATCGAGAAAATGGAGAATACGACAACAACAATAGACGAGAGAGTCCAGGAGTTAGAGAGAAAAATGGCAGATTTAAGAACACAAGACATGCCAACAGAAGAAAAAAAGATCAAACAAATGAAACCATGCAAGCCAGAAATACACCCCAAGACAGAAGATATTGGCAGTTTTGCCCGAGTCAAGGAAAGATGTCGTGGACCAATTATGTTAAACAGTTTGAAGCAACCGCTAGAGCGAATAATTGGTCCGATAAAGAGAAGGCAGTGAACTTAACCATAGCGCTTCGGGGAGATGCCTTAGATGTGCTTCAGACGATACCCCTTGAAGAAACAGATGACTTCGAGCAGCTGAAGAAAAGGTTGGACATGCGATATGGTCACGAGCATCTAGAGCACTTGTACCAATCTCAGATGAAGAACCGAAGGCAGAAACGGGACGAAACTCTTCAAGAGTATGAAGTGGATATCGCCCGACTAGTTCGATTTGCTTATCCATCAGCACCGGAGAAAATGATGGAATGTCTGGGCATCCAGGCCCTCCTTGATGGCTTGCGTGACCCTAATATGCAGACGACGCTTCGTTTGGCGCATCCCAAAACATTGGTCGATGCATTAACTGCTGCTCTTGAATATGAAGCAGCCACGAAGGCTTCGGGGTACAACAAAATCAGGACCATTCAAGAAGAAGGTGACGAAGATAGACTCGACCAGATGGTCAACTTGATAAAAAGCATGGTAGACAAAAGGCCGAAGAAGATTAGATGCTGGAATTGTGGCGATCTAGGGCATGTACGCAGTTCGTGTAAGCGCCCTAGGGCTCCAGAAAACCAGGAAAACTAGAACGGGTCGGTCATGAGGGGGCAGCACCGACCCAGGATCGTTCCAAAGACCCTCTCATACTGATAGCCTGTCTCAGATGCCGTACAGTGTCTATGTGGATGGCGAAGTGAACGGCAATAAATATACTCTGCTGGTGGACACTGGAGCAGCTAGAACCATTATACGGCCGGAGATAATAAAATCTAAGAAGAAGCTTCTGCCAACGAGGCTGCGACTCCGAACCGCAACCGGTGAGAGTGCCAACGTTCACGGAGAGACTCAAATCCAATTGGGAATTGGTGGAGAAAAGTTCACGCATACGGTAATCGTAGCTGACATCGAAGAAGACGTGATTCTGGGAATGGTCGTAATGAATCTACATGGTTTCCTGTTAGACTTCAGAAACAGAACCATTAAAGTGGGTTTCGAAGAGGTATTCCTCCATCCATATGAAGGCAGCACGGTGTTGGCAGCTGTACAGGAAGATACTGTTCTACCTGCACGGAGCGAATCCATGATAGTTGCGCGGCTACAGGGAATCATGGAGGAAGGTATACCGGTTATGATGGAGCCATGGAACCATGACGAAGAGGTTGATAGAGGAGTACTGATTGGGAAAGGATTGGTTACGTCAGCGAAGGAGATTCCAGTACGTGTCATAAACGTGAACGATTACCCAATTACCAACAAGAAGTCAACCAGAATTGGATCCTGCGTACCAGTGACATCCATAGTTCGTTAAACAACGACAACTGACAATTCTAATGACAGATTCGAACAGATGTTGTCAATAGCTGGCCAATCCTTGAATCGAGCTAGGAAAAGGAAAATGAGAGAATTTCTCTTGCAGTATCGAGACCTATTCGTACTAAAAGGAGGGAAGACTGGCAGGACATCAGCCGTCAAACATAAAATCGATACTGGCCACGCCAAGCCAATTAGGCAATCAGCTCGAAGACTACCACGAGCGAAGAGAAAGGAAGCTGAATGAATTATTGAAGAGATGAAGGAAGAGAAAGTAATAGAACCATCCACTAGCCCTTGGGTATCTCCAGTAGTGCTCGTCAAGAAAAAGGATGGAACTACCAGATTCTGCGTAGACTATCGTCAGCTAAATAACGTGACGAAGAAAGACAGCTATCCTCTGCCTCGAATCGAATATACGCTAGACACTTTGGCCGGCAGCAAACTGTTTTCCACCTTGGACCTGAAGTCCGGTTATTGGCAAGTAGAAATGGACCCAGAAGACAAAGATAAAACTGCTTTTACCACCGGATCCGGATTATGGCAGTTCAACGTCATGCCATTCGGGCTATGTAATGCGCCCGCGACTTTTGAAAGACTCATGGAAAATGTCTTGAGAGGGTTGTCTTGGAAAACATGCCTGGTCTATTTGGACGACATCGTAGTATTGGGGAAGACATTTGAGGAACACCTGAAGAATTTGGAAGACGTATTCAAACGACTTCAAGCTGCCCAGCTCATGTTAAAACCGAAGAAATGTCAGTTATTCCAAAACCGAGTCAACTATCTGGGTTATATTGTGAGCAATGAAGGAGTGGCGGTAGATCCAGAGAAAATTGCTTCCATCAAGCAATGGCCGCAACCTACCGACATACACCAAGTTAGGAGCTTCCTTGGACTTTGCACGTACTATCGAAGGTTCATAAGGAAGTTTGGGGATATTGCCAAGCCACTAACTCGACTCACAGAAGAAAACAGAACTTTTCATTGGGATGAGGAATGTCAAAATACTTTTGAAACCCTGAAGAGACGATTAACCACGGCGCCGATACTAGGATATCCGCTACCAAAGGGAGACTTCATTCTTGACACTGATGCAAGCAACGTAGGGATTGGAGGAGTGCTCTCACAGATCCAAGGAGGACAGGAAAGAGTGCTGGGATATTTCAGAACGAAACTACTGCGTCACGAGAAGAGAACTTTTGGCGCTAGTGAAGTCTGTGGAACACTTTTATCAGTATCTGTATGGAAGGAAATTCTTGATACGGACTGATCAGGCAGCACTCAAGTGGTTGATGCAGTTCAAGAATCCCAAGGCCCAGATGGATTGAAAGACTTCAAGAGTACGATTTCAACATCGAACATCGGGCCGGTGTGAGCCATCGAAATGCCGACTCTCTGTCTAGACGGCCGTGCCCAGAAGACTGTCCCCACTGCAACAAGGCAGAATCGAAGGAAGCTGCAGTTTCAAGAACTACAGTTGTCAACGAAGAATGGTCACCCACCAGGATCAGAGAAGATCAGGAGAATTATCCTCACCTGAAGATGATCAATGGGAGGAAGAAAATCGGCGACCTACCTGGCAAGACGTGTCAAGATTTTCACCGACACTCAAGACATATTGGGCCCAGTGGGACTCCCTTGTCCTGGAAGGAGGCCTGTTGAAACGAATTCTTGAAAACGATTATGGTTCTGAGAATAGGAGACAGTTAGTTATCCCGAGATCAAGAGTAGCTGAGGTACTGAGGAAGTTACACGACAGTCCATCAGGAGGTCATCTGGGAGTGAAGAAAACCCTTCAGCGAGTCCGTGAAAGGTTTCATTGGATGAATAGTTCCGACGATGTGAAGGACTGGTGTAAGAAGTGTACGACTTGTGCTACGAGTAATGGACCACATCGCAAGAGAAAGGCACCCATGAAACAGTATATTGTTGGAAGCCCATTCGAAAGGATTGCTCTAGACATCGCTGGACCATTTCCGACGACAGAAAATGGTGGTAAATACATCCTGGTTGTGATGGATTATTTCACAAAGTGGGTAGAAGTCTACGCGATCCCGAATCAAGAAGCCACAACTGTCGCGGATGTATTGGTGAAGGAATTCATCTGCCGATATGGAGGGTCCTTGGAAGTTCACAGCGATCAAGGAAGGAATTTCGAAAGCCGTGTATTCCAAGAAATTTGTGACAAGCTGGGAATGAAGAAGACCAGGACAACGGCGTTGCATCCGCAGTCAGACGGAATGGTCGAGAGAATGAACAGGACTATTGGAAAATACCTGTCCAAAGTAGTCTCCAGCCACCAGAGAGATTGGGACCAATATCTCTCCCTGTTTGCATTGGTTTATCGATCCGCCATCAATGAGTCCACAGGTCAAACACCTGCGAAAATCCTGTTTGGACGCGAAATGAGGCTTCCTTGTGACCTGGAATTTGGTTGTCGACCTGGAGAAGATTACGTAATCCAGTTGAGAAAAAGGATGGACGATGTGCACGAATTGGTCCGAACGAATCTTCAAGTTGCCAGCGACAGAATGAAAAAACGGTACGACACGCAGGCCACAGAAGGCAGTTTCAAAGAAGGGGACAAAGTATGGTTACACAAGCCGACGAGGAGAAAAGGCTTTTCTCCAAAGTTACAAAAATCTTGGGAGGGTCCGTACTTGATCAACCAGTTGGATTGGCGACTCATCAGGAATATGATGGGAGTGATCTTCGAAGATACCGGTGTCCACATATTAATCTGCAGCTATACCCCCGGTTATCAGTGTACAATGAAGTCAGTGCCCTGTTATTTCCATACGACCGGAAAGTGTAGAAATAAGTCCAGTTGCCGATTTAAACACCCAGTCCCGGCTACACAGAAGTCCCAGGAGGAACTTCCTATTAAGGAGGGGGCAATGTTGCGAGGTCACCAACTCAAAGCCGGCCCTGTTCCACGAGTGTAAATTTTGATGGCTGCGCTCCCCTTGCGTTAAAATGCGCCGAAGGCACTAGAGTGTTCCAGAACCGATAAGGACTATATATACGCAGGTTTTCGAGTGCGTAGCAGTTAGTTAGCCATTTCGAAACAATTAGTGAATCGAAGACAAACAGTTAGTTCGGAAGAATTAGTGAATTAAATAGTGCAGATAAATAGGGTAATATCCAAGTGGTGAGAATAAATTAGAACTAATATACCGAGTGTAAATAAATTAGTAGACATTGAGTATAGTGCGTATATAAATTAAGTTTAATACAGTGTGTGTGTTTCTTTAAATAAATAGATAGTAATTAGCCATAGTGTGTATAATTTTATCCCACCGGTAAAAACTGTTTAAATAAATAACAAAAACATTACAATAGAATATTTCAAAAGGGAAATGAAAAACGATGGAACCTACTCTGGCAGAATCGAATATAATCCTGTGTTTACAAAAACTTGCCAACGAGGAATTCGGAAATGCGCAGACAGTAAATGGCTCACGGCTAACAGTCAAAATATAAATCGTTGTCCTGTACGTATTTTCTTGAAAATTCTCAGCAAGCGAGGGAGTCACATAACCAGCGACCGTTTTTTCTTGACTCCAAATCCGCACTGGAAAAAACAGGGATCTGCATGGCACAAAAATTGTCCTATCTGAAAAAATGAATATTCGAAATGGATGAAAGCTGGTGCGAAACGTATTGGTTTGGATGTGAAGAAAATAAAAATCACGAATCATTCCAGTCGCTCTACGGCAGTTTCACAATTAGCAAAGGTTGGCGTGCAAGAACAGGAACTGATGAAAATAACGGGCCACAGTAATGCATCGTCTATCAAACCCTACCTCCACATTGCAACACCACAACAAAATTATAAATAGAATGCGGCAGTTAGAAGAAACACAGGCTTCAACTTCAGCAACACAGGAGATACAAGAAGAGATACACAAGGCGTCACCAACTGGAATTATCTATGGTGCTGGTGCGAGTATTACTTATAATAATTGCATTTTCAATTGATCAGTTATTCATATTTATTTATGTTCTTGTTATTTTTTATTAATTCAAGGTTGTAAAAATTTAAGTTGAATCGAAATAAATGTTGAAACGTATAGTATATAGGAATCATTTTATGCTGTTCGTGAAATAATCTTCCTGAATATCACTCGACCATGACAAATAGAGACTATTATTTTCTTTAATTTATCTCGAGTAACTTGTATTTTGAGACAATTTAATTCGACCATATGAACATTAATAATCAAAGAATAACTCCCTAGAGTAGATTATTAATGTTCATATGGTCACATCAAATTGTCAAAATACAAGTTACTCTCGATAGAATTACTAAGAAAATAATAGTCGGCTATTTGTCATGGTCTCGGGATATTACCTTCGACTACAGCAGCTCCTAAGTCCTAATTTTTGAAGGAATTTTAGAATATCGGTTCAGTCAATGTTTCCTCTTCTACCCAGTAGCTTCCCAGGTGATTGAACTAAAGTACAAGAAGAATAGAACTCTGGAAATAAACTTGAACCTATCTTGAACCTTTGGCCAATATGCTGGAGGCAAGCAGAGTTACGTTTTTTCGCTTAGAAGACTTAAAACATATTTAAATGAAATACCTTTGTGAAGTAGTAATTGTAGCAAAACATTGGAAGAAGATTGACTAATAGTATGTGATGGTGCATACAGCGTACAGTCTCGCACCAAGGGATTATCTGTGAAACGGATAAAGGAAAAAATATGGAATTCTAGGACGATGAATGAGACTTTTTTCTGTATATTTTAAAGCAAATGTCAAATGTTTTTGACGTCAGCGTTTAGCGTACGGCCGCCATCTTGATTTTTTTCAAATGGCATTCTAGGTCGAGTGACGTATCACAAAGAAGATTATTTTTTCTCTTTCCAAAAATAATACCAATGAATCTGTTCGAAAACGCACTTTTCTTCCCGAGAAAATCGATATCATCGATTGTTCACCCTCTCTTTCTACGGAACCAAGTTTCCTAATGTATCTTCTCCCTCTCACCTCGCACTCGGTGCACGACGCGAACAGCCCCACATGACACGAGTTCTAACCCTCTAAGCGTGCCATGCCAAATCAGTCTCTCCTCAGAACCCTGACTGTAAGTGTCGGCTCTTCCCCAAAAATCGCTACACGTAATTCATGCCGGTTCGGTACCAAGTAAGTTACCGCAAAAGTTTCTCTCGGGTAATTACCAATTGCTCGCCGCATCCCTTTGTTTGTACATTTGTAAATAGTGATTTAAATGTTAACTGTGTTATGTCAGTAAAAGTTTATAGTGAAATTAAAATCCAGTGTTTCATTTCGGAAAGTGTCTGGAATGAATGGTTTTATACAGTCCATTTTCTCTGCACGATTTGAAGGGAAACTAAGAACATACTTCAAATCAAACATGGTCCTTCGAATCGGATTCCAAAGGAAAAACAGACTTCAGCAATATTGTAAGTCCCACAATAATTAAGAAGCTGACCTCGTGGCATCAAATCGACGCCGGAAGCCGGAAACACTTCGGCAACCATTTTGAATCCTCCAGCGAATAGTCGACGAACTAATGGCACTTCAAAGCAGTGCTCTCTAGTTGTGCTTCCCTCCAGCGAACAGTGGACGAACTAATGGCAGTTCAAAACAGTGCTCTCTAGTTGTGCTCCGCTCATCTCCCGGTGCACTCTCTGACAAGTGATCTGTGCATCTCATCACTCGTCTCTCTCTTAGCATAAACATTGATAGGAAGGTAACCCAAAACAAAACAGACATTAAAAGGTCAGTGACTCTTAAATTTTATTCAGTTTTTAAAAAAAAAAAAAAAACACACATCGTCATATTGTCGATATTAAATTGATGCTTATTCAAATTTAAATTTTAAGAAAAAGTTTCAGCACACGATGTCAGACGACGAGAATAATATTCAATATTTTAAAGGTCTTAGAAAAAATGCCAAAGCGCAAATAACTAGAATCTCTAATTGGTTTGAAAATCACAAAGATACTGTAGTAGATTCAAATGAAATCAGAAATAGAATCAAATTATTAGAAATTCACGTTGAGAAATATTGTAATGCCGAAGATGAAATTAATCTCTTAGACATTGACGGCACTGAATCTGATAATAGAGAAGAATTTGAGAATAAATTCATAACTTTGTTATCGCGCTTGCAAACCAAACTAGAAACACGTTGTCAAAACATAGATAAAAAAGATAACCCATCACAAAAGAACAATATTAAATTACCCAACATACAAATTCCAACCTTCACAGGAAACGCTTTGGAATTTACACCCTTTATGGACTTGTTTACAGCGTTAATAATAAATAACCCGAATCTAACATCTAATGCTGAAAAGTTTTTTTATCTAAAAACATATGTTAAAGGAGAACCTCTTCAAATTATTGATCAGCTACCTGTAACGGAAACTAATTTCCAAATAGCACTACAATTGTTAGATAAACGATATAATAATAGTAAACAGCTAATTAATAATCATTTTAAAAATTTGTTAAATGCACCTGTAATAATTAAAAGTAATTGTGTGAGCTTACGGCAATTGGTAACGAACTCTAGAGCAAATACTGATGCTTTAAAAAATACAAACCATACCACTGAAGAACTTTATGAAAATTTGTTAATATATATACTAGAACGAAAACTCGATTTCAATTCAAAAAAAGCATACGAGGAGCATGCTAAATCATCATTAACCACTTTGGATGAATTTTTTGAATTTTTGGAACATAGATGCCAAGTCTTGGATAACTTAAACACTACTGACTCGGACAATAAAATTGATAAAACTCACTCTTATGGTAATTCCTCTCAAACTGCCAATCATCATAAAAACAACACTAATAGCTCGTATAATAATTTTTCACAAAACCATAATAGGAATAAATTCACTAACAAAGTAACACTGCATACCAGTAAGCCTCAAACTAGTCGCGATGTCTCCCATCTCAATTCACCAACTAGACTCCTCAGGTCATCTCCGTCAAGCTCTCCTACACTCAATAAAATCTGCAACTTTTGTAATGAGAGAACTCACAAAATTTATACTTGTCCTGATTTCACTTCCTTGATTCCTATAGATAGAATGAACGCAGCACGAAGCAAAAAACTCTGCTTCAATTGTTTAGGCAACAAACATCTGATACCACAATGTCCGTCTACACTCACTTGCACCGTCTGTCATAAAAGGCACCATACTCTCCTACACGACGAAAATTCAAACAACCCAGAACTCACTCCAAATCGCAATGTCCCGCTAAACGATAATATCAACCACACCTCACAGTCTCAACCAAGTACTTCAATGCAGATCCAAATCCCTCAAGGAGCTGCTGCACTCTCCGCAGTCGCGGTAAAAACCCCTTATGTTCTATTAGCCACCGCAAAAGTCGCAGTACACCCAAAACAAGGACATCCACTAATTTTGAAAGTTTTATTAGACAACGGAAGTCAAACTTCTTTTATTAAAGGTTCCACAGCCATTAAATTAGGCACCAAATGTTACCCTCACCACATGCAAATTTCAGGCATTCTTGCTAGCAACAACACTGTGAATAAAATGACAGACGTTGATATTCACTCAGTCTTTGATAACCAAAAGTTCAAAGTGTCCTGCGCTGTCGTAGAAAACATTACCCAACTTTTACCCCAAATACGAATTGATCCATTAAAGTTGGAAATTCCGACTTCCCTCGTGCACCAATTAGCTGATGATGAATTCTTCTTACCATCAGAGATTGATATGCTAATTGGAGCAGAGATATATTACTCTTTGCTCAAAGGAGGTTTTGTCTCTCTAGGAAAAAACCGTCCTACCCTCGTAGACACTCATTTAGGTTGGATATTAGCTGGTACAATCCCCTCCTCTTGTATTGATCACTCTTCTCAAGAAAGCGCTCACTCTAATGTTTCTCACACTTTTTTCACAACTAGTGAAAGCCTCCCTCAGCTCGAAGAGAAATTAGACACCATGCTCGAAAAGTTTTGGTCTCAAGAAGAAATTCAAGCTCCTCCTCATATTTCTCCGGAAGATGAATTGGCTGAAACAATTTTCACTTCCACCACCCAAATCATGGACACTGGGAGATACCAGGTCGACTTACCCCTAATTTACCCCAACGCTCACAAAAAGCTAGGCGAATCGTTCGCTCAGGCAAAAAACAGATTCGTCTCTCTCGAAAAGAAGTTTGGAAAAAATCCAGAGCTTTTTAATGAGTATAAAAAGTTCATCACTGAATATATTGATGTAGGTCACGCTAGGTATGTACCTCTTGAGCTCACCAATGACACATCAGATCACAAATACTTTGTCCCTCACCTGTGCATCATAAAAGAAGAAAACGCCAGCACTAAGCTGCGCATAGTTTTCGATTTTAGCTGCAAAACAAGTTCTCGTCTCAGCCTCAATGATATTACCCTCAAAGGCACTCAAGTTCAACCCGAGCTATACGACATCTTGAGTCGATTTCGCTTATTTAAATTTGTGCTAACTGCGGACATCAAACAGATGTACCGACAAGTGTTGATGAACCCACAATTCAACTTTCTCCAAAATGTATTGTGGAGAGACTCCCCATCAGAACAATTTTCGTGTATCGAATTGAACAGAGTTTCTTTCGGACAAAAAAGTGCTCCCTATTTGGCATGTCGGGTTCTCAAAGACCTTGCAACAAGAAATCAAAACTTGACCCTTGCCTCCGATGCCCTACTGAACCAAACCTATGTCGATGACATATTAGCCGGAACAAACACGCCCGATGACCTTGGAATACTACTGCATGATTTGCAAATGATTCTAGAAAAAGCTGGTTTCCAGTTGCACAAAATATTTTCCAACAATAAAGAAATTTCTAATCAAAATCCACCCAATTCAGAAACTGAAATTGACTTCAATTTATCTAACTCCCCCTGTAAAATACTCGGAATGACATGGAACCCTCACACCGATGGATTAAAGATAAATGTTTTTGCCTCACCCGAATTAAATGTTCTTACAAAACGAACCTTTCTCTCGCACTTGTGTCAATGTTTTGACCCGTTAGGTCTCATCAACCCTATTATCGTTAGAGGTAAATTGATAATGCAGAAGATATGGTTACAACAATTGGATTGGGATGAAGAAATAAAAGATCCACTAATTATAAAAGAATGGAACACTTTTTCAAAAATGATCCTACAAGTAAAAAACTTAAAAATTCCCCGTTATTTGTTTTTAGGAAAAGAAATAGTGAAAATCGAACTTCACGGATTCTCAGATGCTTCTCAAGAAGCCTTTGCTTGTAACATGTACGTTCGCTCTCTTTATGCAGATAATTCAACCCATTGCTCTCTAGTCACTTCAAAATCTCGCGTTGCACCATTAAGAAAGCCCATCACTATCCCTAGATTGGAGCTCAATGCTATGCTACTTTTGTCAAAACTGGTTAAAAGGAATTTACAAGTATTCGCAAATAAATTTACGATAGATTCAGTCAATTTATGGACAGATTCCTCCATTGCATTAACCTGGGTGAAAAGTCCTCCTTCTCGTTGGACAAGTTTCGTAGGTAACAGAGTATCCCAAATCCAAGAGCTCACAAAAAACTGTCATTGGAGACACATTCGCTCAGTCTTCAATCCCGCAGACATGTTATCCCGTGGTAAATTCGAAACCAAAGATTTCTCATTCTGGTTTTCTGGTCCAGAATTCCTAAAAGACCCAAGGATAGAATTTAACTCACTCAATGTTTTTTCTCCCGTCTCGAATCCCCCAGAACAGAAGAAAATTGTATTGAGTTATTTACAAACAGCCGAAAACTTCTGGCAAAACATCTTTTTAAAATTCTCATCTTTTCACAGGTTAAAAAGAACAGTGTCCTACATATTTAGATTCGTTCATAACTCAAATGCGAAACACTCAAAAATATCAGGCCCCCTTCAAGTCAAAGAGCTTGAAAAATCTCTCAAATTTATTTTAAAGACTATCCAAAGTCAATATTTCGAATCAGAAATAAAGGCAATTTCTCTCTCTAAACCTATAAAAAACAAGCAAATTCTCTCCCTCCACCCGTTTGTGGATTCCGAAGGCTTTCTTAGAGTAGGTGGCCGATTGGCACACGCACCCATTCCATTCGCCCAAAAGCACCCAATTCTTTTGCCTTCAAAGAACCACGTAGTATCTCTTCTTCTAAAGTTTGAACACCACAGGCTAGGCCACAGTGGAGCACAAAATGTTCTCTCAAACATACGCTTACGGTATTGGCCGTTGGATGGATTACGCGAGACCAAACGAGTCATCCACAAATGCCTCACTTGTCACCGATTTAATTCACAAGCAGCCCAGCAAATTATGTCAGATCTGCCTAAAGATCGTATCTCAATCTCCCGGCCTTTCCAAAAAGTTGGAATAGACTTTGGCGGACCTTTTTTAGTTAAATCGTCTCATCTGCGCAAGGCTCCTTTGTATAAAACTTATTTGGCCTTGTTTGTATGTATGGTAACCAAAGCCATACATATCGAATTGGTTTCTGACCTCTCCACAGATTCATTCATAGCCTCGCTCAAGCGTTTTATAGCTCGTAGAGGAAACCCCACAGTTATATACTGTGACAACGGTACAAATTTCGTTGGAGCAGCACACCAGTTGAAAGATTTATATACATTGCTTAGATCACAGAGCACACACGACGCCATGGAAAATTATCTGTCGACCAATGAAATTTCCTGGAAATTTATACCCGCACAATCGCCACACTGGGGAGGCATATGGGAAGCTGGCATAAAAAGTGCCAAAAACCACCTCTTTAGAATTGTAGGCAACTCCCAATTCACGTATGAGCAATTTCTCACAATTTTAACCCAAATTGAGGCCATACTCAACTCCAGACCCTTGTTCCCCATGTCGGCCGACCCCAAGGATTTACAACCCTTGATCCCAGGCCATTTTCTTATCGGCTCCTCGCTTACTGCTTACCCGGAAAGGGATATTTCTTCTCTCCCCATAAACAGACTCTCATTCTGGAACAAATGTTCCCAGATTCAACAAGTCTTCTGGAAACGTTGGTCATTAGATTATATGAACCGACTTCAAAATCGCCCAAAATGGATGACTTCCCGTTCTAACATTCAGGTAAACGATATGGTTTTGGTAAAAGATAACAATCTCCCCCCTCTCAAATGGCCCTTGGCTAGAGTGATTGACGCCCCCTTGGGCAAAGATGGCAAGGTTCGTTGCGCCACCATTAAAACTAGTGAAGGACAATATACAAGACCTATCACCAAATTGATACCTCTTCCATGTGATTCGGAATAAGTCACTCCCCCTTGTAGAACTTAGGCTCATTAGTTTCATCAATTTTTTACTCTCCATTTTTGTTTTACTCTCCACTTTTTCTCCTCTTTTCGCCCGCGGGGCAGCATGTTCGAAAACGCACTTTTCTTCCCGAGAAAATCGATATCATCGATTGTTCACCCTCTCTTTCTACGGAACCAAGTTTCCTAATGTATCTTCTCCCTCTCACCTCGCACTCGGTGCACGACGCGAACAGCCCCACATGACACGAGTTCTAACCCTCTAAGCGTGCCATGCCAAATCAGTCTCTCCTCAGAACCCTGACTGTAAGTGTCGGCTCTTCCCCAAAAATCGCTACACGTAATTCATGCCGGTTCGGTACCAAGTAAGTTACCGCAAAAGTTTCTCCCGGGTAATTACCAATTGCTCGCCGCATCCCTTTGTTTGTACATTTGTAAATAGTGATTTAAATGTTAACTGTGTTATGTCAGTAAAAGTTTATAGTGAAATTAAAATCCAGTGTTTCATTTCGGAAAGTGTCTGGAATGAATGGTTTTATACAGTCCATTTTCTCTGCACGATTTGAAGGGAAACTAAGAACATACTTCAAATCAAACAGAATCACTTTAACACAAAATGTCCTATAAAATATCAGTTTTATTTTTCTAAGTTTAATTGTACTGTACTAATGATATGACCTTGAAGATTTTTAAAGTTAAACAAATAGTATATTATTCAACAAGCATATAATGATGGCTATTATTCACGAAGGTGCGTTTATAACACCTAAGTGAATATTAGCCAATATATGCGAGTAGAATGCTATATTTTGTCCACCACTATTAATTACTTGTTTATAAATGAATTTTTTTTCTCTTCCCTCCAATTTAGGAAGGGATTATAGGATTTCATACTAAATTTTTCGACATTTCTGGCAGTAAATTTAAGGATACTTCAGTAATTTAAAATTAAATTCATTATAATAATTAAAACTCTTGCAATCCGCTATAAATTATTTAAAACGTCAGTTTCTTGGTTTTGACATTGACATCTATACGCTCTGTATGTATACAACAGTTTAATAAATTTTTATAAATGTCTCCGTAGCAGGACTGTATAGATGTCTGAGTTCGCGAAATGAAGAATTGTACGCCTAAGGTTCGAATTCGGGTCGCGGTGAAAATTTTTAAATATTATATTGTAACATTTGTATATAAATAACCTTCAATGTATGTCCTATTTGTCCGTGTCACGTGGCCTGTTCATTATCCACACCTATTATTCACTGGTGAATAATGTACGTCATTATACTTGAAGAAGCACACGTAAAATGTAAAAATTATCAAATAGTCGTGGACAAAAACAATAGTTGGCATTAAAAACGTCAACCACATCATTATTTATGTACAAATTGCCAAAACTGATACTAATTTCAAATTAGCACCAACTTTAAAAGTAAATTGAGAATAATGGCACATTTATCAGATGTTGTAGACTACTAGTAACTAGGATATAAGATTAAGGTCAATATATGTCAGTGAGTTTTTGACAAGATAATATCGAAGGTTGTCACCTATTTTTTGTACCTTTGTAATTAATATATTCTTTTTTAATCAACGAGTTGAATAATTATATTCTACAGTAGTTAACAGTTTGACGACGGGGATCATGGAAACAGAACTATTACAAACAATGCTGGAGCAGCAGATGAAAATTCTGGAAATGCTGGCAGCAAACTCATCTAGCTCGGGTACAAATGCTGATTCAGAAACAAACAACAATGTAAAAAATTTTTAGACAACCCATATGCAATATATTTATTGACTTTGAATATAAAATACGTTTCATCCATTAGCTAGCTCGATGAAGGTCGTTTTATATCGGGATCCTATACTATTAGTGTATACATTTCTGTAACATCCAGTTTTGTTTAAAATTACAATTTTAATATTTTTGTTACATTTCTATTATAATTTCCGAGTAAAGTGATACATTGCTATTATTGTTGGAAAGAGAAAAAATTAGCTTCTTTGTGATATGTCACTCGACCTAGGTTGCCACTTAAAAAAATTCAAGATGGCGGCCGTACGCTAAACGCTGACATTTGCTCTAAGATATGAAGAATAAAGTCTCATTCATCATCCTAGAATTTCACAACTTTCTCTTTATCCGTTTCAAAGATAATCTCTTGGTGCGAGACTTTTCAGCAACACTGTTGATGTCAATACCTAAAAACTTCACCCATATTTTTAAAGATAAGCTGAGCTTGCTCGTAAGCTGTTCCTCGATTTTTTGTTGGTCATGGTTTTCATCTTCTTCTGTGGTGTGTGCATTGTGGACGTAATCCAGCTATAATATGCTCTTGTCATATTTAACATAATCGTTAACAACCAAAAGTGTCTTTAGTAGAATTCCATGCTAGCTTGTTTTTGTCATAGTGGTTAATAATTTATGTTTCATGTGGACGTTTTGCATATTTTGTACGACACTTAGTGAGTTTGTATTAATATCCGAGTTTGTATTCAAAGGCGTTACCATTCAGAAGCTTTTAATTTCCCTTGTGAATAAGGATATTCAACCGCAACAAACTTAGTTTTAAATTGTCAAAAGGAAATGTTGCTTTCGCTTCTGTTACAACTTCCGATTTAACGGTGGATCTTGGATGATATGGAAAAAGTATATTCCAATAAAATAAGAATGGGTAGAAGACCATCAGCTCAATAAATAAAGAACTAAGAATTTAGGAACTAAAATATAAAAGCAGGCGGGCCCGACAAAATTGCAGCGGAAATGATAAAAAACATGAGCCAAAAAGAAAAAAAGAAAGGATAGAATTTCATTTTCCTCCCTTAAGAGAAGCGGACCACTATAGGCTTCCGTAGCCTCTTCAGCCCACATTGGAAGAAATGAGGATTTTCAGATTTAGGGAATGGGAGTGTATTGCTACGAGGAAACCTCTGAATAAACTCATAGCAGATCAGACGGACCTGGGAATTCATCCCCGGTCCTTCCGAATGCAAGCCGAGAGCATTGCCACTCTACAAGTTGCTCAGTGCCAAAAAGGAAGAATTACGCTGCTGTATATATAAGGGTGATCTATAAGTAATGGTCCAAAATGAAATGGAAGATGCTAGGCCTCAAAATATTACGATCCAACAAAACTTGCTTTAATGAAATATTAATATTAAAAAATATAGAGGGTGACAAACTTGAAATGTAAAATATGTTTTATCACAGTAAATTGAAACATTTTGGATAAAAAAACGTAGATAGGGGTTTTGAAAATACACAAAAAAATAGAAAAGGGGTTTCGGTAATTACTTCCTACGCCGACATTAAAATTAGGCTACCAAAAACGGCAAGTAGAACTGTATGCAATCTTTAAAGTCCTTATTTTTGCGAAAAAACATGAACCAAGGCATTTTATATTATCACAAACTACTTGCTAAGTTATTTGGAAGTCATTCACCAAATCTACTCTTTGAATCCTTTTGTGCAAATGATTGGAAAATAGTTTTTTTAATTTTCAAGAAGCTCACTAAAATTGTGCTATTATACCAAAAACCACTGTAAAAGGCTGTGAAACTTTTTCAAGCAGTTAATCATCATCAGCTATTGGTAAAATTGCTGGTCTCGATCAACATGAAAATTAAGAAGTGTGAATCAAGTGTTCGGAGAAATACTAGAAATATCTAAAGAAGTTAAATATCTGGAAGTGACACTTGATTCCCAACTGAATTGGAGAACACACCTGGAAAAATATACTACCAGGGCAACTTGGTTTTTCTGGGGAATACGGCCCGAGATGGTTCACTGCCAACGATCACCTATGGAATGATATTTTGGTGAAGGAGGACAGAAGTGTCTTTTGCAGTGAATATATTAACTGCAATACAAATACATTACTGGGGTAATAAACAGCACGGGTACGGCATCAACGGAAGTCCTTATTGGCTGTCCTCCTCTGGAACTTTTTGTGAGGGCGGAGGCGATGATGGCGATTTTCAGGCTGAAATCAGGAGTCCTATGAAGCCCGAACAATGTTCGAGAAGAACACACTGATACAACTTGGACATTACTAAATGAACATAATATTGCAAATGAGTTTGTTACCAAAGAAGGGAACATATGATGCACCCATGAACGGACCTAGAATGAAAATGTTTTTTAGCCTTGGTCGATATACATCCTATATTTCTAGCAGAAAAGATTGCCGCTATAGTATGTATTGATGAAAACATCAGGAGAGGATATAACGCACAAAAAATTAAAATATTTTTTGGCAGCCAGGCTCTGCTGAAAGCTATCAGCAATCCAACTACTAAGTAAAGACTGGTGAAGAAATTGTAAAGAATCGCTTAATATCCTGGCAAGAGACAACACAGTGTCCCTAGTATGGGTGCTGGTACATGAGGAGATTGTAGGTAATGAATTGGCAGACGAATGCTCGAAATGAGACATCATAGGTCCGGAACCGTTGTGTGGAATAACAAAGGATTGCATAAGAGGGAAATTCCGGAACTGGCTAGACCAAGAACTCAACAATTCAAATGGAGATTGATAGAAAGTGCAAAGAGTTTACTGAATAAGGTAGATAAGGAACTCTTAACCAGGCCATTGAAACTGAGTAAAAGATATTTGAAGACTTATTACAGTTTCCTGTAAAATTGTCGTATTTAGTAAAGCGTGTTACCAATAGATATTAAAGAATAAATATATATTATTCTACGCTTTACAACTAAGTTTTGAAAAATATTTTCAAGGGCTCAGATAGAAGCACTTTGGAGAGGAAATAATACAATCATTAGAACTACTCAAAATCCCCTCAGTTGAACCAATGGCCTTTATGGAGGACACGAAGCTTCTGGAATAGACGCAAAAAAATTGGAAATGGCACAAAGTTTTAATTCAAGTGAACAAACCAAACGAATGAATGAATGAAGAAGTGTGAAGAAAAGTGAAAATGTCCTACCATCAAAAAGAAGGGACCAAATAATTTTAAGCCAACTTGGGGTTGAACACACTCGATTCTCCCATGACTACCTGATGTCTCATTCTGCGACATCCATTTGTGAAACGTGTCAGGTTCCATTGTAGGTAGTGCATGTGTTAGTGGACTGTAAGCGCTTAGTAAATAATACAGAAAGTCTGAGGAATATAGATATAAGGAAATATGTTAAAGTACAATCCACAATGAACTTTATTGAAGAGCGACAGCTTGATTGGAGGGGAAATTTGTAACGAACGAACGAAAAAGGGCAGTAAAAAAAGTTCGGAAAGAAAAAATATATGAAGGTCTTCATCAAACAAGGCACAATTCTGGCCATACACGCTCTTGAATCAAACGGCTGAATCGATTATTTCATTCAACTTAATAGAGGAAATTTTGTTTTTAATTTTACTATACTTTTAAATCTTAAGAAACTATTTCGATGTGAAAATATGAAATAAGAAGAAAGTTTCCATAGTTGAAACGATGTTTTGAAAGAGGATTTTCTACTTCTGAATTCTTAAAAGTTCCACCGTGTAACATAATATTTTCCTCGTCCAAGAGCTTTAAGCTTTATGTCAGTACAAACTTATTGATTATACTTTGGCTCCCTTTTCTATTTTTACATTTTTTTAACGCCCTCAAGATACGTGGTTGAAATTTATGTTGAATTACACCTTCTAGTGCCAGAGCAATCATTGTTTGTTCATTTTCAGTCAATCTGTTACATCCCTGAAGTAATTCAAGGTCTAAAATATTTCAGAGACCCAAGAATGAATTATGATTGAATTTCATCACAAAAAGTTTCAATCCTAATATCTCAACGTAAATGATTTCATTTTATTTTTATATTTTCAATGTAGAATGAAGCAAAGCAGAATTATTTAATAAAAAAATATTTTCAAACAAGATTATTGAATCTACAAAATCTCTAGCACAAAACATTACATATATAAAAACGATTCAGCAAATACTATCAGTTGTCTTCGTCATCTAAAAAATCTTCTGATGAACTGCCACCGTCGGTTATTATGAGAGGATCGATATCGGAAGCGTCTACAAATTTTCCAATTTCCCAGTCTTTCAAAATCTTCCATGTAATTTTGCCAATGGGTTCTGGTATTTTTTTTAGGTGTTTCATTCCAAGTCCGAATTACATCATTTGAAAATCCAGTCCAAATAATAATCTCTTTTTGGAAACTTTGTTTTTATAATTTCTTATATTTGGTACTCCATAAGGTTCTCTTATATATTGATATTTTCAGACCCGGCGCAATCTAGTACTTTTGTTTTAGACCAACTAGAATATGTTATTGGTTCCACCAATCGTGAATGGCAACTGGCGTTATCCATGATAATTAAGCTTGGTTTTGAACCAATTTCCAAAGTTTTCACAGTTCAAAATCATGGTAGTTGCCGATTTTTTTGTTACTTTTAAAAACTATACCTGCATCTTCAACAAAACTATCCTCTCCTCCTGCATGCACGATTACATAATATTTTGAGCCCTCGCATGTTTTCTTGCATCTGACCTTTGCTAAAAATCCACATCTCATCCAAAACATTTGGTATCTATAAGTTAGTATCTTTTTTTTTTCGGAGTAACGTTTTGGATCGTACCGCAGGAAGCTCCATTAAAAATGTTTTATTATCAGTTTGCTTAAACTTAAAACCCATATTATGTATCCAGTTAATAATGACTCTTTTGCTAAATTGTACATCGGCATTTATTCTCGAAACCGTTCACGAATTGTTTCTACCGATATATGTTATTCTTTCTGTTATTTATTTTGGGAAATCAAACTTAATTATTATTGATAACGTTGAAATTAAAACATAAAGAAGATTGTGGTTTGATTTCCCAAAATAAATAACAAAAAGAATAATTAATACACCACAAGGAACATAGAGAAGATACCGATATATGCTTTCTTTCGCTGTACATTTTATGTACCCTTTGTCGTAAACTACTTAGAATGAGAGGTGTATATCTAGTTTTTGTTTCAGTAATTTTCTCAGAGAGAGTTCTATTGAATTCGGCATTATTCAATTTTTTTATACTTAATTACACTTTCGTGAAAAATTGTCGTATTTTAGTGAAGCGTGTTACCAATAGATGTCGAAGATATATACAGGGTGTCCCAGACTAATTTATCCAGGCTATATCTCTTAAGCGAATAGAGATTTTCGAATGGGACAAAAACTGATCTATTCCATTTCTAATAAACTTTAAAATAGCGTAGAAAAAATTAACCCCTAAATATTCATCCCTTAGTTACAGCCCCTAACTTTAAATATTTTAATAGCACCCTGTACATTTTTTTTATAATTTTGGGTGTGGTCTTCCATCGTCTATTCAACAAATTTTTCAAAAATAAAATGGGTTCATAAGTAATTGTCTTATGTTTTCTTTTAATTCGTCTACATTTTGCGGTTTTGATTGATAAACAATATCTTTTATCGCTCCCCAAAAGAAAGAGTCAAGAGGTGACAAATCAGGTGAACGTGCCGCCCACATAATTTCTGGAGAGTTCTTAGCTAACCAGTGGTTATCGAAACGGTTTTGTAGGTGGTCGCTAACGATTCTCCGTCTTGTTGCTTGTTTCTTGATTACTTTCGAACCCATTATATTTTTGAAAAATTTGTTGAATAGACGATGGAAGACCACATCCAAAATTATAAAAAAATGTACAGGGTGCTATTAAAAAATTCAAAGTTAGGGGTTATAACTAAGGGATGAATATTTATATTAAAGTGTACTAGAAATGGAATAGATCAGTTTTTGTCCCTTTCGAAAATCTCTATTCGTTTAAGAGATATAGCCTGGATAAATTAGTCTGGGACACCCTGTATATATAATTACAAACCGAGATGGTTTTATATCAATCTAGAATTTTGGTTTGTGTTTGGATGACGGAAGGTCGCTGTTGTCGCATTTTTAACATTTCCTTTACTTGAAGATATCTATTGATGTGATTTCAGTCTCCAGTACAGGATTATGCTCTCAGAGCTCTTGGGCGGAGAATATCTACCTTTTACTGGTTGGTTATATCCTTCAGATATACTAGCCCCGTTTAACTTAGAAGTGTAATTCAATGTCTATCGGGGCATATAGCACGAGAAGTAGTTGCTTCTTCTTAGTTGAACGGTCATTATTTTTTGAAAAATGATATCTATTCATTTTTTTTGTTCTCCATACAGTTTTTGTTGATATCCTCAACGCTTCTGCAGTGAGTTCGGTCGCATCTTCATTTCGTCGGTAGTACTTTTGACTATATTTATGTTTTGTGACCCGGCTTGCAACTGCAAGCTTTCATTTTTTTCAATAATATGTTTTGTTGTCTTTGACTGCTGCAAATGATATAAATTTGCCAACTATAACAACATACTATTCTGATAGAATGTTTGAGACAGTTCAAAATTATTCTGACAATCCAAGTTTTGATTCCAATTAATATTACCTGCCCAAATATAGTATTCATTTGTTTCATACATTCTATATGTAAATAATAGAGAAGGAGAAAAGGACTTGGAGTATTTTTTCGACTATAGATAGTGATTGAAAGTGCCCACTATGATAGCCGAATATGTCTATACATTCCGTATGTCCTCAAACTTAACTTAAATCCATTCCTCTTTTTCTGCGAGCGTATACAATGGAAACAAACTGCAAAAACGTGCATTTCAAATGTCAAGAGACGTATTTTCTAGTGGTAGGTACTATAATCTCGTTCAAATAGAACAAAAATTTAAATATTCCAAATTCTACGCTTAGAAAATGAATCGATATTTAAATGAAAAGGTTTTAAAAGCACAGATCGTTAGTGACAAGCGTTTTTTTTTCTATCACCTTCGATTTACATAATTCTCCAATTAGTACCGAAGCAATTATATATTTACAGGCTGTTAAATTTACATCTACAAAATGTATTTTCGCAATAAATAGGTCAACGGGGAAACAAATACGAGTAGACGAAAATTCAATTCAATAACTAAAAAAATTATGGAATAGGGAATTAATATACCGGGTGTCTCAGAACACTAAACAATTTGTCAGATTCCCGTCTGGGGGCGGGCTCAGAAGAATACCCCCAGGGGATAGCCCACCTGTCGTAAAAGGCGACTAATAGGTTAGATTCCCAGGAATCTAGAGGAGTAAACCTCGATAAAAAACCAGCGACATAGGGAAGGCAGCTATGTTGTGGTGTAGTGTAGGCAACGGAAGCCACTGCGTCCGGAGGCAACCGTGAGAAAAAGCCTAGAGGAGTAAACCTCGATAAAACAATCCGTAATCTACGTTGTTAGCTACCGTGGCAATGGATGAATGGCTGCGCGAAAGTCAGTCAGAAACGGTGCCTCCGGGATACCTGGTGACCTCCCGGAGTAACCAGCCTTACCACCACAAGCGGGGCTCTGTGGTGGTGGACATTCAATTCCCTAGCTACTCGTGGGATGGAATATGGACAAAGAAGAAAGAAAAATAGAACAGGAGGTTATGGATGAAGAAAGGCAAGGAAATGGAATTTTTGGTAAGTCGACGAAGGTAAAACGAACGCCTGATAAGGCGGGGGAGACGAGAGGGAGGAGTGATACTGGAGTAAAGAGAAAGGAGGTATCGCCTCTGGAGGACAAGGAACAGAAGAGGAAACTGAAGGAGAAAGGAAAGAAGGAAATGGAGGATTGGGAGGAAGAAGAGAAGGAGAGTGTAGAGAGATTGAAGGATATGGTAAGGCGACTGGAGGAGAAGGTGGAAAGGCTGGAGGAAGAGAAGGCAGCGGCAGAGGGGCGGGTCAAGGAATTGGAGAGGTTGAAGGGAAAGGACGATAGCAACGGGATAATGCAAACACGATGGGAGGTGGGGCAAAGAGACTGGGAAGGATGGCTGGAGGTTAGAGATAGGGACTGGGATGGTAAAAAGGGGGAGGGAATAGAGGTGAAGGTGGGAAATCCAATATTAGGGGATGAAAAGGTAAAGGTGGTATGGGTGACCAAGGAAGACAGTGGAATGGAGAAGGGAATACAGAGGATGTTTAGGGATAGGTACCCGATGTTAGGGGGAAAAGGAGAGGAAATGGAGTGGGTCAAGGAGGTACGCACTACGGAAAGGAATGGGGTAAGGGTGAAGACGGAGGAGTTGATCTGTCGGATGGAGGGAGATTGTAGGGATGAGAAAAAGGTGTTTGAGCTGATGAGTCGACTGTTTGGGGTAGTGGGGAGCGGGGACAGCATTGGACTCCACAGGCTTGAGCAGGTAGAGGTGGAGGTGCTGAAGAAGATGGTGGCGTGGGTGAGAGGTGGCGGAGAGGTGGCGGAGGTAACAATCTATACAGATGGGGAGAAGGAAAAGGAGGGTAGAAATGGGGCGATAATCCTGAAGGATATCGGGGAAGTCGATCAGGAGGGGATCGAGAGGATTAAGAAGGGGTTGAGGGAGATGACAGGTGAGTGGGTGGATAGACTCAGAGTCTCAAGAAATAGGGAGGTGGTAATAGAGGCAAAGAAGGGGGTTGAGGTGAGGGGAATTCTGGGGGAGGTAGGAAGGGTAACAGGAGCTAGGGTGGTCGAAGCGGGGAGGGGAACAAAAACCATTAAAATGGTAGGGATAGAACCGTGGATGGAAGATGAAAAGGTGAGGGGGAAAATAGAGAATTTGATTGGGAAAGGGACAACGGTGATTAAAGTGGTAAGGGAGAGAAACGGGATGAAAATGGCGGTGGTGAGGGCGGAATGGGAAAAAGCGGTAGCCTTTTTGAAAAAAAAGGAGATTAGATTGGGGTGGAACAGGGTAAATATTATAGAGGGTAGAGAGGATGACAGATGCTTTGGATGTGGGATAAAGGGCCATAAAGTAACAGGGTGTAAGGTGAAGGTAGTCAAGGAGAGGAGTAAGTGTTGGCTTTGTAAGAGCGAGGATCACATGGCGAGAGACTGTCGGCAGGCTTTCCTTTGTAGGGTATGTGGGGAAAGGGGACACAGGCCAGGGGAGATAGAATGTAGTAGGGGAAGGGAAGAAGTAGAAGGAGACGATGGAAAAGGTGAAGGAAAAAATGGGAGGGACCCTCTGGACCCCTCAGAGGGGACGAGTCTGGTCAAATAGGAGGAAGGGGACAGCATTGCGCGGGAAGGAGGAATGTAGGGGATGTATGGAGAGTGTTACAGATAAATTTAGGGAAATGCAGGATAGCGCATGATATATTGGATGAAGTGATTTTTAGGAGGGAAGTGGATGTAGTGTGTGGATCCGAGGTGAATGCTAGATATGTGGGGAAGCAGGGATGGATTATGGACGATACAGGAGAAGCAGGAATAAGAGTGGTGGGGGATGGATTAAGAGCGGATGAAGTGAGGAAGGGAAATGGATGGGTGGTAGTGCGAATGGGAGACATGGTGGTGTATAGTGTGTATATAAGCCCAAATGTCAGCCTGGAAGAATATGAGAGGAGCATGACAGGATTAGAGGACGATCTGAGGGTGTCAAAAGGAAAAAGGAGGATCACAAGGAGAATGGTGGCAGGGGACTTCAATGCGAAGAATACTATATGGGGGGGGAAGAAAACGGACAGGAGAGGGGAGATCCTTGAGGAAGTGTTAACATCCAACGGGTTGGTGGTGCTGAATGATGGACTACTGCCCACCTTCGTGAGGGGTGACGGGGGTTCATCATTCATTGATATAACAGCATGTGATGAATGGCTGTGGGAAAGAGTGTTTAGTTGGGGGGTGCTGGAGGATGAGGAAAGCTTGAGCTTACATAGGTATGTGGAGACGGATATAAGGAAAGAGAGAAAGGATTTAGTGGAAGAGTGGGAATGGAAGTGGACGAAAGCCGAGGCAGAGAGAATGAGGAAGAAAGTAAGAGAAGAGATAGGAAGGGGACTTGGACATGATGCAGATGAATTGTACAATGTGATACAGGGCTGCAAAAGAGAGGGAAAGAGGGGCAATAGGCGTGAGCGGAGGGCCAATTACTGGTGGAATGAGGAAATAGAGGAGCTGTGGAGGGAGTGTAAGAAAGAACGAAGACGGATGCTGAGAGGAAGAGGAAGGATAGAGGGAAGAGGGAGATATAAAGAGAAGAAGAAGGAACTGGAGCGTAGAGTGGAGAGGGAAAAAAGAGGGAAGTGGGAAGAGTTACTGGGGGAATTGGAAAACAATCCATGGGGAAAGGCGTATGAGATAGCGGTGAAGAGGATGGGTGGAAATAGAAACGAGGTTCTAGAGGAGGATTGGGAGAAGGAGATCATAGAGAAATTGTTCAAAGGGGGAGAAGGAGGAGTGGGTGGCAGAATTCAGGAAATCCAAGATACAAGGGGGGTAGTGAAAATGAGGGGGATAAGGCCGGTAGAGAAGTGGGAGGTAGAAGATTGGGGGAGAAATATTAAAGTGAGAAAAGCCCCAGGGATAGATGGCCTGAGGGGTGATATGGTGAAGGGGCTGTTGGATGACAATAGGGAGTACTTCTGGGAACTATTCAACAGGGTGCTGAGGGAGGAGGAGTTCCCGGAAGGATGGAAGGTAGCCAGGGTGATACTGATGAAGAAGGCGGGTAGAGAGGGGAAGCGGGCGGGGGACTATAGGCCTATCAGCCTGCTGTGTGGTATGGGTAAATTGATGGAGGGGATAATAAGGGATAGGATTGAGGAGGAAGTTGGTAGGAATGGGGGTTTTAGGGTAAACCAGCATGGGTTCACGAAGGGGAAATCTTGCATCTCGGCACTGAGCAAGGTGATGGGTTTGGTGGAAAGAGCTAGGGAGGGCAGCTGGAGGAAGAAGAAATTGGCCCTACTCGTGTTCTTCGACGTCGGGAACGCGTTCAACAGTGTCAGCAAACGGGCAGTGTTGAGCGCGTTGCTGCGGCTTGGAGTGGAGCAGGGGTTGGTTAACCTGGTGGAGGACTACCTGACGGGGCGTGTGCTTGTAGACTCCAGAGGGAGGAGATATGAGATGGAGGCTGGAGTGCCTCAGGGCTCGGTTCTTGGACCGACGCTCTGGAAGTGTGTGTTTGATGAGGTTTGTGGGATGGTATGTGAAGAGGGATGTGAGATTACGGTGAATGAGGATGATGTGTGTCTGGTATGTACGGCAAAGGGAGAGGCGGAGATAGAAAGAAAGGCGGAGAGAATGTGCAGGAAGATTGTGGAGAAGATAGAGCGGTGCGGACTGGAAGTGGCGGAAGAGAAGACGGTGGGGTTGCTAGTGAAGGGACGGAGCAGGGCAAGGGAAGTGGGGGTGATGGTTAAGGGAAGGATAATTCGCATGGAGGAGTCTGTGAAATACCTAGGGGTGTGGTTGGATAGCCAATTATCCTTCAAAACCCATATGGTAAAGGCGGCAGAGAAGGGTAAAGTGAGGGCAGCATGGCTGGGGAGATTGATGTGTAATGTGAAAGGGCCGGGAGAGTGGAAGAGGAGGGTAATTGGTAGGACGGTAGAGCAGAGTATGCTGTACGGTGCGGAGGTGTGGGGTGAAAGAGCGGGGGTGAATGCGAGGGTTAGGCCACTTCTGCGGGTGCAGAGAGGGATACTGCTGAGGGTGGTGCAGGGGTACAGGACAGTTGGTGGACTGGCAGCAACGGTGCTGGCAAGGTCCTACCCATTGGACGTGTTGGCTAGAGCTAGGAGCAAACGCTGGAGGGGTGCGACCAAAGAAGAGGTACGGGAATGGATGGAGGAGGAAATGGAGAGAAGGTGGGAGGAGTATGAGGGCGCGCTAAAAGGAGCGATTGGGAATAGGAGAGATTGGATGGACCTGAAATTCGGGGAGGTGAACTACTTCTTGACACAAGTGCTCACTGGACATGGGTCGAGAGTAGGGTACCTCCACAAGATTGGGAAACGAGAGACTGGTGTGTGCGAGAGGTGTGAAGTGGAGGATGATGTGGGACATGTGTTTAGATGCTGGAGGAACGAGGAAGTGCTGAAGAAGTTGGAGAGGAAACTAGGGGAGGCGGTGTACTGGGAAAACATGGTGGAGATAATGTTGAGGGGGGAGGAGGAATGGATGGAGGTGAGTGGAGTAGTAGAGAGCATGGTAAGGGGGAGAGAAGGACTCGATATGGCATGAGAGGCAGGAGTGATAGGAGGGAGAAGATGACAGTGTGAGCGGAGAGTGTGCGAGGGACCGCCGCCTGTCTCGAAGTATGCTAGGGTAGTGATTCCGAGGCGGGGGTAACGGCGAGTTTGAGGTGGGTTTGGTTGGTAGGCATCTCCTTGGGGATGAGTCCAACACTGTTTGGGTCCTGGACCCATTCGAACATGAGTTTCCCATCTCGGCCCGAAAAAAAAAAAAAAAAAAAAAACAATTTGTCAGAGAAATTTAGATAACTTGGCAACATTGAAATCTGCTCCAAAATTAATAATGTATTTATCAGTTTAAATGTAAACAAATCTAGTCTATGCTAGTATACCGGGTGTAAATTATTCACATTTTGGTTGGTTCTATTAAGGCCAATTTTGAATTATTTCACATCTAAAGACAATAAGACCGAATTCTGGTTTAATCAGAAATGGAACACCCGGTGTATTTTTACATATTTGGATCCTCCGGCTTCAACTACATACAATTTACCCATCAAATAGCAAGAAAGACGCCATTTTTTAATCTTAGATTGTTGTAATGTCTTCCAAAGTTTAGATAATGGACCTAAAATTACCCCTGAAATATTATTTTTTCAAATTATTTATTTTCTTGAAGTTTATCATCGATTGAATTAGAAACTCTGTTACATGGAACAAATTATTGGGAAAGAACTTATCTATCTCCTTGGAGCAGTGCAGTAATCCTAGATGATTTAAATAATATACACTATATATTTAATGACCCAATTATTGTATTGGACATTACTGCACTGCTTCACCCAACTTCATACTTTAAAATACAATATTGAACCGACCCGATACCCTTCTCTATCGTATATACAGGGTGTCCAGAAACCGTACTATCCATCGATTTAATACTTAGAATCAAGATACTGACGAACTAGTCGACTAAAATAAGCAGGACCACCATCGTGCATGAACCATAGATTTTGCCGAGTCATTAGGGGAACATCGTCCATTGAATCAGGTGAATTATTTTCCAGAAAGTTAAGGTAATCCTATCCTGTTAAACGGTGTTAAGTTTATGGCAAGACGATTTTTACCAACGTAGGCATAATTATGTGCATTATGTAAAATGAAAATTGAAACCATTTTGAACATTTACTAAACTAATGAACATTTTTGTAGTTCGACATTTAAAACTTGTTCATTTTGTTGTCAAATAAATTTCTGCTTTATTGTTACACCCTCTATAATTATGACTTAGACCGTTGGAAAGCATTTTCCTCGAGCTTTCAAACGACGTATCACAAGTAGGGGGTTGCCACTTAAATTTTTGTAGTTGGGGTAGGTGGGGCATAGGGGGTTGATGGGGGTGCGTTCTCTCTCATGTCATTTTAGCAACCCCTCTCTACCCTAGAAAAGGTTTTCAAATTTTTTTTTGATCTCTTTTCGTTCACGAGGTACAGCCCATTGTAAGTTGTAAAATTGACACCCTGTACACTTTGATAGCTGGATCTTAACCGAACTGAATTAGAGCTAGTTGTTAAATTAGATTTTTGAAAAAAAATAATAACATTTTTTGAAACATAAGATTCATTTTGTTCTACTTTTAATAGGCATATTAACTGATTTTGAAAAACTGCTACACGAGCAAGACACGTCTGCTTTTATCTAGTTTTAAAGAACCATTTAATTAGGTGGTAGTATATAGTTCATCATGATTCTCCTTGTTTATAGTTGAAGGATGCAGGGAATTGTATGCGACATAATTCGTCAATTTTTATTTTCAATGGGGCATATTACAAAGAGATTTGCTCATCTTTTTAATTATCTGGGGGGTTGCAGACACCCCCAACTTTTTTTTTAATGGAAGGGTATGTTGATTAATTTTTTATTTGAAAGCTTTTTCAATTGCAAATACAATTCCATTTTTTTTGTTACTTTTTATAAGCAATGTGTCGGAAAAAATGAAATAAGGAGATATTTACTGAAATTACTTTAATGTATAGGTACATTTTTTTTTACTTGATAAGCCCAATAAAAAAACCTGCTCGATAGTTTTTCGGTCAATTTGAACTGACTGTGATTGATTTGTTAATACTTGTTTGCATTTCAACGTGTAAATTAAAAACGAAAAATAAGAAAATGCCCTATTTAACCGAGACGCATCGTATCGAAATTTTAATGATGATCGAATATGGGGACAGAAGTCGAACACAGGCTGAAGTAGCTCGTTTGTTTAGTGAAGTTAATCCAGAATTACCTTCAATTAATCGAAATACGTTTAGCAAAATTGAAACTCGATATCGGGAGTTGGGCCACGTTAGGGATGCTCCTCGACAAAAGCTTTTAAAAGTCGACGAAGAAAGCCAGTTGAACATATTGTTAGAAGTTGAAGAAAATCCTGTTACTACAGCTAGGCAAATAGCTCGCGTTTATGGTGTCAGTCACACAAGCGTTTTAAAAATTCTTAAAGAAGCCAAAAAGCACCCATATAAGATGCAAAACCTGCAGGAGCTTAACGAAGATGATCCTGATCGTAGACTCGAATTTTGCGAACGAATTATGGCTTCTATCGATGGTGGACAAATTGCTTTGGAATGGGTGCTGTTTTCTGATGAAGCTACGTTCACATTACATGGGCACGTCAATCGACAGAACTGCCGTTATTGGGCTGACGAAAATTCCCGCTGGATGTGTGAATGCCATACCCAAAGGCCTCAAAAAACAAACGTCTGGGCTGGAATTATTGGGGATCGCATAGTAGGTCCTTTTTTTCAATGAAAACGTAACCGGAGAAACATACCTTAATATGCTCCAAGAAGAACTGATTCCTACTCTAGTAAATTTATTCCCCAACAATTTGGATCCCAACTTATTTGACCAACGGATGTGGTTTCAACAAGATAGGGCACCAGCACATTTTGCTCAAAATGTACGAAATGTTGAATCTTAATGAAGTGTTTCCAAATAGGTGGATTGGAAGAAGGGGCCCAATTGAGTGGCCAGCAAGATCACCCGATCTTACTCCATTAGATTTTTTTTATGGGGATATCTAAAAAGCAAGGTTTATGCCACTAAACCTAACGACATCACCGATCTTCAACAAAGAATCATTACAAAATGTTCGGAATGCTGTTTATAATCAATTAGGATATTGTCAGCAACAAGGTGAACATTTAATGCATTAAAATAATTTCAGTAAATATTTCCTTATTTTTTTTTTCCGACACATTGCTTATAAAAAGTAACAAAAAAAATGGAATTGTATTTGCAATTGAAAAATCTTTCAAATAAAAAATTAATCAACCTACCATTCCATTAAAAAAAAAGTTGGGGGTGTCTGCAACCCCCCAGATAATTAAAAAGATAAACAAATCTCTTTGTAATATGCCCCATTGAAAATAAAAATGGACGTGTTTCAGGAATTTTGCGATAAACCTTTATTTATCAAGTTACAGAATTTGTTCCAGTTAGACTTTCCACTCTGTATAACAAATAAGAAAAAATTGTGAGGTTATTAAAGGTACAAAAACAATGAAACAAGATGTACAGTATTTACATAACCAGGCACGTTTATCGCTGTTCACGATTACTCAAAACACATGTAATAGTTTAACGAACAGAACAGAAAGTTTCAGATTTGGCGACGTCTGTTGTAGATGAAAATACATATGTCGGCGTCAATTAGTGAAATCCGTCATTCCCGGAAATGCCTAGTCATTTCACGTATTGCAGGCAAATAGCGTAACTATACATTTGGTTCGCGGCTCTTACTTTTTCAAGAAGGGGAAGAAAAAATAACCATTCCATTCACCCTTCTCCTTGAAGGTTCCTGAATGTGAAGGGTGTATGGAATGGTTATTTTTCCTTCCCCTTCTTGACTTCTTGAAAAAGTAAGAGCCGCGAGTTATGTATAGTTACGCTGTTTGCCGGCAATACGTGAAATGACTAGGCATTTCTGGAAATGACGGATTTCACTAATTGACGCCGACATTATGTAAGCTTTGTTCCAACAGGCGTTAGAACCGTTTTTGGTATCGTTCGCGCAAGTGCTGTATTTCTTTCACGTTTCATCTGATTAAAATATCGTTCTTGGGACTGCTTGGGACGGTATACAAACTGTACCTTCTGAAAGGGGTGCTAAAGTTGATGTGTCCATCCCGAATTCGAGTTTGCGCACTATACAGTACCCGAAACGATTCCAGTACGGTTCATAATAGGGATGGCGATTCTTTCTAAAAAAGATCGATTTTTAAATCGATTCGAATCGTAACCCGATGAATCGATACATAAAAAAATCGAAATCTAAAAAATCGATTTCAAAAAAATTTTTTTCAAGTTTGTATTTTTTACAATGTAAATATAAATCGATCTTTTTTATTGAAAAACAACAAGAAAGGTACCTCTAAATAAACAATCTCTTTCCGGGATCTCTTATCAGTAAAATTGGGGATTTTTTTTCAAGTTCAGGGAATTCGATAATAATAACAATTATTTTTTTATTGCCATATTATTACCACAAAGTATCGGATTAGGAATGTGTGAGATTAATGGAAAATAATAATCGATAAAATAAAAATCGATTTTTCTTCATTCAAAATTAATGGATTTGTCGAAAAAATCGATTTTAATAAAAAATAAATCGATTTCTGCGAAAAGATCGTTGATTTGTTTTATTGTTTTAAAAATGGACATGCTTTTCGTATATATTCCGATAATAAACGTAAGAGATTTATTCGTTAACGATATTTATCGGATTGAAAAAAAATCAAATAAAATTATACGAAAATGGTCAAAAATTTTGAAATATGGTCAATAATTGTCAATTATTGTCAAAAACTGTTGAAAATTGTCAATAATTGTTAAAATTTTGAAAAATGGCGAAAAATGGTCAATAATTGTTGAAAAACTGTCAAAATTGGTCAATAATTGTTGAAAAATGGTCAATAATTTAAAAAAAAAACGATCAATAATTGTTAAAAAATTTGGAAAAATGGTCAGTAATTGTTGAAAAACTGTCAAAATTGGTCAATAATTGTAAAAAATGGTAAATAATTTTTAAAAAATAATCAATAATTGTTAAAAAATTTGGAAAAATGGACAATAATTCTTGCAATACTGTCAAAATTGGACAATAATTTTTAAAAAATGGTCAGAAATTGTCAAAATTGGTCAATAATGGCTAAAAACTGTCAATAATTGTTAAAAAATGGTCAATAATCGTCAATTATTGTCAAAAACTGCTGAAAATTCTCAGTAATTGTCAAAAACTGCTGAAAATTGTCAATAATTGTCAAAAATTTTGAAAAGTGGTCGATAATTATCGAAAGTTTAAAAAAAAATACATTATAACATTGTTTTAGGTAGTAGGAGGTTAGACAGGGTAACGTGTTTTTCTGTAAATGGTTTAGTCAGGGACGCACCACTTTTGTTCGAATTCAGAGAAATTCGAACACGTGTCGAAATTCGGAACATTTACCTTCAAACTATCAATTTAAATTAAAAAAGCGGACGAGGTGAAACCTATGCACATATATGTGCTTAATAATAACTACTATTGAATTTCGCAGTCGATTATCTCCTCTGGAACGCATCCAAATTATAATCGATACGACTGGAAATAAAACGGTATTAGCAAGATAAAATCCATTAGTGGTTGTAGAGGTTTACTTTTTGGTGTGCTTATTGAATGACGTGAACCTAGTGGATGTCCTATTTTTGCTGAAAATATCTTTTTCAAATAATATTTTTTATTTTAATTCACTATAATTTCACTTAATAGTTTTATATTCAGTCAATATTCAATTCAATGAGAAATTTGTCAAAAATTGATGCACAAAAAATTTAACCAAATTTACCGGTTGCCCTTCCCACGTTGAACGCAACAAAAAAAGCTGGTTTGTAGTAAACAATTTATCACGGCAGAGTTATATAATGTACCAAGTTTGAAGTGTGTAGATAGCGGTTTTTTGAGATGTGCTTAAAAAACTCACTTAACAGCGTCATGTTCAAAGTACGCTAGCTTCCTTAAGTAAATTCCTCAGGTAAATTGAGCTAGAGGACATAAAATCACATTTAGAATCTGTAGTTTGCGTTTGGCATGAGAGCTTCACACTGTATATGAATAATCGTGTCTGTTATCCAAACCTCTTTAATTTAAAGCACCCTGTAAATTAGTCTACATATTATCGTATTGTTATGTTTTTGTTATTAATTTAAATAGTTTTTATTTTTTTTTTTTCGGGCCGAGATGGGAAACTCATGTTCGAATGGGTCCAGGACCCAAACAGTGTTGGACTCATCCCCAAGGAGATGCCTACCAACCAAACCCACCTCAAACTCGCCGTTACCCCCGCCTCGGAATCACTACCCTAACATACTTCGAGACGGGCGGCGGTCCCTCGCACACTCTCCGCTCACATCGTCGTCTTCTCCCTAACTTCCACTCCTACCTCTCATGCCATATCGAGTCGTTCTTTCCCCATGACCTTGCTCTCTACTACGCCACTTACCTCCATCCATTCCTCCTCCCCCCTCAACATTATCTCCACCATATTCTCCCAATACACCGCCTCCCCTAGTTTCCTCTCCAACTTCTTCAGCACTTCCTCGTTCCTCCAGCATCTGAACACATGCCCCACATCATCCTCCACTCCACACCTCTCGCACACTCCAGTCTCTCTTTTTCCAATCTTGTGGAGGTACCCTACTCTCGACCCATGTCCAGTGAACACCTGTGTCAAGAAGTAGTTCACCTCCCCGAATTTCCGATCCATCCAATCTCTCCTATTCCCAATCGCTCCTTTTAGCGCGCCCTCATACTCCTCCCACCTTCTCTCCATTTCCTCCTCCATCCATTCTTGTACTTCCTCTCTGGTCGCACCCCTCCAGCGTTTATTCCTGGCTCTAGCCATCACGTCCAATGGGTAGCTCCTTGCCAGCACCGCTGCTGCCAGTCCACCCACTGTCCTGTACCCCTGCACTACCCTTAGCAATATACCTCTCTGCACCCGCAGGAGTGGCCTAACCCTCGCATTCACTCCCGCTCTTTCACCCCACACCTCCGCACCGTACAGCAAACTCTGCTCTACCGTCCTACCAATGATCCTCCTCTTCCACTCTCCCGGCCCCTTCACATTACTCATCAATCTCCCCAGCCATGCTGCCCTCACTTTCCCCTTCTCAGCCGCCTTCAACATGTGTGTTCGGAAGGATAACTGACTATCCAACCACACCCCTAGGTATTTCACACACTCCTCCATGCGAATTCTCCTTCCCTTCACCATCACCCCCACTTCCCTTGTCTTGCTCCGTCCCTTCACTAGCAACCCCACCGTCTTATCTTCCGCCACTTCTAGTCCGCACCGCTCTATCTTCTCCACAATCTTCCTACACATTCTCTCCGCCTTTCTTTCTATCTCCGCCTCTCCTTTTGCCGTACATACCAGACACACATCGTCCGCATACACCGTAATCTCACATCCCTCTTCACATACTATCCCACAAACCTCATCAAACACACACTTCCATAGCGTCGGTCCAAGAACCGAGCCCTGGGGCACTCCAGCCTCCGTATCATACCTCCTCACTCTAGTGTCTACTATCACACGTCCCGTCAGGTAGTCTTCCACTAGGTTAACCAAACCCTCCCCCACTCTTAGCCTCAGCAACGCGCTCAACACTGCCCGTTTGCTGACACTGTTGAACGCGTTTCCGACGTCGAAGAACACGAGTAGGGCCAATTTCTTGTTCCTCCAGCTGCCCTCCCTAGCCCTTTCAACCAAGCCCATCACCCTGCCCAGCGGCGAGATGCATGATTTTCCCTTCGCAAACCCGTGCTGGTTTTCCCTAAAACCCCCATTCCTACCAACTTCCTCTTCAATCCTATCCTTTATTATCCCCTCCATCAATTTACCCATACCACACAGCAGACTGATGGGCCTGTAGTCCCCCGCCCTCTAACCCTCTCTACCCGCCTTCTTAAGTAATATCACCCTAGCCACCTTCCATCCTTCTGGAAACTCTTCCTCCCTTAGCACCCTGTTGAAAAGCTCGCAGAAGTACTCCCCATTGTCATCCAACATCCTCTTCAACATATCACCCCTCAGGCCAACTATCCCCGGGGCTTTCCTTACTTTAATGTTCCTTCCCCCCTCTTGTACTTCCCACTTCTCCACCGGCCTTATCCCCCTCATTTTCCCTACCCCCCTAGTATCCTGGACTTCTCGAATCCTGCCTCCAACTCCTTCTCCCCCTGTGAACAATCTGCCTATAACCTCCTTCTCCCAATCTTCCTCTAGCACCTCGCTCCTATTTCCACCCATCCTCTTCACCGCTATCTCATATGCCTTTCCCCATGGATTGTTTTCCAGGTCCCCCAGTAACTCTTCCCACTTCCCTCTTTTTTCCCTCTCCACCCTTCCCTCCAGTTCCTTCTTCTTCTCTTTGTATCCCCCTTTTCCCTCTATCCTACCTCTTGCCCTCAGCATCCGTCTTCGTTCTTTCTTACACTCCCTCCACAGCTCCTCTATTTTCTTTCCTCCTTTTCCCTTTTGACACCCTCAGATCGTCCTCCAATCCTGTGATGCTCCTCTCATATTCTTCCAGGCTGACATTTGGGCTTATATACACACTGTAGACCACCATGTCTCCCATTCGCACTACCACCCATCCGTTTCCTTTCCTCACTTCATCCGCCCTCAGTCCATCTCCCACCACTCTTATTCCTGCCTCTCCTGTATCATCCATAATCCATCCTTGTTTTCCCACATATCTAGCATTCACCTCAGATCCACACACCACATCCACTTCCCTCCTAAAAATCACTTGATCCAATATATCATGCGCTATCCTGCATTTCCCTAAATTTATCTGCAGCACCCTCCATCCATCCCCTACATTCCTTCTTCCCGCGCCCTGCCCTCCCCTTCCTCCCATTGGTCCAGACTCGTCACCTCTGAGGGGTCCAGAGGGTCCCTCCCATTTTTTCTTTCCTGTTTTCCATCGTCTTCACCTACTCCCTTCTTTCCCTCACTACATTCTATCTCCCCTGGCCTGTGTCCCCTTTCCCCACATACCCTACAAAGGAAGGTCTGCCGACAGTCTCTCGCCATGTGATGCTCGCTCTTACATAGCCAGCACTTACTCCTCTCCTTGACTACCTTCACCTTACACCCTGCTACTTTATGGCCTTTTATTCCACATCCAAAGCATTTGTCATCCTCTCTACCCTCTACAATACTTACCCTGTTCCACCCCAATCGAATCTCCTTCTTTTTCAATAAGGCTACCGCTTTTTCCCATTCCGCCCTCACCACCGCCATTTTCATCCCGTTCCTCTCCATAACCACTTTAATCACCGTTGTCCCTTTCCCAATCAAATTCTCTATTTTCCCCCTCACCTTTTCATCTTCCATCCACGGTTCTATCCCTACCATTTTTATGGTTTTTGTTCCCCTCCCCGCTTCCACCACCCTTTCCACTTTCCCCAGAATTCCCCTTACTTCAACCCCCTTCTTTGCCTCTATAACCACCTCCTTATTTTTTGAGACTCTGAGTCTATCCACCCACTCCCCTTTCATCTCCCTCAACCCCTTCTTAATCCTCTCGATCCCCTCCTGATCGACTTCCCCGATATCCTTCAGGATTATCGCCCCATTCCTACCCTCCTTTTCCTTTTCCCCATCTGTATAGATTGTTACCTCCGCCACCTCTCCGTCACCTCTCACCCACGCCACCATCTTCTTCAGCACCTCCACCTCTACCTGCTCAAGCCTGTGGAGTCCAATGCTGTCCCCGCTCCCCACTTCCCCAAACAGTCGACTCATCAGCTCAAACACCTTTTTCTCATCCCTACAATCTCCCTCCATCCGACAGATCAACTCCTCCGTCTTCACACTTACCCCATTCCTTTCCGAAGTGCGTACCTCCTTGACCCACTCCATTTCCTTTCCTTTTCCTCCTAGCATCGGGTACCTATCCCTAAACATCCTCTGTATTCCCTTCTCCATTCCACTGTCTTCCTCGGTCACCCATACCACCTTAACCTTTTCATTCCCTAATATTGGATTTCCCACCTTCACCTCTATTCCCTCCCCCTTTTTACCATCCCAGTCCCTATCTCTAACCTGCTTCCATCCTTCCCAGTCTCTTTGCCCCACCTCCCATCGTGTTTGCATTATCTCCTTTCTATCGTCCTCCCTCCTCAACCTCTCCAATTCCTTGACCCGCCCCTCTGCCGCTGCCTTCTCTTCCTCCAGCCTTTCCACCTTCTCCTCCAGTTGCCTTACCATATCCTTCAATCTCTTTACACTCTCCCTCTCTTCTTCCTTCACATTCTCCACTTCCTTCTTTCCTTTCTCATTCAGTTTCCTCTTCTGTTCCTTGTCCTCCAGAGGCGATACCTCCTTTCTCTTCACTCCAGTATCACTCCACCCTCTCGTATCCCCCGCCTTATCAGGCGTTCGTTTAACTTTATTCGATTTACAAAAAATTCCTTGCCTTCCTTCGTCCATCACCTCCTGTTCAATTTCTATTTCTCTTTTCTCCATATTCCATCCCACGAGTAGCTAGGGAATTGAATGTCCACCACCACAGAGCCCCGCTTGTGGTGGTAAGGCTGGTTACTCCGGGAGGTCACCAGGTATCCCGGAGGCACCGTTTCTGACTGACTTTCGCGCAGCCATTCATCCATTGCCACGGTAGCTAACAACGTAGATTACGGATTGTTTTATCGAGGTTTACTCCTCTAGGCTTTTTCTCACGGTTGCCTCCGGACGCAGTGGCTTCCGCTGCCTACAATACACCACAGCATAGCTGCCTTCCCTATGTTGCTGGTTTTTTATCGAGGTTTACTCCTCTAGATTCCTGGGAATCTAACCCATTAGTCGCCTTTTACGACAGGTGGGCTATCCCCTGGGGGTATTCTTCTGAGGGGTCCCGCCCCCAGACGGGGGAAATAGTTTTTACTTGTGGGATAAAATTATACACACTACTATGACTAATAACTATTTATTTATTTAAAGAAACACACACTGTAATAAACTTAATTTATATAAACACTCTACTTAATGTCTACTAATTTATTTACACTCGGTATAATAGTTCTAATTTATTTGTACCACTTGAATATTACACTATTTATTTTCACTGTTTCATTCACTGTCCGATTACTAAGAACGTCTGTAAACTGTCTGTGAACTAACTCTTTACTGTCCGTTCCACTAATTGTGCACGCACTCAAAAACCCGCCTTCTCAACTCTTGAAAATTCCAGTACCTTCCGCGCACGTCCTATGCACAAACAAAGCGTTTTACTCGAATGTTCTCAAAAGGGGCGCAGCCACCAAAATTTACAGTTGAGGGACAGGGTCGGCTTTGAGTTGGTGACCTCGCAATAAAAGGTGTAATGTAAATTTCCATTGATGACTTTTGAAATTATATTTTATTCTTCAGCCTCGTTATCAATTTTCCATTCTATGTTTTTTAAGTTTATGAAACAGGCATGCGCCAAAGCACCAGTGGTATAAATTTATGACAGATCGCGGAAAAAGTCAACTTTCCAGCTAGATTTGGAACTGTAAAGGCCTACTTGGATAGGAATCGTAGAAACAAGTTTATTTTTATCAAAAACCGAAACAGTAGATACCTCATTTTTGATTACTCCAGGTTTACATCTCCATTTTTAGGTCCTGAACTTTTAATTTTTTTTCTCTAATATTTCTAATTCTCTAATCTTGCCTCCCTTCCCATCTCCTTTTTTTAAAACCAAATTAATCTTCTAAGTTATTTTCCACAACAAACCCCAATTTTTTTGTTTATCAAGCACCTTAAATTCTTTATCATTCGAAATCTGCTCTTTCCTGTTTGGGATAAATCGTAATATATTTAGATAATCTAGTACAGTTTATACTATTTCAGTTGGACACCAAAAAAATTTTATTACTCATTTGTTGGTGCTTTTGGTGGTAGGCGTCCTTTGCATTTTTTTTTGGTTGTCCAATTTGAAACGTATAAACTACATGTCTATCGATTATTTTACGGATTTTAAGTAAATGTACAAATAATGGATAGATTGTTAACAAACTAATTAATATATTGCATGTTAAATTCGATTAAGTTCCGGAAAATAAATGTGTATATCTTGATTAGTGAGAAATCCATTTTATTAGCCTAATTTTAGAATAAATTCTTATATTGTTTTCACAGTCATTTACGAGTATTGCTAAAATCTTTACTTTTATAGATTTCCAGTAAAAATTGCTGAAGCACGTCTTTCCGGTTAAGACCAGTAACATCCTAGTTATTTTATTTTGAAAACCCGATAGAGAGTCGTAAAATGATATTATTAGTCCAGTCAAATAGGATTTGAGGGCAAACCTTCGTTTAACCGAAATCACTTATACAGAGTGTCCCAGGAATTCGTACTAGAGCTTGGAGATGATAGAAGGGCTAGAAATAATGATAGCACTTCATCTAAAATGTGTGCCTTACTGCCTTCGTTAATGAACTAACGAGTACAACTGAGGAGAAGACATGCAAATAGTGATAAATCCCTTTTCATCGCATTATTTGTATGCGTTAAATCCGTTGATAAACTCACAATCAAGCTAACTGTGTTCAATCGTACGAAAACTGTATCCTAGAATCTACAAAATAAAGCAAAGCATAAAAAATTGAAGCCGGTTAGCATACTTCACGTCAAACCGTCATGAAATAATTTTTTTCTCCTACCTCTGTAGAAAGGACACACTGTCCTCCCTCATATCAGGAAGGAAACTCATATTTCCCACCCTAGGGAGTAAAACTACTTTTTCTCCCTCTTATTTTAACTATGTTGTAAATGATGATACTTTTAAATCTATTATAATCAAATTCTAGTTATATTCTATATTCTGGTAAAAATTAATTATGAATGTTACTTCAACGTTAGGTTTACAAATAAAAATTTCAGCTTTAGGATTGTTAGATACGTTTTTTGCCTTACTAATGAAATTAACATACTATGCTGTGGCTCACTGAACATTTCGATTGACTTTTAGAGTGAGAAGTTGTTGCGTTTATTAACCTTTCTTGACTTTTTGAGAAAAGGAAAGCGATTCAAGTGATTTTGAATTTTCAAATACGCCACCTAATATTAGGGAACAAGTCAACATAGCCTAATTGACCTTATAACTACAAAAATCTAAAGACAGGTATGAAAAACAATATATACAATATAAGCAATGGGCTGAAGACAACAAAATAAATAATTCAGAAAAAGGTTTAATAAGTGGGTAGGAGAAAAAATTATATGTATTACACAGGAGTAAGGTACCTTTTCCTCCTTTGAATGATTACTACACTACATCCTATGGGAGGAAAAGTGGCACTTTCCTCCCTAGTAGTACAAATAGCTATTTTTACATATGCATAAAGTGATAGTGAAACCAATAATCACTTATGGAGCTATTGCATGGAATAGTAGGTCTAGCCTATTAAGTTCTCCAGAATTCAAATACTAGCCTGTATATGTATTACATACTATGTATGTATGTATACAATGAAAACATGTCCAACGAAAGTCACGGAAGTGGATCTTAACTTCACTCCACTACTGGGATAGGTGTGTACGGGCCAGAAACCAAACACTCTGAAAGACGGGAAAAAGCCCCAAGTGTCTTTCAAGCGAAAATTCGCGCTATAGGAAAGTGTCTCCAGTTCAATACTGATAAAATATATAGATGGGAAAGTATTATCATCATGTCGGATAGTTAAGCAACCAAAAAAAACATAGATATAAATTTAATAGTTAGCATTAAAATAAATCGTTTAAAATTGGTGGAAAAAATAATTAATTAAAACAACTTTATACTCAAGAAAATTTTGAAGAGCCGGCAACATGCCAACATGGCTGCTAGAACAAAAGAAGAAATAAAGTCATCCAATTACAGTATTTTGCATTGGCACCAATTAAGTCGGTTAGTTATTTATGCGGTCCACTGTGTCGTTAAAATGATTTACATCCTTAGTTATTCACGCCAGTTGCTCCGTTACTTGTGTTGTGCTTCGATAAGTAGAACAGTATTGTAACGTTTATTCTAATTTATATTTACAATTAATTTATATTTACAGATTTATATGTAATTCAGTCCTTATTTAATAATTTATGTTATACACTAAACACACTAATTTTAATTTATATGAGAGTCACTTAATAAACACTTTATCGATGCGCGCTTACTTTCCTTCGGTATCAACACTGACTGATTGACTAATTGACTAATTCCCTGTAGCGAAGCTGGTGGCCTATTTATACTCGCACGCCGTAATTCTCGAAGTATCTCGGCGTTCTCGCGGGCGCATTGGATATTCTCGATGTTTCGTATTCTGGATGCTTCTCGAAGTTTGGGCGGAGGAGCCATAGTCGTCTCATACGGGGATTTCACTGGGGGCACTAAGTGAGAATATTATTGCAGTAGCTCGCGTAACATTGCCCCCTCCTTAAGAGACAGTTCCTCCTGGAACTAGCTAGGAAACTAGAACGAGATGACTGTATCGGCAACTGGTCCCCTTGTTGCATTTTCCAGTTGTATGGAAGTAACATGCGACCGTCTTCTCTGTTGGCTGTGTCTCCGGAGCATGGCCGCAAACCAGTACCTGCACTTCGGTGTCTCGGAAGATTACTTCTACCATGTTACGGATTATTCGCCAATCTAAATGCCTACATTCAATCTTGGGCATGGCTAGCCTATGCACGTTCAAATCAAGCACATGCTCCCTCAGGCTTCGTAATGCTTCCCAGACATCCTCGTACGTTGGTCTTTCGTCGAAAGTGTTCCTCGTCACTAGGTGGAAATTGTAGCGGGAGCCATTTTGCAGCTTCAAAGCTTTACCTGGTACTGGTAACTGGTTTACCAAAGGTCGTGCACCACTCTTCTTTATAAACAGAGATGCCAGTCCGCGCGCATCGGTTACGCTGGCAGGGATGTTTATTACCAGTGAGTATTCCTCCGGAACGGTAAGCAGGTCTTGTCGTCTCTCAGTGGTGACGCCGAATCTTGCTTTTCCGGTACCACCATAAGCACCCATGAACTCTACAAAAGCAGGATCGGCTACTTCCTGAAGCTGGTTTACTTCCTCATCGTGGTCACCCTCGAATGGCGCTAATCGGTTACGGTGTACCACCTTTGGCTTTCCATTTGGGATCTTGCTGATACGATAGATGACATCGTTGATTCTTTTCTTTACGAGGTACGGACCGTCCCAAGCTTTCTGCAACTTTGGAGAAAAACCCTTTTGTCTTCTTGGGGTATGCAGCCAGACTTTGTCTCCTTCGTGGAAACCTCCTTCCGTAGCTTGCGTATCGTACCTTTTCTTCATCCTATCGCTAGCGATCTGAAGATTCGATCGAACCAGCTCGTGTACGTCGTCCATTCTTTTTCTCAGCTGGGTTACGTAATCTTCACCAGCTATGTCTTCTCCGGGTCGGCATCCAAATTCAAGGTCGCAGGGTAATCTCATTTCGCGTCCGAACAGAACTCTTGCTGGTGTTTGGCCGGTGGACTCATTGATGGCGGATCTGTAGGCCATCGCGAATAGCGAGAGATATTGGTCCCAATCTCGCTGATGGTTAGATACTACTTTAGACAGGTATTTGCCAAGAGTTCTGTTCATTCGCTCTACCATCCCGTCCGACTGTGGGTGCAAAGCCGTAGTTCTCGTTTTCTTCATGCCGAGCTTTTCACAAACTTCCTGGAACAGCTGGCTTTCGAAGTTTCTGCCCTGGTCGCTGTTTATTTCCAGGGGCACTCCATATCGGCAAATGAACTCATTCACAAGCACGTCGGCAACCGTTGCGGCTTCTTGGTTTGGAATGGCATACGCTTCTACCCATTTTGTGAAGTAGTCCATCACCACCAAAATGTACCTGCTGCCATTTGCTGTCGGTGGAAACGGTCCGGCAACGTCCAGGGCAATGCGTTCAAAAGGGCTTCCGACATTGTACTGCTTCATAGGAGCCTTTCTTCTCCCGTGCGGTCCATTGGTCGTAGCACAGGTAGTGCACTTCTTACACCAGTCCTTCACATCTTCGGAACTGTGCATCCAATAAAACCGTTCTCGCACTTTCTGGAGGGTCTTCTTCACACCTAGATGTCCTCCTGACGGACTGTCGTGTAATTTCCGAAGTACTGCTGCTATCCTTGTTCTTGGGATCACCAACTGTCTTCTACTTTCGGAACCCTCATCGTTCTCGATTACTCGCTGTAGCAAACCGTTTTCTAAAACCAGCGAGTCCCACTGGGCCCAATACGATTTCATCGTTGGCGAGTACCTTGAAATCTCCTGCCAAGTAGGTCGACAGTTCTCCTTTTTCCAATGTCGGATTTTCTTCAAGTCGGGATCGTTCTCTTGTTCCTCTTCCAACTTTTCTGGTGTCCATTCGTCGGTGGTCACCGTGGTTCTTCGAATCGCAGCTTCCTTAGCTTCTGTTTTGCTGCAGTGAGAGCACTCTGCAGGGCATGGTCTTCTAGAGAGGGAGTCTGCATTTCTGTGGCTTATTCCGGCTCTATGCTCAATAGTGAAATTATATTCTTGGAGCCGCTCGATCCATCTAGCGATTTGACCTTCAGGGTTCTTGAATTGCATAAGCCACTTAAGTGCTGCATGATCGGTTCTGATCACAAATTTCTTCCCATACAGATACTGATAGAAGTGCTCCACGGACTTCACTACTGCTAGGAGCTCTCTTCTTGTGACGCAGTAGTTTTGTTCTGGTTTGGAAAGGACTTTACTAAAATATCCCAGAACTTTCTCTTGTCCTCCTTGAACCTGTGATAGCACTCCTCCAATTCCAACATTGCTAGCATCAGTATCTAGTATGAATTCTTCCTCTTGTAGCGGATAACCGAGTATAGGTGCAGTAGTCAAGTGCTTCTTCAAGGTTTCGAACGAAGTTTGGCAATCTTCGTCCCAGCGAAAGTCCCTTGCTTCCTCTGTAAGTCGTGTCAAGGGCTTAGCGATATCTGCAAACTTCTTTATAAATCGCCTGTAGTATGTACAGAGTCCAAGGAAGCTTCTAACTTGGTGCTTGTCGGTGGGTCTTGGCCACTTTCGTACGGCAGCAGCTTTTTCTTCGTCTACAGCTACACCATCCTTGCTGACTACATGGCCTAGGTAATTGACTTTGTTTTGAAATAGTTGACATTTCTTGGGGTTGAGCATCAGTTGGGCAGCTTGCAACCTTTTTAAGACACCTTCCAAATTCTTTTGATGTTCGTCGAATGTCCTTCCCAAGACTATGATGTCATCAAGGTACACTAAGCATGTCTTCCAGGACAACCCTCGCAATACGTTTTCCATCAGTCTTTCGAACGTTGCGGGGGCATTGCACAGCCCAAATGGCATAACGGTGAAATGCCATAGTCCAGATCCGGTGGTAAACGCCGTCTTTTCTTTATCGGCTGGATCCATTTCTACCTGCCAATATCCAGACTTCAGGTCCAAGGTAGAAAACAATTTGCTACCGGCCAGCGTATCCAGAGTGTCGTCGATTCTCGGCAGAGGATAGCTATCTTTCTTTGTAACATTGTTCAACTGCCGGTAGTCCACGCAAAACCTCGTGGTTCCATCCTTCTTCTTTACCAGAACTACCGGAGAGACCCAAGGGCTGGTAGAAGGTTCTATTACCTTGTCCTTTTCCATCTCGCGAACAATTCCCTCCGCTTCCTCTCTTTTGGCCTGTGGTAGCCGTCGAGCCGATTGTCTTATCGGTTTAGCGTCGCCGGTGTCAATTTTGTGTTTGACAGCAGATGTTCTTCCTGACTTTCCTCCTTTTGGTACAAAAAGAGATCGGTATTGTAGCAAGAGTTCTCTGATCTTTTTCTTCTCTTGCAGGCTAAGGGATTGTCCAGCCACTGCTATCATTTGTTCAAATTTATTGTTGGCATCATTGGAGGTTGTTGTTTGATGAATTATCGACGCCACTGGTACGCAAGTTCCAATTTTGGTATCCTTCTTCATAGTTATTGGATGGTCATTTACATTTATAATGCGTACAGGTATTTCTTCGGCAGCCATGACTAACCCTTTTCCAACCAAGATTCCTCGACCAACCTCTTCATCGTGATTCCATGGTTCCATCATGACCGGTGTTCCTTCTTCGACGGTTCCTTGTAGCCTTGCCACAGTGAAAAATTCACTCCTTGCGGGTACAACTGTATCCTCCTGTACGGCTACCTGAACAGTCTTATCCTCGTGTGGGTGAAGGAATACCTCCTCAGAACCTACTCTAATCACTCGGTTCTTGAAATCTAACTGGAAGCCATGTAGGTTCATAACGTCCATTCCGAGTATTATGTCCTCTTCGATATCAGCGACAACGACAGTGTGGGTGAAATTCTCTGCGCCAATTCCCAATTGCACCGGTAGTTCTCCATGGACATTGGCGCTTTCACCTGTGGCAGTCCTGAGTCGCAGTCTCGTCGGTAAAAGTCTTTTCCGGGTGTTGACAGTCTCGGGGCGAATAATAGTCCTCGTTGCTCCAGTGTCCACCAATAGTGTATACTTCCTTCCATTAACTTCACCATCCACGTATACACTATCATCGCGGCATTTCAGAGAGGCTATTAGGATGAGAGGGTCTTTGGAAGGTCTTCGGGTCGAAGCTGCCCTCTGAAGGTCGACCCTTCCTAGTTTTCCTGCTGGGCATCTTTGTTTGTAGCAGTTCTCGGTCGCTTGCACAAACTGCGTACATGTCCCATTTCTCCACAATTCCAGCATCTCACAGCTTTCGGTTTTCCATTTGAGATGCTTTTCATCATGTTGACAATCTGGTCGAGCTTGTTCTCAACTTCTTCGTCTGCTACAGCCCTCACCTTGCCGTATACTCCGGAAGCCTGTGTAGCTGCTTCGTACTCCAAGGCTGCAGAGAGTACGTCGACCAGTGTCTTATGCCGAGCCAAGCGTAGAGTTCTCTGCATTTCACGGTCACGGACTCCGTCGATGAATGTCTGTACCCCTAAACATTCCATGACATTCTCCGGTGCCGATGGATAGGCATACCGCACCAACCTCGCAATGTCTGCTTCGAATTCTTGCAGAGTTTCGTCGCGTTTTTGTTTGCGGTTTTTCAGCTGCGACTGGTACAGATGCTCCAGGTGTTCCAGGCCATATCTCATATTCAATCGCTTTTTGAGTTGTTCAAAATCTTCGGCCTCTTCCCCTGGAATGGTCTGGAGGATATCCATAGCGTCTCCTCTAAGGGCAAGAGTTAAATTTAACGCTTTTTCCTTCTCACTCCAGTTGTTTGCCTTTGATGCCGCCTCGAATTGCTTGAGATAGTTCGGCCATGACGTTTTACCATCGAATGTTGGCAGTTTCACTCGGCTGTTAATATCGTTTTCCATTTTCGGTTTCAACTCTACTTTCTCTGCCAGTTCGTCGTTATTCGGGGCTTGCCTAGTTGTAATATCCGGTTTATTACTAGTCTTCCTTTCGATTTCTTTGATTTTTTGTTTCATTTCTTGCTCCATTCTTTTAATCTTTTCTTCCACGGCAGAAATATCAGTCTTCATGGATGTCATTTCATTTTTCATGTCCGTCGAAATTTTATTCTCCATGACCGACATTTTGTTTTCCATGTCCGACATTTTGTTTTCCATGTCCGCCGAAAGTTTACTTTCCATGGATGAAATTTTATTTTCCACGTCCGACAATTTGTTTTCCATGTCCACCGAGAGTTTACTTTCCATGGCTGAAATTTCGTTTTTTATATCCGTCGAAATTTTATTTTCCATGGATGAAATTTTATTTTCCACGTCCGACAATTTGTTTTCCATGTCCGCCGAGAGTTTACTTTCCATGGCTGAAATTTCGTTTTTTATATCCGTCGAAATTTTATTTTCCATGTCCGACATTTTGTTTTCCATCGAAGACAATTCGTTTTTTATGGAAGAGGTTATAGAGGCGGACGCTTCGTCGGTGAATTCAAACGTTTCCGGGTCCAATCCGTTGTTAATCATAGCTATTTTTAGTCGTTCCACTAACACTGACTTCACCCCACTTGTGTCCAGTTCGTAATCCTCCAACTCTCTTCGAAGCTCTGAAACTTTTAATTCACAAAGTTTCTTCGCCATCTTCCTGTATATTTATTTATTTATTTTTTTAATCCCACTTCTGACACCAATGTAACGTTTATTCTAATTTATATTTACAATTAATTTATATTTACAGATTTATATGTAATTCAGTCCTTATTTAATAATTTATGTTATACACTAAACACACTAATTTTAATTTATATGAGAGTCACTTAATAAACACTTTATCGATGCGCGCTTACTTTCCTTCGGTATCAACACTGACTGATTGACTAATTGACTAATTCCCTGTAGCGAAGCTGGTGGCCTATTTATACTCGCACGCCGTAATTCTCGAAGTATCTCGGCGTTCTCGCGGGCGCATTGGATATTCTCGATGTTTCGTATTCTGGATGCTTCTCGAAGTTTGGGCGGAGGAGCCATAGTCGTCTCAATCGGGGATTTCACTGGGGGCACTAAGTGAGAATATTATTGCAGTAGCTCGCGTAACAGTATTTTATTTCAACTAGGTTTGTTTTTGTTATAACTATTTGCTAAACAGCAGTAAGTTTTATAAATATAAATTGTCCATTTCTAGTAAATGCCTCAATAATCGGTTCAACGTCTGATAATTTGATTATTATATTTGCAGAACCTGCACCTGCAGACGCTGGATATATTTAGAGAGGTCTTTAAACGTCTGATAGGTTGTCGAGGTTGTATATAATCACTTGGAGTAACTATTTCGAAACTTCCCATATGATGAAACGTTTCTTTACCATCTATAGTGTTAATATTGAAATCAGCTTTATCATTTACAAATTGAACTAAAGTCCCAGGCTTTATTACTGGTGAACTTGCAAAATCTGCTGAAGCTTCATATAATGTAGCTTCCTTATATGAAGCACAAAAGCCTAAGGAGTTACATATATTTATAATTTTTTTGGAGCCGAATTTTCTATGGAACATCACAGCCAAAGTAATATGGAGAGGTGATAAAAATGATAGTGTTCGTACTGCCGATATTATGGCATGTGCAATAGATTTACATTTCTTCTCATAAGTCGGAATTGCTGATACTCTATGCTTCTTATCACTTAAAATTGTTATCACTTATAATTACACGAGAGCTTTTTTTTGTCGAAGTAAACTTGACATGTATCAATAAGAATTTTGTTGCCTGGCAATTTAACGAAAAAAACTGCCTCTGAAAAAATTACGAGTAATTTTTTCTGGCAGTTTTTTGAGTTGATTTACCTAATGGCAACAAAATTCGAATTATAAATGTCAAGTTTACTTCGACTCAAAAAAAAAGCTAGAGTGTAATTCGGTAAGACAATTTAATGAATATGCAAATCAATAAATTAAAAAATGAGATGTAAATAAGTTTATTTAATTTAACGGAAAAGTACAATTGTTTCGCAAATTGTCGCCAAATTGATGTAATTGAATTCACAGTATTGCGAGGCACATTATCATTGATGGCTTTTTCAATTTCTCCACTCGAAGACTCTCCAAATCGCGACATTTCCACAAATGAAAACTTTTTTGACAACGCAAGTTTGAGAAAAATTGACATAACGTCATCAAAAATTTGATTTTCTACTCCTGTTTTATAATATACTTATTAAAAGACTAAAATCTGTATCATAATGATATTCATTATGATACAAATTTTCATTATGATACAGATTTTTAAGCCAATAGGAATGCGACATTCGCACAATATTTAATATAGCCATGGATACCTGGTTGACATTTCTGAAATTAATTATATTAGGTGACACTTAATTTGACAGCTGTCAAATAATTTTGATTTTCAAAAGTAACTATATATGATAATTATTAATTAAATAATTCTTATTAATCGGAGTAGAAAAAATATTGTATGCAACTTTCATGTAATGGCCATTAAGACACGAGCATGTTGTAGGATACGAAACGAGCCGCAGGCGAGTTTCGTATATAATATGCGAGTGTATTAATGGCCATTACATGAAAGTTGCATACAATATTTTTTCTACTCCGATTAATAAGAATTATTTAATTAATTAATTTTAAATATAGTTACTTTTGAAAATCAAAATTATTTGACAGCTGTCAAATTAAGTGTCACCTAATACAATTAATTTCAGAAATGTCAACCAGATATCCATGACTATATTAAATATTGTGCGAATGTCGCATTCCTATTGGCTTAAAAATCTGTATCATAATGAAAATTTGTATCATAATGAATATCATTATGATACAGATTTTAGTCTTTTAATAAGTATATTATAAAACAGGAGTAGAAAAAATACTATTAGAATGCTGGTTGTCATGCTTTCAAAAGTTAGGTTCCGTTATTGTCGCTGGAAAAGTTAGGGCAAACTTTTTTCGCTGTCATAATGACAAAATCACGCGGCTTATGGGATTTTTTATACATGAATTAAATTGTCATTGATAATAAAAAATTAAACGATTCAAGTATTGACTCATCAATCTGTTGAAGTATTTTGTCACTTGGTGAATAACTTTCATTATCATACGCTTGACTCCTTCTGATAATTTTGCTGGCCGCTTTTAATATTCGAAATTCCTCTTTCTTTTTTATTGTCACATTTTTAACTGTACCAATCTTCTGTCATGGTTAATTTTTTTCAAACAAATAATAGTGTTAGATCCAAATGTACACGATATAATGATATCATCATGATAGCGATCTATTAATCGTTTTCGAACAGTTTTTTCATCCGGGACATGGTCGGTTTGTCAGTTGTAAGTATATTTTTGAGCTGTTGCATCGTATATTGGCAGTCTTTTTTTCTTCGATGTACTTATATATTATATCTTCCATTTCTGCGGCTATTTTCTAAATTAATGGGCTAATTTTCTTCTTAACATCTATCTGTTCCACGGATTTAAGAAGCGATTTTAAACAATCTTTTTGATATTTTGCTCCAAATGATTGTAAATCTATTACATTAGACATTCTTTTATGCATTGCTCTATAATAATCATCTTTCTATACGGCGATAAATTTTTGGACGTCATCGCTCAAAGTTGGAGTATTTACATATGAAATTATCCGTCTCATGTTTTATTCAATTTTGCTTCTTTAATTGGATTCGCTTCTTGTCCACAAATGAAACAGTTATTTTCCCAATAGAAGTGAGAGGAATGAATGGAACTCCGGAGTTTTTTGTTGAAGGATGATGCAGTTGTCTTTTCCTTTTTATAGACATCAATGTATTTTTGGTGTATATATTTTCCACGACAACCTGAATATTATACAGCTATGTTCATCACTCCATCAGTAATGCTGCTAGTCGATGGTTGATCCATTATCCGAAAGCTGTAATGGAAAACAATTTAATACTCCTATCTTAGATTTATTGTGTTTTAGCCATGATTAATTTTCATTTACTTCAATCAAACATATAATAATGAATTGAAATTTTCAATTATATATCTTAAAAACCACTTCGCAAAAAAACGTTATCAATGAAACTTGCGTCACAAATATGCAAGGTTTTCAAGTTGCTCCGATTAATGAATATCTTTGTGAAATTTTTCAAGTATTAAATAAAATCACAGAATTTTCACTATTACGTATACACAACATGCACTAGACACGTGTCACTTATAACTGAACTAGCCAGAAAAAAATCGTAGTATGCTGCAGCTGCCGTTCTCCCTGCCACGTTTGACTACTTCCTCAAGGTCCATAGGACCCTTCAAATAAACTGGAATGTTGGAAAGAAGTTCGTCTTTATCTGTTTAAGTAAAATTTAACGTATGACTAAAAAAAATATTATTTCAAACAAAATATTATGCTCCAATATTAATTTTTCATATTGAAAAAATTAATTGCACAATATAATATTGGTATAAGTTGCAATTTAGAGTATAAAAACAAAATCCGGTTGGTCACATGTAAATTCATTCAGTCTCCGAGAGATCCGAGATGATCTATCGCGGTAATCTAATAATTTATGAAAAATACATGCACGTCATTGGACGGCGTTTGCCATCAATGGGATTAAAAATCTCTCTTCACATTGACATAAGAAATAGTATAATGACCGTAACAACTTTCTGGGCAGTCCGATAAAAAACACGTGGCTGTACCAATCTAAAGTTTGGACAAACTGATTATCTTTCATTTTGAGGTATAACTCTTTTTTACCTTCTTTGACTGTAGTATCTCTCTTTAAAGGTTGTTTTTTTATAATATATTTTTTCCAGCATTGTAATAAACCACAGTTAATTAAAAAACACAGAGCTCTAATTGACAATTCTGCCTGTCTATTTCAATGAAGTAATTGCTAATCAATTTTCAAATGATTAAATTCATGGCATGCTACCAATAATCTACTCGTAATTCAAGCTGTTATATAAACTGACTGTAACTCTCTGTGGGAATAATTAAAAACCGATTGTTTGTTTTTATAATCAACTTAGCTAATTTTGAACAAAAGCTTAAATTACTTGAAAATTCTCCTCACTGGAATCATAGATCAGATCGTTGTTATGCGCTGATTTATAGTGGTATCTATTACAGAAACTCAAGATTCTGGAATGTAGTAGTTGCGCTTCCGATTATTTATTTCGTATCTTAAAAACGGATTTTATGAAGATCACCGTTCACACAGTAGTGTCAAATAACTGACTTGTAAGGTTTTGTAATAATCATAGCATGGAATACGACAGAAGAGGGCTGGGAAGATATTCTGTATAATTATTGAAATCATTTATTATTGAGTTGTTGGAAGTCACAAAAACTCTGTTGATTTGAATTTAATTTTGTAGTAAACGAAATATATATTTACGTAAATTTGGGCATAATTTACATTGCAGTTTTGTTTTTGATGTTTTAAATGCCATTTTACTAAATTTTTAGCATTTCCTACACTCCTATAGCAATTTTTCCAAACCCCTTTAAAAGTGCAATTTAATATAGTTTCTTTTTGACAACCAAGCTGCACTGAAGGCAGTCGATTCCACAGATGTCAGTATGGGAAAAATTCAATATGTAAAATTAATATTTATATTCGAAGTTATTTGTCAGGAACTTCGCGAACAATAATTTTCCAATAATTTTCTAAACTGGTTCCGCAGGTAGTTTTTTACATTGTATACTGAATATTTAGAAAACTTGATATTAAATTATAATCAGAATTTATGCTCACAACTTTATTGAAAGTCAGGTACGTTGTAAAATCGTTAACGAACGTTATTCTAATTATTATTTTCATTTTGTGATGGCAACCTCGTAAACTTTTTACCCGAGAAAGAAATATGGTAACTAAAACTCTATAATCTCTACGGAAAATAGGTCTATAATATTCGGGTTACCTGAAGCTAATAACAGAATAAACGTACTGAATTTTATTAACTAAACACGTATTTCCTATGAATACCTACTCTTTATTTATTTGAATCGCGAAACAACTTTTCACGGGTTTATTTCAGTTTAACCCATTAGCGTCCAGGGTGCCTACTCTTGAATTTAAGGGAGTAGATCTTTGCGAGAGAAATAGGCGTGGTTCTCTTAAAAATATAGAACAGGCCTTCTTGAAATAAATTTGAGGGAGCGAGCATCTCCCAAGAGAACTCGAAGTTACCCTACTATACTAGATTTCCTATTGCATAGGAGCACAATAAAGGGTCGATAGCCATAAAGCGGCAATAAACCATTGGAGTTACATTTTTCTGTAAAGACCTGAATGGTTTCATTTGTCGGTTTTTTTATTTCCCTATTTATTTGCAATCTATAATACTTATTATAATAAACAAATTATGTGATAATACAATTCTCTTGACATGCTCGATAGGCAACCAGTGATTACTATCTCTTACAGCTATAATTAATGTCTCGATTAATTAGTTTTGTCTATTGGGAATACACTAACACTCGTTAAAACCTATTAGTTAGGTCGTATGGAAACCAACGTTTCGCTGGGCTGGGCTGGGCTGGGCTTCTGGTTGTACCATGAGGATAGATGTCAGTCTGTTTGGATGATGTCTTAATCTATTTTTATAGATAATTGATATTTTCCAGCTATCAGCCAGTATAAATCTCTTAGTTTCAAACCCAATTGTTTGCGCTTGGTAAATATGTATTTCCTCCAGGTTAGGCGCTTATCTAGATGCATGCCTAGATATTTGGCATCGTCCCGTTGTGGTAGACTTTGATTGTTAAGAGTGACTTCTGGACATTTGCCTTTACGGTTGGTGAAAGTTACCTGAGTAGACATCAATTCATTTGCTTTAACTCGCCATTTCATTAACCAGTTTTCTACTTAATTGAGGTGACGCTGAAGTGTATTTCATGTTACAGTAGGATGTTTGTGTGATGCTAGTATGGCGGTGTCATCTGCGAATGTGGCTACTAGTACGTCATTGCTATTTGGTAGATCGGCCGCGAAGAGGAGGTAAAGTAGCGGCCCCAGAACACTGTCTTGAGGAACTCCGGAGTTTATTTTGAACAGTGGTGTTTGTTCATCAAGGTATTTAACTAGGAAATAGCGATCTTTGAGGTAGGAGTGAAGGATTTGGTAATAATTGATAGTTAAGGATTTTCTGATTTTAAATAAAAGACCATCATGCCAAACCTTGTCAAATGCCTGCGTGATGTCTAGGAACGATGCAGCACAATATCTTCTATTTTCTAGATCTTTGTTTATTTTTTTAGTTACCCGATGAACTTGTTCGATTGTTGCGTGCTCTCGTCTAAATCCAAATTGATGAATTGGTACTATATTTCTTTGGTCAATGATTGATTGCAAGTAGTTTTTCTAACAACTTGCCCATTATAGGAAGCAGACTTATAGGTCTGTATGACTTCACATCTTCTAATGGCTTACCCGGTCTATGAAGTAGTATAATTTGTGCCACTTTCCACTGTGGTGGGAAGTGTGATGTCCTTAGAGTGGCGTTAGAGATATAAGTTAGGTATTTTATAGCTTTGGAGCTCAATTCTTGTAATATTCTAGCTGATATAAGATCATACTCTGGGGTTTTACGAGGATTTAGCTTTTTCTTGATAGAATTGGTAACCTGCCTTATGTAAATTTCTAGCTGAAAGGGAGATTGTAAAAATTCAATAATTTCAGCATCATTGTTTTCGACGGGATCCGTGGTTTCCTTTGCCGTTAAGGCATATAATAGGTAATTCCTCATTGTTGTTTTTTTCCTAGTTCTTGGGGAAGCTTTTCAAATACTATCTTGTATTGCTATTGTAAATTTTTCAACTGCTTCATCAATATCTTCTTTTGTTTTTAAAGGCATATTCAGATCAATTTTATTATCGAGTGTCATTCGGAATTCTTCCCATTTAGTATACTTGTTGCCTAGGTATGAGGGCTTCGGTTTTGCTATCGCTTCAGTGCTCAGTAGGACTAAAATGGGTGAGTGGTCGGATGACAAGTCCAGACATGATTTGAGTATAATTAAGTTATTTGGAATACCTTTTGTGATGAAGAAATCTACTAAATCTGGTAGTTTTTTCGGAGTTGGAGTTGGTTCTCCAGTAGAGTATGCTTTTAGGTTACCATTTTGTATGGACAAATACAGTTGTCTACCTTTAGGTGAATATAGTCGCGACCCCCAATGGGTATGCTACGAGTTATAGTCTCCTCCAACAATGAAGCGATTACCTAGTGTATTGAAGAAATTTTCAAATTGTTCTTCTTTTATGTTATGCTTTGGAGGACAGTATACAGCACTCATTATTAGTGGTCCATACCAGTCTTCAATTTCTATAGTAGTGGCATTGTTTAAGTAGACAATGGTAGTGGCTTGTATATATTCTTTATTATGTTTAGCAAACTCTTGGTGTTTAATGGTGTTTTTGATGATTATCGCCGTTCCTCCATGGGCGGTACCGTCTGGGTGTTGAGTATTGTATATTGTGTATTTGGGTAATCTGAAATAACTTCTGTTGGTAAAATGTGTTTCTGATACTAACATTATGTCTATAGGTTGATTTACAATAAATGCTTTTATTTCGTCTGCATGTTGAGTTAGCCCATTTGCATTCCATATCCCAATATTTAGAAATTTAGAAATTTAGCCATTTAATTTGTAAGTTTTGTTATTACTATTATAAGTAGATTCAACATTGTGCCCATTTGTTCTACGCTTCAATCATATTTTTAAGCTCAGATAATTCACTTGATGGCTGATTTATTATATTATTTGCTGAGTTATCACCTCGTTGATTATTGGTGATTTGTGCGTAGCTAATGTCTGGTCGTATACTTCCTAGTCCTGGTCCGCTAGGAACGTTCTGCCTTGGTCTTAACGGAGGATATTTCTTTTTAAGTAATTCTTTGTAAACTGTGCAACCTTTATAATTTCATTCGCATAGTATGCACCGTACGCCAGGTGATCTTTCTTTTCTGTGATACTGAATTGTTAGGTGGTCACCAGTGCATTTTACGCATCGTAATTTAAGTTGACAGAATTTTTTAGTGCCCGTAACGTTGGCACCTGGCACATTATGGGATTTCTCTTTTTTGCTTTGGGGGTTCCACTTTTATTTTATAATGCATTAAGTATTCTAAGTCATATATTTGCTTGTTATTTTCGGCTGGTTTTAGATCTAAGTAGAACATATGCAGATGACTCTTTGTTTCAAAGTGCCTGATGTTGTATATGTTTTCAACTGTGTGGCCTAGACCTTTTTGTTCTACAGAATGATGCATATTTTTTAATACCACTCTAAAAGCTCTATTCTCTTTTGCTTGGTACGTGTAAAATTCTGTTTCCTTTTCTTCCAATACTTTAAGTATGATAACACAAAATTTATTGAAATATTAAATAAAACATCATGGGATGACTTAGATACTTCGGTTGGCCCAGATGAAATGTTTAATGCATTCTATAAAAAATTCAAAAATGCAATTAGTCAGTCCACTGTTACAGTATCTTTCAAAATTATAAAAAAGAAAAAACCATGGATAACATTGGGGCTTGTACAGTAAATAAAAAAACGAAATAGTTTAAATAAATAACATATGAAGCAACCATTAAATATAAATAAAAAATAGAGTATATTACCTACAGAAATTACTTAAATAAATTATTAAAAACGACAAAATCCAACTATTTCAAACTTGAAATAATAAAAGCTGGCAACTCATCAAAGAAAATATGGAACGTAATTAATAAATTTAGCAATATCTTTAAGGAACGGAATCATTCAATAAAAAAATTAATCCTGTAAGACACTTCTGAAATCACTGATAAACATAAAATATCGAACAAAATAAATTCTTACTTTGCCAATATTGGGAGAAATCTGAGTAAAAATTATCTGCAAAGTGGAGAACGTTGGCTAATGTACACTCTCGATCAATCTTTATTTTTAACACCAGTAACACCTGCAGAAATAAGTTCATTATATTTATCTTTGAAAGACAATAAAGCTCCAGATCCCGACAATATAAAAAACGAGTATGTTAAATTAACAGCAAACTGTATCTCTGTACCTTTGTGTAAAATATTTAATATATGTTTTCAGACGGGTAAAATACCTCAACATTTTAAAAATGCGTTAATTCAACATAAAGGTGGAAAAAAGACTGAAATGGCGAACTACAGACCTATATCGCTAACCTCAGTTTTTGCAAAACTTCTAGGGAAGTTAATTAAAATACGATTGGTCTCATATTTAGATTAATTTAATGAAATATCACAATTTGGGTTTCGCGAAAACAGGAGCACTCAAGATGCCATTGAGAAATTGGTATCGCGTATTTATAACTCAGTTGATACAAGCAAAAGCTGTTTAGGTGTATTTATTGATCTAGCAAAGGCTTTTGACACAATAAGGCATGATCTTTTGCTGGAAAACTTGAATATTTGGGAATTAGAGGCGTGGTTTTAGATTTGTTCAAAAATTTTCTTCATAGCAGGAAGCAGCGTGTTAGAATGGATGGTGTCATAAGCTCAGAAGAGACGGTTACATGTGGAGTTCCACAGGGTACCGTTCTTGGTCCAATTTTATTTTTAATTTATATTAACCCATTACTAGAAGTGGCTACCACAGGGGAATGCATTTCGTTTGCAGATGACACTGTCTTGTTGACACGGCCGATTCTTGGAATCAAGTTAAAGAAGTAGCAGAAAAGTACCTAAAAAATATTACAAATTGGTTTAGGACAAATTTACTTACTGTTAATGTAACTAAAACCAAAGTCATATCGTTTACCTCTTATGAGCTGGCAGTACCATACCGTTCTATAAAAATTGAAAATAAAAATGTACAGATGGTATCATCAGTAAAGTACTTGGGTATATTTTAAGATTCTCATTTAAAATCGGATGTTCATATTGATAATTTGAAAAATAAAATTAGAACTTTATTCTATAAATTTTACTTGTGTCGTCAAATACTATCGTTGGACAAACAAACAAAAATCAGTGTTTTACGCATTAATTGAATCTCTATTAATTTAAGGAATAATAGGTTGGGGGGGAATTAGGAAAACTAAAATGCAATCTTTAGAGGTAGTTCAAAACATTATACCTAATAATTATGTACTTTAAAAAAATATCTTACTCTACTGAACGTTTATACAGGGTGTCAATTTTAAAACTTACAATGGGCTGTACCTCGTGAACGAAAAGAACTTTCAAAATAAATTCAAAATCGTTTCTAGGGTAGAGAGGGGGAACTAAAATGACATGAGAGAGAACGCACCTCCTACGTCTAAGTCATAATTATACAAAGTGTAACAATAAAGCAGAAAAATTTATTTGACAACAAAAATAACAATTAATTGTGGAACGATACTTCGCTTTGAAAGTGCAGGTACGGACCCTATTTAAGTGTTAAATGTTCTATTAATTTTTTTTTTTTTTTTTTAATTCAAATGCAAATCTACAATCTACTCAATAAGTATCCAGTAATAAGTAAATGATGTGGTTTCTTGCAAAATGACTTGAGGCGGGCACCATCCACTGATGGGTCTCCGTTGATCACCCTATGAGGTCTTCTGGCCAGCGTCTTTTCAGTCTTCTCTGTTCCATTGGATCAGTATAAAGGTTGGATATTAGTGGATTTTGATGGTTTTCATTGCGGTTTTTGTTTCTCATGGCTGATGCCTGAATAACTTCATTGATGGTTGGAATATTGAGATCTGTATGTAATGTGTGGTTGCTTATAAACCATGGAGCATTAGCTATTATACGAAGAGTTTCAGATTGAAACGTTTGCAATATCTTAGTGTTCGATGGCTTACTGCAGCCCCATAGCTCTATGCCATAGGTCCATATTGGTTTTAGGATGATTTTGTATATTAGAATCTTGTTTTCTATTGTTAACTGTGAACCTCTGCCGATTAGCCAGTTCATATTCTGAAGTTTTAACTTGAGTTGCGTTTTTTTGGCTTGTATGTGTTTCTTCCATGTCAACTTTTGATCCAAGTGTAGTCCGAGATATTTGACTTCACTTTTCACTGGAATCGGCATATTGTTAATGGTCACTTGTGGACAGACACTTCGTTTTGTGGTGAACGTGATTTGTGCGGATTTGTCATTGTTGACTTTTATTCTCCACTGATCTAGCCATTCCTGTAGAAGATTTAGGTGGTATTGTAGCTTTTCTGATGCTCTTGTAGGGTCTACATCTGAAGACATTATTGCAGTATCATCTGCGAAGGTAGCGATTAGAGTATCTTCGGTAGTTGGAATATCAGCAGTATACATAAGGTATAGGTAGGGGCCAAGGACACTTCCTTGAGGAACACCTGATTTTATGGGCTGATAGTTGGATAAGGAGGTTTGGACTTTGACTTGTATATATCTATCACTTAGGTAAGATTTGAGTAAAAGGAAAATATGATGGGGTAATTTTTGTTTTATTTTAAACAGTAGTCCTTGGTGCCATACTTTGTCGAAAGCCTGTTGGATGTCTAAAAATGCTGAAGCACATGATTCTTTTTGTTCTATTGCTTGCTTGATATTGTTCACTAATCTATGACACTGTTGGATTGTCGAATGTTGTTCTCTGAATCCAAATTGGTGTATTGGAATCAGTTCTTCTTTGGGTATGATTTCGCTAGTTCTATGTAGAAGGATTCTTTCAAAGAGTTTAGATAGTTGTGGTAGTAAGCTAATTGGTCTGTATGAGCTGGGCTCATGGTGAGGTTTTCCTGGCTTTGCTAACATGATGATCTGTGCATACTTCCATTGTATTGGGTAATGATTAATTTGTAGTATTCTATTGAATATTGTGGTGGTTAGTACGATGGCTTTCCTTGGAAGATGTTTTAATACTTTCCCGGTTATTAGATCATATCCTGGAGCTTTATGTGGATTTAACAACTGGATTTCTCTGTACACTTCTGCTGGGGTGATTGCTCTTAGGGGAGGTGATAGTTGGTTGGCAGATTCTAAGTATGTTTCTACCTCGACATCTATTATTGGATTATTTGATGGAAGTGGGGTGAAAACTTTAGCTAAGTGTTCTGCAAACGTGTTGCTTTTTTCATCATTTGTGCGAGCCCAATTTCCATCAGGTTTTCTTAATGGGGGGATTGATGCAGTGGGTCTTTTGAATTTTTTGGTGGCTTTCCATAGTGTATTATCTTGTGATGATAAGTTGGAGATGTAGTAATTAAAAGTATCGTTTCTGTTTTGACTTAGGGCGCTCTTGATACGGTGGATTAATCTATTCAAAATTGTCTTATCCCCAGGGTTCCTGGTTGCTTGCCACTTTCTTCTGGCTTTCCTTTTCTCACTTACTAGTTGCCTTATGTGGAGGGGGATATTGTGTATTAGATTTGTCTCCTTTTGAATTAATGGCGTTGATTTCCAGGCTGCTTCTTGTATGATATTTGTCAAGTATTCCACAGCCTCGTCGACTTCTTGTGGTTCCTGTATTCTGTGGTTTAGGTTTATGTTGGTGTTTATTATATGTTGAAATTGTCACCAGTTTGTTCTATTGTTATGCAGTTTTGGAAGCGGTGTTCTCCAGATAACGTTTGCACTTAGTGTTATTACAATAGCGGTGTGATCTGAATCTAAACCTAAATCGCTTTCAATATGAAAGTGTATATCTGATATGCCCTTAGTTACTGCAAAATCTATTAGATCCGGTATTTTGTTTAGATCTGTCGGCCAGTACGTTGGCTCTCCAGTTGATAAGGTTTTCAGGTTCAGTAGCTGTATGGTTTGCATTAAGTTTCTTCCTTTTGGAGTGATTAATCTTGATCCCCAGGAAGTGTGTTTGGCGTTCCAGTCGCCAGCAACTATGAAGTGGGATCCTAGTGGTCGTAAAAAGTCACTGTATTCGTCTGTAGTTATAGTATGCCTTGGTGGGCTGTATATTGCTCCTATGGTCAGTGGCCATCGAAATGTATTGACTTTTATTAGACTAGATTGAATTTTGTTCGTAGTGTATGGTTGTAGTTCATGATGGTCTATAGTCATTCTTATTATTACTGCTGTGCCTGCGTGTGCTGTACCATCAGGGTGATGAGCGTAGTATATATTGTAGTGTGGTATTTTAATTGTACTATATGTAGTACAATGGCTTTCTGATATGAGGAGTATATCGATTTTCCTCGTATTGAGGAATAGGTTTATTTCGTTTATGTGGTTCTTTACCCCGTTGGCGTTCCAAGCAGCAATTCTTAAAGAATCTGGAGGCACCATTATTTTGCTAACTTATTAATGACGGTGGTAAGCATGTTGAGTATCATGCTATTTTGATTGATCAACTGTGAAAACATTGTTTTGAACTCGTCAAGGAAATTAGTAAGCTTATCGGTTAAGTCGTTATTTGTGTTGTTCACTGCTGTAGCATACGAGCGAGTGGGTATATTCTGAGGAGGTATTTGTATGGTTTGTTGGGACGGCATGGTGCTATGTATTATGTTTTCTCTCCGAGATGATCTATTGTTTGTTTGTTGATTTGGGTAGCTTTTTGCTCGTAGGTCTTTGTAGACTGTACATCCTTTATAGTTGGCCGGATGGTTACCGCCACAGAGGGCGCACGTTGCAGGAGTGTTTCTTGATTTTGAACACGTCTTGCTGTCGTGCGGTTTTCCACATTTGACACAGTTATACGGTTTATGACAATATGATTTGGAGTGTCCATAAGCCTGACATCGTGTACACCGGACTATATTATTTTTAATTCTGGGCGCTTCCACTCTGATGTTGGTATTGATCAGTTTCCCTATGTCGTATATTTCCTTATTGTTTTTCTTCGGTTCTAAATCGACAAAGAACATCGGTAATGGTTCCTTGCTAACTCTGTGTCTTATATTTATGATGTTTCTCACTTCATGTCCCTTTTTTTCAAGTTCTGTTTTGATTTCTTCGGTCGGAATAGAATGGTGAAGATCTCGAAGTACGACTCTATATGATCTTTCTTGTTTAATTTTATATGTGTGGTGTATAATGTTTTCATCTTTTAGATGTCTAATTAGTTTTCTGTATCCATCGATGGTGTGAGTATTTATTTTAACTGTATTGTTTGATTGTGTTTTGGTTACATATAGTTCATCTTCTAAGACCTCTGCGAAATTCTCTATCATAGCTTTGAAATTTTGAACACCGTAGACAAATATTGGTGGGGGTCGGGGGTTTTCGTTGTTTCTTGGTTTATTCTGGGCAGATGTTTGATTGCTCTCTTCCTCTGTAAGGACTTGAAAACTATTGTATGTTTTGGTAGATTGTTCATTATTATTTCTTTGTATTTTCGCGCGTTTTCTTTTTCGGTTAGGGACTTGCTGCCACGAAGGAGTTTGTTTATCTTTGTCATTAATGTCATCTTGATCGCTTTCCATTGACTCATCTGACGATGGCGTATCTGAATATTCTTGAGTTGTATCGGCTTTATCATGTTGAATCATGTTTTGTTGGGGGTAGTAAGGGGTTGGATTTGGGTTCTGGTTGTAAATATGTGTTGGTGGAGGATTGACAGAATAAATATAGGTGGGAAGAGGTGGGAATTGGTTTTGATAAGTTTGATAGTATTGGGGTTGTACTATATTGGCGTTAGGTATTTGGCTTGTTTGTTGGAAGTGAGGCTGTTGACTTGGCACTGTTGTCTCTACATTTGGCTGTTGTATGTATATATGACTTGGACCGGATCCGTTTCCGGATGCAAGCATTTTGGCCTTTTTGGATTATCTTTTTCTTGGCTTGTGCAGTTAGTCCACTCCCATCATTAACATTGATAAAGACAGAGTTTCTTTCAATTATCAATATTTGTTCTTACGAACAGTCAAAGAACTAATTTGTATTGCGGAACTGTTGCAATAAATTAACACTCACTAACACTTACCAGTGCAGTAGTTGTTACAATGAATCTGCTGGTTCACTTTCACTTTTCAACTTTGTTGTTTAACTGGTGTATTCGTGATTTTAATAGCGAAATATTATAACTGGTGATAGTTGGTTGATGGCTCAACTGCACCCGTTCTATTAATTGTATTTCAAAAAAAAACTTGTTTGGTCCGAAAATATTTTGGTATGTTGTGTACGTTAATTTAACTATAATAATCACGATGGTTTACCGTATACCTGAACTTGTGGAGATAATTTTAATATTTGGCTCCCAGAACGAAAGTTGCATGCAGCTAACGTGTTTAATGAAAGACATCCTGAAAAACATGTAAGTCACGTGTATATCCGTGATTTAGTCGCAAAATTTAGAGAGACGGGTTCAGTGGCAAATAGATGAACGAAATGCCGCAAGAGTACTCGATGAAGAAACTCAAATTTAAGTCCTTGGACAATTTGGAATTGATCAAACTTTATCAACTCGTCACTTCTCTGCAATAACAGGACTATCATATGAGTCGGTACGGAAAGTTTTTGAAGTTTCATAAATTTCACCCCTATAAAATGCAATGTCTTCAAGAATTGTCCGATGACGATCCAGACCGAAGAATTCAGTTTTGTGAAATTATGACTGAAATAATTAAGAATGAACCTAGACTTTTAAAAAATATTTGTTTCAGTGATGAGTGCACATTTTATCTAAATGGTAATGTAAATAAACAAAACTGTCGTTATTGGAATGATGAAAATCCACATCTGTTTAGAGAAAACCTCACTCAGTATCCTGAGAAATTAAATCTGTGATTGGTCCCTTGTTTATACCGGGAAATGTAAGCGGTGAAATGTACCTCGATATGCTGGAGAGCACTATCGAGCCCTTAATTGTTCATGAATTAGAGAACCAACAGGACGGCGATGGCAATCCAGCTCTAGATGAAAATTTGTTGCACTTTCAGCAACACGGAGCACCTCCCCATTACGAAGTAGCAGTTAGGGATTGGTTAGACAATAATTATCCAAATAGATGGATTGGAAGGAGAGGTCCCATTGAGTGGCCACCTAGGTCACCAGACTTACCGCCACCTGATTTTTTTCTGTGGGGCCACCTTAAGTCGGTTGTTTATAAAACTAAACCAACCTCAATCGAAGATTTACGACGAAGAATTATACAAGCATGTCGTGATATTACTAAAGCAGCATTTGCCAACGTTCGTATGGAGTTTGAAAATAGGTTGTACTATTGTTTACAAAACAATGGAAACCATTTTGAACATTTACTAAATTAGTTAACATTTTTGTAGTTCGACATTTAACACTTTTTCATTTTGTTGTCAAATAAATTTTTCTGCTTTATTGTTACAACCTGTATAATTATGACTTGGACCGTTGGAAAGCATTTTCTACGGGCTTTCTAACGACGTATCACAAGTAGGGGGTTGCCATTTAAATTTTTGTAGGTGTGTCATAGGGGGTCTCATGTCATTTTAGTTCCCCCTCTCTACCCTAGAAACGGTTCTGAAATTTTTTTGAAATCTCTTTTCGTTCACGAGGTACAGCCCATTGTAAGTTTTAAAATTGACACCCTGTAGAGCGACCTTAAAATAATGGATATTAGGCAGCTGTATGCAAAAACAATTACAATTTATTTGTTTAAAAACAAACATTATTTTCAAAACATATTACATCCTTACCAAACAAGGGCGATTGCTTGGGATAATTTGTCAATTCCTAGAGCTCAGAAAGCAGTTGGAAAAAGAAGTTTCACTTACCTTGCACCTCACATATATAATAAAATTCCTGAAAATATTCGACGCATAAGAAATAGCATTAGATTAAAAAAAAGAAATAAACAGATGGATACTAGGTTGTGGTAGAGGTTTCTTTCATAAAATAATTGATCCTGATCTTGTATTTTAAACTTGTTCCTAAAGTATGTGTTTCATGTTATATGCTAAAGGTACTGATGATATATTTATAATTGTTTTTTTGTCATTATAATTGTACTTGCCTTCAAATTATGTAATTTGTTCGCCTTGTATACAGGTTTAAGAATAAAAATGTAACCATAGACAGGTTCCACTCAGAACCTATTTGGTAAATATTTTTATTTGCATTAATACTTTATAAATATCTTGTATGAACATATTTGGGCAAATAAAACATATAGAACGATGAAATAAAACAATTTAATTTGCTTAAATCTCCATTATAATTAGTTTTATTTCATAGTTTAGTATGGATCTTAAACTAGTAAAAGCCTCATCTATTCAATTTTTAAAACATATAGCTTTGTTTAGGTAAGTAAACTATTTTTTAAATCTATGTTCTGAACTGTTTACTAAAACTAATTGTATTGGAAATTTGAGCAGAATTTGTTTATGTTGGTATTGTTACTTCATTTTAAATAGTGATCTGTAAATAGATCGCTGATGGGCGGTCCACGGAATAATACATTCAGTCTTCTTCATTCGGCTATACCAACCGTAATTTAATGAAAAAATCCAAAATATAATTTTAAATTGAATAAATCGCGAAAGAATGATTAGGAATATTGGCAGATTTTGTTTTATAAACGATGTTTTTTAAGTGACCCTACGAAATAGTCTAAAGGATTCATGTCGGGTGATCGCGGGGCCATTCGATAAAACTACGCCTTTCAATCGATCTTCTGGGAAACACATTATTTATTAGCATTGCCTCACCACACGCGCATATTGAGGTGGATCACCATCTTGTTGCAGCCAAATATTGTCGTTTGGGATATTGTTATACTCTGAAAGTTTCGAATAATGAAATTTCTACATTAAAATGTAATTGAAGATTCTTACTTGGATTAGGAAATAACCGAGCCAACTCAGGTATAATACTCTTTTCCAATAAATCTAAATACGCCGGACCATTTAAGTTTCTCTCAAAAAAAGGGACCAATTATTTTGTCGCCTGGGATTCACGCATCCAGCGAGGATTGTTACGTGACCAGAATCTACAATTATGCCGATTTACGTTTCCATTAATAAAAAAAAGTGGCCTCATCTCAAAACTTAATATTATTTAAAAAATTTGGATCGTTTTGATTGTAACATTTTTCATTATGTCATGTCAATCATCATCTGACAACTCTTGAACTAATCTTATTTTTTATGGATGGAATTTATTTGCACGTAAAATTTTCTATACGTGTGTTTACGAAATATCAAGTTCCCTGGATAATTGGTGTTGTACAAGTGTCTAACAGGACTCAAACATCTGAAGATTTGTTTTCAGTTAATGCAGTTTTTCTGCGCTCTGATTTGAATAAATCTTTTGCTGAACCTGTATTGTTAAACTTTTTTCCTAATTTACTGATAGTAGATCTTGTTAAGGGATTTGGGATATAAATTATTGAAGATATTACACGTTTCTTGTTGACTTCTACACGTAACACCATCTCCTAATATAATTAAAACCTCAATTCGCTCTTTTTCAGATATACGATCCATTGTGACTTTCAATGAACACCAGCAATACTAATTTATTGAAACGTCAAAGCTGTTATTGTAGCAGTCTTAGCCATCTAAATGTATGATTTTAAATTCGGCGGAGATAATGTAAATGTAGCTATAACTTCGAAATTCTGGCATTTAGGAATAGGGAGCATGACATGAAAAATATTCAGTATTTCTTAAGGATTTCAAAAGGCAAAAAATATACATAGTGATCCATTTGAAATAACAAAGTTCATTGTTATTCCGAAAAAAAGAAAAGATCTCATCAGAATGTAAATACCACCATAATATCGGACACATCACAAGATATTTGCACACCACAATCTGTTTCCGAGATAATTGAGGCGTTCCATACTTAAAACTCACTCTGTATATTTCTGATAAATCAATATCATATTTGAGTCGTGGAGAAAATCCGTATAGAAGTTCTGATGTAGACTTTCCTGTGGTAGAATTAATACAATTATTTATTCCAGATTGTACTTCAATAATTTTTGTCTCCCATGAAGTATGTTCTCCTCCAATAGCGGCCGTTGTTCAACTGAGGATTGATTGATTGATTCAAGTGTTCTTTTTGGTCCAGGATGACCATTGTCGTCCTGATAGCATCTGACCAGCCTCCATCTGATGTCTTTTGGTACTACTAGTTTATTCTCACCGTTTATTAATCTACATAATCGACCTTCAACCATTTTATATGAATTATCTGATGTACCATCAGTGAATGGTCGTTTCAGTAAACTACATTCGACGTCTTCGGACTGTGCACACGGCAGCTAATCAGTTTTTGGATTAAATTGATTGTTATAGGTTTTCTACTCAGTGCGTCTACATGTCGCATTTGCGTGCCCGGTCTATAAGTAACTTCAAAATCATACTCCTGAAGTTCTAGCCAACACCTCCCAATTCTTGGAATCAAGTCTTTCTTCGTCCATGTACGTCTTAAAGCATTGCAATCTGTCACAATCGTAAATTTTCGACCATTCAATAAATTTCTAAATTTTCTAATCGCCACCACAACGGCCATAGTTTCGAACTCATAGCTATTATATGAAGATCCACTTGGTGAGGTCTGTTGACTCATGTCCGGTTTTAAATTACCATCACTCTATTTCTGTAACAAAACAGCTCCAAGACCATTTTTACTGGCACCTTCATGCAACTGAGTCTCTAGCTGAGGAATATAAAGAGCTAAAACAGGGTCTCTACTTAACTCTTTTTTGAGTAAACTAAAAGCATTTTCTTCAGATTCGTTCCAAATTCAGGGAGTAGAGGTTTTAGTGAGTAGCGCTAGAGGCTTAGCTTTTATCGTAAAGTTTTTAATGTAGTAGCGAAAATACGATGTCAACCCCAAAAATTTCCGAACATCATGAATGGTTGTAAGAATGAACACTTTTGTCTCTTTAACGTTAGTCCAACCTTCTGAAATATTTTAAAAGCTTTTTCAAGTCTCTAGATACCTTCGGCAACTCCCTTTGATATAATTAAAATATCATCCAAATATGCAAGGGCAAATAAAAATCTTAGATGCCCTAGAATTTCGTTTACAGCTCGTTGGAAGACTGGGGGTGCATCACATAATCCAAATGGCATCCTTTTGTGCTGGAAATGACTATCAGGACTTATAAAAGCAGTATACCGCTTACTTTTCTCTTCCACTCGTAACTGGTGATAACCAGAAGACATATCTAGTGTAGTGAAACAGTCGTGACCCGATAATCGTTCGAGGCAAAGGATAATGATCCTTCTTTGTGATCGCTTTAAGTTTTCGATAATCGACGCACATCAAATCTCCAGTTTTCTTTTTCACCAAAAGGATGGGACTAGCATATTCTGATCTAGTTGGTTCTTTTATGTCATTTTTTAAAAGGTCATCGACAATATTTCGTACTATTTCACGTTCGTGATTAGAAATATTGAAATTATTTTCTAGAAGAGTATTTAATAAAAATATGTCGTTTTCAGATAGAGGTAAAGGTGACTCGGGTACTTCAATAATAGCAGAGCTTGACTGCTCCGAGGAGATTCCCCGTTCCACGCATTGTCCTTCTGATAAAATGATATTTACGTAACTAATGTTTAGAACTGTCACTGTTCCTATATTCCTATATTATTGTGGAATTGAATACTTTTCTCCGGGATAATAATAGAAATACCGTTATTATTTTACTCTGACAGTTTGGAGGTGACAATTCTATAGGATATATCTGAATGAATAGTAATATGGTTCATGCCCGGAATAATAGTTGTGGTCTGATCAATGTACATCGGCACCTCAATGTTTCTTTCTAGTGTTCCTAAGCCTAATATAATGACCCATATTTTTAATCTCATTGATGGCAAATGCCGCCCAATGGCGTGCATATAATTTTCTTATAAATTCGAATATTGTGAAATATTGTTTTTCATTCAAATAAATATAGTAGATTGAAATTAACCTGCATACAAAACTCATAAAATTTGTAATATAATGTTCTTTAAATAATGCTCATTTATCCAGACAATCTGAATTCGATTATTTAACTTCTTATATTTGAATCCACAATTTAACAAAACCGCGCGCACTGTTCCCAAACATTGATAATTATATTCAGGAATATCCCACAATTTAACACGAACCAGTTGGTACTATAGGTCTGTTCCAACCGCAATCAGAAACGATCAGAGAATAGTCGACCATTGCAATCAGTGACAGAAATTACGCGAAAGTAAACTCGTTGTTTGCTATGACCGGTTATATTGTCATTGTAAAACCAGTAAACAATCCGTTAAATAACATTTTTTGTAGCATTGTCAACCTTAGTCAGTTTTTTATTTGGTCGTTTTCGCTTTAAATAATGATCCGTAACAGTGCCTAGTTTAATTACTTTATAAATCGTTGTAAGCCCGATTCTCGTTAACACGTACAATGCGGATGACGTCTTTCGACGTCATATGCTTATAACGAGAGAGGCGGACGACGTCTTTCGACGCCATCGACAACATGCATTTAAATAGCACTTCCAGGGCATCCGCCGGTAGGCGAATGTGCTGGTCAGTCGTCAGCCTGTTGAGTGAATATCAATTATGCGAAAAATGTCTTCCGTCTGTGTTGGGCTGTAAATTGGCGCCAGGGCGTGTTCGTGCAAGAATATCCTTATGTGACTATCGCCATGAACTTTTGGTACATTTGTTACGAGAAAAACCTAATTTACCTATCATACCACAGCCGACTAATCTTATCTCAAAAAAAATCCTCCTACAGGGCATCAAAAAAAGCACGCGTATAGAAGGTGTGTCTTTTGCACTAACAACAAAATCAGAAGGGAAACTGTTTACCACTGTCCTTCTTGCCCTGGGCTACCAGCACTTTGTTTGGATCCATGTTTTTCCAATTTTCACAAAACTCCTCAATTTAAAAAAAAATATATTACATTTCATGTTTTTTTTGTTTGTATTTGACTTGAGCTTACCTTACGTTAAATTTTTTCATGAAGTTTTTTTAATTTTTTTATATTATTTAGTTCCTTAGATTTATTTTGGATGTCAAGAAACGTCATTGAATTTATAATCCCACCATTTTGTTTTTTACAGAAATGTTTGTGATTTTTATTAGTTGTATTTGTATGTATTTGAAAAAGTCTTTGCCATGACGTCTTTCGACGTCATCCGCCTCGGGCAATCATTTCAGTCGCGAGAGGCGGATGACGTTGAAAGACGTGTCCCTTTATTTATAAATGTAATAAATGTTGTTTTCACCTTTAAATTACTCAGCATTTTTATTATTTTACAAAAAACTATGTCCGCCCCTAGGGTTGCATACACCAATTGATGCATGCGCACTGAACGTGTTAATTCGTGAATTCTCGCGATAACCGCATTATCAGAAATTTCAGAATTTTCTTTTTTCAAACAAACTCTTAAAACAACCCGTTGACACTGAACATGTAAATATTTGTTTTGAAATTCGGCCCTATAATCAGTATCATTTATTGCTAAGTCATTTGTCTGCGGCGCCAAATTATTAGATTCCCGCGATACATCATCTTGAACTATCGTTTCAAATGGTCTCCAAAATGCGATTCTAATTAATTACTAATGAATTTTATTTGTAAAACTTACCCTAATGTCTAGGAACAAATAAATATTATATTAATAACAATTCACTCACGCCACTTAATCAACTAACCTTACTAAACCAACAAATATATATTATATTAATAATACTTTTCTACCCTAGATTAACTACACTTTTCTACAACTGAGAACTATACTCATTCAACCAACAAATAGGTATAATAATAATAGTATTTCTCTACAAAACAATTCACACACAACCCTGGTTGCCCTGGTTGAAGTTCCGTGAGGTCGTTAAAAAAATGTTTCTACAGTCGCGCGTAAAATAACTAATTACTATATTCAAATGAAATCGTAAAGTCGACAAATGCCGAGGATTGTTACTTTACGCTCTAGCGCAAAAAAGGAATCTTTTTCGCTCGCTTATTCCATCAAATTTGGTGGGACTAGCCATGACGATGAAAAACAATAAATGAACGTCAAGTTACCATAGATAATACTATACTACCTACTTTATCAACCATTTTAATCGGCTTTATTAATTTCTCACAAGATTATAATAATTTTTATAACAATTTATATAATAATTTGAAAGAAATTAAAAGGTGAATTTCAAAAGTTATTGTCACTGTTGATATCTCGGGCACGCCTCTACCTAGAGCGACGGCGAATCAAATGTCGACAGGGGAGGGAGGTATAAGCGCTCTGCAGATTCTGACAAGTCTGAACAATTCAGAAGATCTTTTTAACGCCATAAAGAGAAAGCATTCAAATACTAAAATTGAAATAGGTACTTAGAGAGATAATAAACCAGAAAAACACAAAAAGGTTATTACACGTTTTTTATATCATTTGTGAATTTCATTTTCAATCTTCAGTAATGGAAGAAATTTCTTCTGAATCTAAAATTGCAATAAATAATTGTAACAATTGTACTTTCATATTTAACATTAATAAATAATACGACAACTAAATTGTCAGAGTACTATCTTAAATCATAATCCATTCCCATTATAACCTAAGATAATATAAAAAACTGTTTAATTATTAAAAGGGAGACTGTAGAAAAAATTATGTGTGTTTTTCGAGCGTAAAGTAAAATTGCCGCTTTCAAAAGATTCAACATTCTTTTTCAAGCGGCAATCTGTTACTTTACGCTCTAAATACACAAATAACTATTTTGACACAGTTGTCCGTATTAATAACTGCCTTCTAATAAATTTATATTATTTTTTTTAATATTTCCATAGTAGCTTTCTAAGAACATCACGAACTGACAGTTTACTGAAGTAAGGAGAACATTTTTATTGTCAGCCGAACAATTTTAGAAAATATATCAACATTGCTTTATTTTAATGTCATTACTCTGACTTTAGTTACACTATAATAAAGTGTTTACTTCATAAAACGATAATTTTTCCGATGTTTTTATTACATAAACATTTTCTGATTCTGTAAACGGACGTCCAATCAATAAATCAAATGTTTCAATGTAGAAGCTTTTTATAATTTGATTAACTTACAAGCACTACCAAAGTCAATGTAAGCTCGAATCGGTTCCTTATTTAGGCTAGCTTGAACGTGTAACTTAATATCATTTTCGGCGATCACATTTATCTTAGCCGTTTCAGTTGTGTTCGTAGATTTTAATTTGAAGCAAGGTTCACGAACATGACCAGGGACCCAATTCTTGAAATAAATCCGTATACGGATTTGGCGATATTCGGAAAAAATTCGAATGAAATCGAGTATTTGAATTCTTGAAATCAGTATGCGACTTTTGTTATACGAATTTTACATCGAATGGGTCAAGCTAGGCGAATTTGATTTTCCGTATACGAATTGAAATATTCTATAACCTCTAACCACACTTTTACAGATGTTTGTTTATTTTCATTATTTTTACTCGTTTTCTTTTGTATACTTTTGAGTTTTGGTAGGCATATATTTTTGAAAAATTTATAAATATCTCCGTTTATGTGGAAAAATGGTTTTAGGATCAATATCATTGAGCAGTGAATGAAGACTTTCTTTTGGTAACGAACTAAAACTTACTATGTTCATATTTTCTACTTGTGATTTATTGGTAGGTATTAGGGTTTGTTGATGGCTAAGTTGGAGGATTTGTCTGTTTTGGGGGCGATTAGAGCATTGGAAGAAGCCGAAATTGATGGCAATAATCGTCGTATAGTATTTCAGCATAGGGAAGAGTAAAATGCACTAACACATTTCTCTGGTCATAGTTTTCTTAAGTGCACGATCCATGGTTAAGCATATATTAAGTCTGATTGGGTATAAAATAAAGAAAAAAACAAAAAAAGTAAATAAACTTAATATCGTTCTACGTTTGGGAAATGAATTTCGGTTGATTTTGTAAGCAGGCTCTTGTTTTTTGACACATTTTACATTTGTTTCAGCATACGTAGAAAAAAGTAGAAAATGCACAAAAAATAAGTAATAAAAGAGAAGTTCTTGAACTGTTTATTCGAATAAAACATCCGTATACGGAAATTTTTCCGCATAACATCCAAGAATTAAGATTGACGTTCGTATTCGAATCTTTGTTCGAATTTAATTCGTATGCTACTGACATCCGTATAAGTTCAAGAATTGAGTCCCAGATTTCTTACAATCTACAATAACTACATACCACATTTTTAGAGAAAGATTTGGAAGCATCATGACATAATTTACCGCATTTAAAACAATCATTGAACTGTTTGCGTTTGGGAGTTATTTTATGGATCTCGGGTTTGCCTCAAAAGTGATGACGTTATTAGTGTCCGTCATTAACTGTAACAAACTTGCAGTGGAATCACATATTGCAGCATAGGCGCTTGTTTTAATTAAATTATTATTTATTGTAGATATTATTACATCCGTTATGACTTGATTGAGCAAATTACAGTGTTTGTGTATGAAGTCCTTACCGAATTTCGTTCAATAGTTACTAAATCCTTTAATTTGGCAGCTATGCCTTTTTGCGCGGGAAATGCAGCTTTCAATTCATTTTCTCATTCTACCCATGTAGGAAAAGTTTTTATTTGGCAATCAAACCATGATATGACATGGTCCGCAAGACGGGAAATCTTAACAAATATCAGCAAATATCATCCCAATGATATAAATTACCAACAGAGTTTATTTTATCTATCCACCTATCAACTGTCATGGCTTCAATCGAACCATAAAATCGAGATATAAATTCAGTTCTACCAATGTATTGAGATTAATGTTTATCAAAAGCTTTCCCAGAATTTGACATCGGCTCTACTTCTTGGGAGGATTTAGCAATTTCAGGGTCTTCCTGAAATACTGAGACATCTATGGTCATTGGCGGTGGTGTATATGACCTAGATGTCGAAGGAATCGCTAGAGAAGAATGGTTTGCACCTGAACTCGAAATGACACTTGAACGTGATTTAGAACTACGTACCTTATTTTATAGTGATTGAAGTGTTTGTCTTAATATATCGTATGCAGAATCCGATTCTCGCGTGCTTAATCTCTTACGCGGAGAACGGAATCGTCTTATTTGACTTGATTTGTCATTCATTGTTCTTCATTTTATTTAAATTCCGCTTAAACAATGGAAATGGGACTCAAATATCTAATCAACAACAGACAGACATGAAAATAAAGTCTTGAGAACTCTCCCCTTGATCTTCAGGTGATATCTAACTACAAACGATTATTTATTTGGATAACTACCCCACTTCTGATATATTAAACCCCCTTTATTTAATCACTTGAAATAAAATAAGTTTAATATTAAAAACACAAGTTTCTTACTAACGACGTTTATAATGACAGGGTTCGTTTTTCTATTTTTAACAACTATATACCAACAGTTCTCTCTGACGACTGTGATCTTTAAAAATACATTATTCAGCAGCGAAACACATCGTATAGCAATAGGCTCTTCTCAGAGCAAATGTTAAAAGTATCCTTCTTTCTTCAGAATTATTACCTTTCGTCACCTCTTGTAATTAAACCCGGTATATATTATTTCCGTTTTTACTACTGCGTAGAATTAAATTTTAGTGGATAAAAATCCACCATTTGTATAAAAAAGAGTGAAATATCAAAATCAATTTATTTTTCTCAATCCATCGTGTATTTCTGAGCCAGATTCATTTTTGATAAAAGAGTATCTGGCGCGGTCTTGAAAATCAATCAATCTGAGGAATATCCATTTACTAACAATATTTTACTGTATTAATAATGAACTGAAATGAGAATCGATATAGAATACACAAAAGACCTTGAAAATGTATAAATTGTTGGTTGTTAATGAATAGGGATGAATAGAAAATGAGAGTGGGAATGATATAGTAATTTTTTTGCACGTAATCTTCGCATGGAAATTTTTTAATGTTTAACCATGGTCATCTATTTTTTTTAAATATATAGACAGGGTGTCCAGAAACTCTGCTTCTAAACGCAAACTACAGATACTAGATGTGGTATTTTACCAACTAACCTAATTTACCATTATCCAAAAGTTCCTCCTAAGGGAGCTAGCGCCCTTTGAAGATGACGCTGCTAAGTACGTTTTTCGAGCATATCTCAAAAAACCGCTACCTACAAAGTTCAAACTTGGTACATTGTATAACCCTGCTGCGATATACTTTATAACTGTTGAAAAATTCTGGGATTATTTTGAATTTCATTACATGCACCCTCGATTCTTTTCCATAGCTGAATACGATTTTGTATTGGAACAGCATAAACTAATTATTTTAAGTTCTCCGAAAATCGCATGGATTGATTTGGAAATTTGGAAGAAAAATTAGAGGAATGTCGTCCATTAAATTAGGTAAATTATTCTGCAAAGAGTAAGGTAATCCTGTCCTGTAACCCTACTGCACCCGGTAGTTGATTGCCGATTATACCTATCCAGACAGTCATGCTAAATATTTGCTAGTGCTTCGTCTCTTTTATGGCAGGCGGATTTTATCGCAAAATAAAATTTTTTAGAAAAATTGGGATCTTGGTTTTATTTGTAAGGTAACTAGTAAGCAGGAAAATCACCAATTAGCATCGCATTAACTTTTTGAAAGTGCGGATAGAGGTTTTCTTTATGAATATTATTCCATATGGAGGACATAGCCGCGAGTCTTCTGCTACTAAATTCCTCGAAAAAAATGGATAATAGCGAATTGGAACAAGGGCAAATATTTTTTGGAAAATACCTTGTAGTTTTTGAATTTAATGTAAAATGTGTTTGAAAAATTGACTTAACAGCGACATCTTCAAAAGGCGCTAGCTCCCTTGTGAGGAACTTTTTGATAAATGTAAATTAGGTTAGATAGACATAAATTCACATCTAGTTTCTGTAGTTTGCGTTTGACAGGAGGGTTTCTGGACAGCCTGTATAGAAACATGCATTCTTTTAACAATTATTTTCAGAAAACTGAACGAACCCTTTTTACCTATATTCTTCATATAATCGTTCTTTATTTGGCTACAATTTGTACTTCAAGGTACAATTTGTAATTTTATAATTTTCAAGTACTTCTAGAGAGTTCTGAAAGAGTTGAGATTTAGTAAATAACGTTTTTCAACCTATCTTTGAATTTTAGTTGGTCAGTGTTGACATACAAACCCAAGTAAACACTGATTATTTCCATTTGTTCCACAAAACCTTTACTTCCCTTAATATCCAAAATAAACAGTATCTTATCTTACATTTCTAAAACCAAAAAATAAACAGGCAGGTATAACTTTTTTTCCTAATTATAGAATCAGATTCTGCTTAACTAAGAAAGTGAATGAAAGAAATTAAAATTTGTGTGTCTACCATTCAAGCGTGTTTGTAAAATTTCAACCAAATACTCGCCTTATTCATGCCATTCCCCATGCTGGCGGGGAAGCCGCGGTAAGCTTTTCAGCCCCCGTTTTGGCTGTTCCTCTGCCCGAACACGATACAACTAGATCTAGGACTTCGAAAGGAGGTTTCCAGAGCGATTCTCTTCTACGTAGAGATGGTTCATTATTGCGGTGAAGGTTACAATAATTTTTGGCGCGAAATAGATCCTACATAGAGGGAGGGAAAATTTTGGAAGTTTTCCAAAAGAAAAAGAGGAAGCTTCTTTTGAGAAATTATGGCACTTGAAAATGGATTTATGGCAAAACGGTAACATGGTTTTGTTTATACAGGATGTAAACATACTTGCCAAACAGAAGTTCCAGACAATATGGAGATAGTACAAGTAAAATAGTTGGAAAAACGAAATAATGTGTTAATATACAGGGTTCCGGGTTCCGGAAATTCGTACCAAAAACTTAGAGATGATAGAGGGGCTGAAAATAATGATAGTACTTATCTTCTGATGTTTCTTGAGGTGTATTCATTATTTTGGGAAATTAAGCCAAAATAATTAAAAAGAATAATGATAGTACTTCATATAAAATTTGTACCTTACTCCCTATGTTAATAAACTATAGGGATCGTATTTCTCAAATTTCCAGTTTTGTCTGTCTAGCTGCTCTAAAATATCTTGTATTAGAATACTTTTTACTTCTTTCAATGAAGTGAAAACACTACTCTATTCAAAATCACAAAAATTTTTATTGATACTAAACACAAAATACAAAAGTTTAAGATGTCAAATTAAACTGAAAATACAATGATAAACACTGTCAATACTAACGCCACTGGATAATCAATATCAGTCAATAGTCGAAGTGAGAGGGAAGAACACACGCACGCGTTTGTCAATAGCGTGTCAGATGGTTGCATAGCAGCAGACTGTTCGATAAATATTCACCAATTGAGCTAGTAGGAGGGCGTGGTAATTATAATTTTCGCACGACGTTTCCGGGCTGAAGGAAACCCATAACATATTTGGAAAAGTGTTTCCTTAGCACTTTTTCATAGTTAAACGTGGCAATATCGAATGGTTTTGGACGCATTCCGCTTCAGATAAATTTTCCAAACTATACATCACATTACAATGAAATCTGGATAAATTGATACTGTAGCATGTATACTTGGCGTAAAAGATATTGTGCGAACTTAAAGTTGCCTGCTTTTACTTTCAACTAATAATCGTTAAAATGAATTTAATAATTTTTAATTAGAAATTTTAATTATTCAATTAAATTAAATAAATTTATCGATTGTCTAACGATTATTTTTAACCCGCAATTATGGAGTACCATCCTACTTTTTAAGATACTACAAAATACATTTTTTAATAAATCTTTACCTAAACGATGACTCGAGCTTTCTTTTGGTGTATTCATGGTTTCTTTCAATCTAATATCTATTTGTTCTTTTCTCTGCTATTTATAACCCGAATATCAAACATTGCTTTAAACAATATTAATCTATTTAAATTTAAAAACATCTTAATTATAATACCAGACAATTAACACTACCTCATATCTCGTTTTATTAAGAAGAAGTAGAAATATAAATTTCAAATAATTTATTATTTTTTACATCTTTGACTGAACTATAACTCCTTATCTTTGAACGGGGTTGATTTTTAGAATGACACACGTGTTCACTCATTAGTTGGTAGTCTGGCATCAAGAAAGAGTGTAGTGTTTTTCTGAGGAAATTGTAAGTATACCTGCATATTTATATATATTTATACAAAAAGAGCTCAGTTCACGTCTGGTGTCCCGTTTAAACCGAACGCCCTTTCAACAATTACGTAACATCAAATACAATATAGAATTATGTTTGGTAAGTAGACAAAAATAATAATAATACCTTTCAGAGTTTAGCTCCGCAACATAACTTAAAGGGGATATACGATTAGATCTCTGCACTAAAAGAATTACGTCAACTATACGTCTCGGGATTTTGGGTTTGCAGAGTAAGAAAATATGTTTTTTAGTTAAATAGAAAAATTTAATTAATGTGAAAGTACAAAACAATGAAAACGTGATTATTGTTACGCGGTCGATTAGAGACTTGATGAGACTGTCTCCCTTAGAACGCCGTCGGGGAGGGGTGTAACATATAAGTATTACCAGGGGCGGCCGTAGTGTATGTTTGTTACAATACTCAATAAGTGCCAAGCACTTGTTTTTAGAATTAATAAAATTTAATAGATATTATGGGTAAAATAAAATAGATAAATAATTAAAATGGAAAAAAATACACAAATAAAACATAATAATAAGTAATTGAATAGATGAGGCTTTTACTTGATGAAGATCCATACTAAATGATGAAATAATAAAATGAAGATTTAAACAAATTAAATTGTTTTAATTCATCATTTAATAATAAGTAATTTAAACGTATTCAGCAGTTATAGTTCCAAATATTCCAGTTAGCATAATTCAATCAATAATGTTTACCAATACCAATAATTATAAACATGCAGACATTCCAACAATATAATAATTTTACTTAACGAAAATAAACAAAAACAGTAATTGTTAAAGAAAATACATCTAGATAATAACATAAATTTTATATTTATAAAGTCTCATCGTGTAAACAGTGAAGTGAGTGATAAGGATGAAATCATTTAGAATCTTTTAGAACAAAATGAAATAAATTAAATTTTTTTATAAAATCTAAGGGTTTTTACAATTTTTAAATATCCAATAGTTGATCCTATCCCATTTACGTTTTTTTCTGTTGTTTTCGATATAAAATTCTAGCTGTAACATATATTACGCGACTGGTTTCACAAATTGCTAGATTTGCATCACCAGGATATTGGATATAATTTTAAAATTCAGTCGCTCACCTTTTTTTATATAATTTTATTCTTGTGTAACAGCTCACTATATATGAATGGAATCCATCTCTAACAAATTTGGAGCGGCGGCGCTCTGTCTATCGAATCCGGTCGATATGGGACACCACGAGGTGTCTGACAATGTTAGTGAAAACATACCTTTATATTTCAAAACACAAATACTTTCCCTCTAATTTTTGACCGTTGTTTTGTGACCGTTATTTTTTGTTTTTCATAATTTCTAGCTTCAGATAAAACCCAATAAACTTATTATTTACCGACACCCTTTACAAATTGATAACAATAACTAAACCGGATATCGCCTTATTTAGATTACTGGAATTCCTCAATATTATTTAATTTTGAGCATTTTTATTTCCATAAATTTTTTTCATAAAACCAATATAGTGTTTAAAAAAAAGAGAAAAAATAAAGAAATGTTTAAAAATTCTTATTTACACCACATTTTCCGTTCATTTATTTTTTATTTCATGTGCCCATTTTATATGAAAAATAGGTTTTGTAAAAACATTTTGCATTTTCTATGTCAAATATCATTTTAAAACCAAAATACCCATCTCTGCCTGTTAAAATGTGTTCAGTTTTCTTTAAATTGGAATATATTTTTTTAAAACCAAAGTGCATAACAACTGTTATATTTAGCTATATGCTTTAACGGGTATAGTAAATTTTATACCCATTTAGAATAAGACCATCCTTATTTATTATTAATAAATCGGTTGAAACAAAAAATTACCAACAAAAATGAACGTCGTAACTAATTTATTAGATGTCACGTTTTTGAAGTTACCTACGTCAAATTTTGATTTCATGTTAATGTCATAACACAAAATAAGATATAAAAATGCGATATTCTGATGAATCCACAAAACTTATGCTTAATGTAGTAAACTATTTTCAAAACGATTCAGGATCTCGATTTAAGGCAATTCAAAAAGCGTCCGAAGCACTAAAAGTTCCAGAAAGCACATTATATAATCTTGAAAAACCAAACAGAGCTACAGATTTCGAATTGAGAAGAAATATGTCTGCAAGCGTTTCCCGGAGCAAAACCCGAATTACAAAAAATACCCTGCATTGTTTGAGGGAAGTAATTTATAAAATGTATGCGCGAAGGGATAAAATCACAGTAGAAACTATTTTACGGCAATTTATCGAAGAGTCTCCAGAAACTAAGATTTCCAAAGGTTCGTTATATTTGGGAATTAAAAAAATGGGTTTTCATTTCAAAAAACAGGATGGAAGAAAACATTTATTGGAAATGCCTGCAGTCAGATTAAAAAGAATATTATTTTTGAACAAATACCATGCTGCTAAAAGCGAAAAGCTCTTTACACCTGTTTTTCTGGATGAGACATGGGTTTTTAGTAAAAGCGGGGACAGGAGAATGTGGCAAGATGGTACTAAACACAGTGATTTAAAAATAACTGGAAGTGGGACACGATATGTAATTGTTCATGCCGGTAATAAAAAAGGTTTTGTGGCAAATGCATCGCTTATTTTTAAATGCAATAAAAAAACATTCGATTACCATATAACATGAACACCGAAAATTTTGCAAATTGGTTTAAACAGCAACTAATTGTAAACTTGGAAGAACCATCGTTAATTATAATGGATAACGCAACGTATCACAGTCGCCTGGATGAAGAAATCCCAAGAAAATGTTGGAGTAAAACACGCATGTTAGAATGGCTCAAAAAAAAGAATATTCCTTTTCCAGATCACATTTTAAAGGATGCTGTTTGGAATATAATTGAAAAGCAAGTTTTGCCAGAAAAAAATTATCATTTAGACAAATACGCTGCCGAGCATGGTCATTGTGTTCTCAGGCTACCACCCTATCATTGCCATTTTAATGCCATCGAAATGGTATGGTCAGAAACTAAAAGGCATTATGACCAAGCTATTACGAAAACTGCAAGGTCACCTACCGAAGTCTTAAAAGTATGGAATGACGTAGTAAAAAATGTACCGGAGCAACACTGGCAGAATTACATAAATCATACAGAGAAAATTATTTCTGAAGCATGGGAAGTAGAAAACAAACTGGACCTACTAAACATCGAACCTATGGTGATCTCTGTATCCAATGAATCCGATGATGAACTATCACTTTCCGAAAGTTATTCTGATTTAGAAACTAATTAAACTTTGCCTTGAAGATCACGTTGTCTTTTTCTTAAAATCTAGAATTTGTACTTAATCGAACTCTGAATTGCCATATTTTTTTAAGAAAACTATGTATCTAGTTAATAAAACAATGTTTTTAAAATTAGTGCGCTTCTTTTATATTCTTTTATTATGTCAACATCTTTAGAATTTTATGAATTTCATAAAATTAATTTGTATTATTACAAACCGCCACTGATAATATGAAATTTCAAGTCACTACGCCAATGCAATAAGAAATATGTCAAGCATTTGACATGACAAAGGTCATAACCTAATTTTTTTCATGCGGGTTCAGATGGTTCAAGAAGCCGCATACGTTAAGTTACTAAAACGGCTGGTACCTCTAAATAGGTATTAATTTTACTATACATATAATTTGGTTCCCATATTAGAAGGGTGTCACCTGTCAGAAGTTTTTTCGAGTTTACCCGCGGCAAAACTTGACAGCTGTTGTCACCAATAATTACAATACCTTTGATAACAAGTAATTATGGTCTCCTAGGACACCAGAAAACTACGCCAAACAATTTTTCATTACACCTTACTGAAAAACCTATCTTAACATGATTAAGAGTACCTAAAATGACGGGCGCACGGGAAAAAGTTTTCCTGTGCGCTAACATGCGTTGCTAAGGGAACTGAACACAGTTCCCTTAGCAACACTAAACCACAATTGTATTATGACAGCTGATGTCAGTGTTATGAATTATACCTAATAATTATACTATGACAGCAGATGTCAGTATTTTGAATTTTAGTCTAGTATAGTAAATACTTACTAGTTTTTGTATTAAGAAAGGTATAATGAAAAGTATCGTTCATTACACATCCATAAATGCTTTTCCCGTGCTTGCACGACTCCCCGTGTTCGGCAACGCCTCACACGGGAAACCGTCGCGCGCACACGGGAAAAGCCTATTTTCTGGACTCGTAATGAAATATACTATTTCATTACGAGTCCAGTATAAAAAACTAGTAAGTATTCACTATACTATACTATAATTCAAAACACTGACATCTGTCATAATACAATTGTTGTTTAGTGTTGCTAAGGGAAATAAACATGGGAACCCGTCGCGCGCACACGTTAAAAGCCTATTCTCTGGACTCGTAATGAAATATACTATTTAATTATAGGGTAGACCGGGGGCAATTGTAACACTTTAACTTTGTACACTTGATGTATGTAGGGTAATAAACCTAGAACAAAATCATTTTACCTAATAATTTGTCACTTAATTGATCAATAAGTGAATGTGTTCAAATTTCTCTGAGATGCCTAGCAAAGCGTCACCTATGTATTTAAAAAAAAATTGAGCAATGTTACAACCGTCCCCGACCCCGGGTCAGTTGTAACAGTTAATGGGGTCATTAGTAACATAACAATTTTTTCTGTCAAAATCGGTATTTATTGAACTATTAAGAAATAAGTATCATATTTGTGATAATATAAATGAAACATAAAGAACAGGAACATAAAAATCAGTCTGATTCACAATTGTGACAAATATATGGATATAAACTTGGAGTACATTCCTCATGCGCCCAGAATTTGCAATCGGAACACTGCAGCCACTGTTCCCCCGGCTTGCTGCTGCTGTATGACTCCATACAAACCAGACAATAATACTCCTGTTCGTCTTCACTCGTCTCTGGAGATTCGTTCCGAGATTTTTTCTTAGCAATACTTTTCTTTCCTTTACCTTTCACATCTGTTAGATTTCTTTTCACTAACTGTGCTCTTTTCTTATTTTCTCTCGCTTCCGATTCTATTCTTATAGCATCTTTCTCAGAAGTGTCTGTATAAACAGCAGACTTCCTTTTTGGTCTCCCTCTATTTGTATTTTGCCTGGGTCCTGCTTTCGGAAATGGTCTCACATATTCAGGAGAAAATGCCATTGTATCCTTTGTGGCGCCAATATCTTTCGATGTTGATGGAATGTTTTGGTTAGTCGCATTCTCAGTTGGATTCGGAATTTCTGGTAATTCCACATCGGCAAGTGAATTTTCAGGAACTGGAAAAGCTGTTATTTCAATTTCTGGCTGAGGCAAAATATTTTGAGATAAACTGCTTTCCATTTGGAGTGAAGGTGTATCTTGGAGCGCTGACATGAGGATCGGTCTGTCCGTAGCATAAGAGGGTGCGAAATCGATGTCAGTGAATATGTCTGCGTTAAATAGGTATATTCCTGTACACTTGAAGCCAGCTTGTATGTTGGTTTGAGTTAATGCATAGGGTAAAGCAGTAGATACGATGCTTGGTATATCGTAGATTTTCATGGGTTTACCCGGGTTATTTCGCAACCAGCAATCGCTAGCACTGTTCACTGCTTTTTTGAAAGGTCCGAAAACAGATCTATCTAACGGCTGCAGCTTATGGGAGCAGTGGGGAGGAAATGACATCATGACTATACCATTGGCCTTACAGAAATCCAGTGCCTCTATCGTGATATGAGAGGAGTGGTTGTCTAATAGTAGTAGTACTTTCCTATCCACCGATGAGTTTATGTGGTTCTGGAAGTGTTTGAGGAACATCACAATTTCGGTTTCTTGCATCCACCCTGAAGAATTCTCTGTGCCAATGCACCCAATGGGACCATCTCTTATGAAATGATCGTCATACCTTTTGCGTGGAAAAATGAACATTGGCGGGACATAATTTCCTATGGCACTCACAGCAATAGTAACTGTCACAAGAGTTCCACGCTCACCAGATGTAAGTGCACCTACTTGCCGAATTCCTTTTTTGGCCACTACCTTATTGGGTTTCTGGACAGTTGTAACACCCGTCTCGTCAATATTGTAGATATCTTTCGCTGCAAACTTTTCACGATCCATTACTCTGCTCAGATTGTCATAGAAGGTCTTTACATTCGTTCTGTTGAAGCTTGTAGCCCTCGAAAGACTTGTAGCTTGGGCACACCTAATGGATAAATTCTTATGTCTTTTCATGAAGCCGGAAAACCAATCCTCTCCCGCAATCTTGTTAGTAGCCCAAGATGTAGGCGCTTTTAGATGGTACTTCTCAGCCAGTTCATAGGCTAATCTTCGTATTTCTTTCGGAGAAAGACCGAAGTAAATGTCTGCTGCTTTCATGATGTATTTTGACATTTCAACCTCTTGGTTTGCAGAAAAAACTCTTGTGTGAGAGTTGTACCCCATGGAAATAGTTTGATCGGCATTTTCTGCTTCTGCTTTTGCCTCTCTCTTTTTTTTGTATCGCATCAATGAGACATGACATAGGCCAAATTCCTTAGCAGCTCTCCGCACAGACTGACCACCAAGAACTTGTTCGTAAGCTCGTTCATAGGTAGAAATACTCATCAAATTTCGCTCAGTCTTTTGAATTCTGGTCCGTGGCATCTATAATAAGGAAAAACATACATGAATATCATTCACAGAATTTGAACGGGGTCAATTGTAACGTTACAATCGACCCCGACGAGAATGGTACAACTGACCCCAATGCGTGTTCAGAACTTCAAGAGCAAAAAAGAAAAATTTGTAAAGCAAAGTCGACGTGCAAAACAATCTCAAGATGATCTAAAAGAGCGCCCAAACCACTCAAAATATAAATAAAATTAATGATATACATAGGGAAATAATTATCGAATATCTACGTAGAAAATAAAAACTTACGTTGTCTATATGAAAACAGAACACTCGTCACAGTAGCCGTCTATCTTCTTCGATTGATCGAGTGTACTACAGAGATAAGATACACAGGTTCAGATCCAGGCTAACCCTCTAATTTGAAAAAAGCGGGAAATTCAAAAATAAATTTAGGTGGAAAATTTAAATAGTTGTATTCGTAATAATTCTGTAGTAGAGAGGTGATCAGTTGTAACACATAGTTATTTTAGTAGTATTATTGTCTTCACATTACACTCTTCATTTTGCTATTATAGTAAAATAGAATCAGTGTAATCTAAAGACAATAACTCTACTAGTATAACTTGTAGTTACAACTGATTACCTCTCTACTACATAATTATTACGAATACAACTATTTAAATTTCCCACCTACATTTATTTAGTTAAAAGTAGGTAAAAAAATTCAAATGCGAAATGAGCATTAATCTAGTTTTTATATTTCCACTTGGTATAGGACATTCAATGTTTACATAAATACAATTACGAACTTTTTAAAAATCTAAGAAAAAAACAATTTAAAAAGCAGGTAATTTCACTTGATATAATAAATGAAAAATGGGAAACAATTACATATACCTAACACACTTTATTTAATAGACTTGGATAAATATCCACTTTGGACGCGATTTCTGGGCTTTCTTGGCAGCTGCCTTCCACTGGCTTAGTTTTCTTTATAAAATTCTTACATCTGGAGAATCGAAATGTTTCCTATTGCCCCTATATCCATGAGCTAAAAAAAAAGTCAACTATTGTTATCCTCATTCAAGTTGTATGCAGTGAACTTATAAGTTATATACACAAAAGCAAGGTATTGCTGTGAACAATTTTTTCTGTAATTTAGGTTGATTTCCTTCAAAAATATAGTTTTTGACATCACTTGTACTTACAATTATTAAAATTCAAGGTGTGACTAGCAGATGCAATAATGAGTTATTTAACATAAACAATCTTACCAGTTGCAGTTAAAACTCCTTTATATCTGCCCAGATGCCAAGAAATGGATGGTGCTTGTATGAAACTTGATGTGGACGGTAATTGTGAAAAACTTGATGTGGATGAACTGCAAGCTGAAAATTACATAAGAATTTTTTACAATTGAGTTTTCAACATAACCACAAGTAGGTCACCATAAGCTATACTGCCTGAAGGTGTTTTAAAAATACTTACCAGGTACTTCATCAAACTCATGTAGTAAATGATTCCTTGTATATGTCTTGACTGGTCGTTGTACTTTTCCTACTGGACTATTACTACTTTTTGTGGTGGAAGCACTTAGAATAGAAATGGATTCTAAAAAGGGTTTTTTTAAATTAATATCAATAAAACATAAGTTGTTGCTCTCGAAAGACTAGGCATTATACAGTTACAAATGATTTAATACTGGATATAAAAGAATATTGCAAAATATTTATAGATACCTTTTAGCTTCTCGGGAGTTGAAAATGATTGTTGTTGCTCTGGTACCCAAAAATGATCACCTTCACACTTCTCTTGTATCCTAAAAAACATTAATCCTAATTCAACATATATTTATACACTAATCATAATTATAGTTACAATCAACTGTCTATTGTAGTACTAATAACTACTATTTCAAACAGTGCTGTACACATATTGATGAGATAAGTTCTTAACATGCAAATGTAGTGAGGGATTTCTTCAATCTGCCACAATCTTCAATATGAATGTTACAACTTTTATAAGATTTGTAAGACTCAAAAGCCAACTTAGAAATATTAATTCTCTCATTCCAAACGGCGTTAACCTCTTGGTTAGCAGGTAGGTATTCTATGCCTATAAAAAATACTTAGGTTAATACTTAGTTATAATACTTCTCATTTTTATTTCAAGGAAATCGTTGACTTTGTATAAACCACAATTAATACATCTAACAATTCCAAATATTAAGAGTAACTATCTTAACTAGTATTTGAATTAATTTTATAAAAAAAAAATTCTTCAACTGATAATATTGGTAGAAATTAACATGTATTGTTAATAATTAGTACTAACCTTCTCAATGCATCCAGGAACACAGCAAATTCTCATCATAGGAGCTCATCTTTAAATACTTTAGGAATATAAATGAGAAAATAAAAGCACAAACAACGACGAAAGAACTAACTGGCACGCCCTTTATTTACGAAGAATAATAATAAACAATATGGCTGCTAGCTCCATGCATGCATGATTGCTGAACCTAATTTAATTTTAGACTCCGAAACTTAATTTCACCTTAGGCTCCATCTACCAGCTGTATTTGAAATCTTCAACGTTTAGTTCCGCCTCCAAATAAAGATGTCAGTAAAAATCGTACCAATTTTGAATTAATTTCGCCCACCCGAGTGCCCAGGGCCTGCTGTACTAATAGCGTGACGTAGGGATGGGAAGGTCACGAACGACCCGTTCTCAAAGACCGAATCAGTTCCAAGACCCGTGATTGGTTCAATCACGTTCTGTGACCCTATCGTTCGAATGAACTGAACCAAGCCACCGCAGTTGTAGTACATTTATGTTTTAATTCGACAAAAAATACAAACAATTTCAATTTTTGGATTGTTATTTACAAATTCAGTCATTCATCCACTCTAATGAAGGTTCATAAGCAGATGTGAAGTTTAATAAATAAATGAATATGAAAATCTGCATAATAATTTATGCCGTTCATTTCATTCACATCATGAAACGATGGAACAAATAAACAAGGTCATATGAACGAATCTTCAAGAACGGGTCATTTTAATGATTGATCTGGAAGACCCGGGTCACCAAAATGAGCCGGGTCTTACCATCACTAGCGTGACGGGAGGGACTAGATGCACCACCCGTTGAAGCGACGTTCACACAATTGCGGCGGTTTAGGTACTATTAACGATGTTTCAATTGACCCCTGTTACAATTGCCCCCGGTCTACCCTACCTTACTGAAAACCCTATCTTAACATGCCTATTTAGGGTACCGAAAATGACACTTTCCTGTGCGATCGCACAGGAAAAAGTTTCCTTGTGCGCTAAAATGCGCGTTATTGTTTATTTCCCTTAGCAACACCAAACAATTGTATTATAACAACAGATGTCAGTGTTTTAAATTATAGTATAGTATAGTATTGTTACGCGAGCTACTGCAATAATATTCTCACTTAGTGCCCCCAGTGAAATCCCCGTATGAGACGACTATGGCTCCTCCGCCCAATATTCGAGAAACATCGGTGCGTCCGCCAGAACATCGAGAATATCCAATGCACCCGCGAGAACGCCGAGAAATTTCGAGAATTACGGCGCGCGAGTATAAATAGGCCACCAGCATCGCTGCAGGCAATTAGTCAATCAGTCAGTGTTGATACCGAAGGAAAGTAATCGCGCCTCGAATAAGTGTTTATTAAGTGACTCTCATATAAATTATAATTAGTGTGTTTAGTGTATGACATAAATTATTAAATAAGGACTGAATTACATATAAATCTGTAAATATAAATTAATTGTAAATATAAATTAGAATAAACGTTACATTGGTGTCAGGTGTGGGGTTAAAAAAAAATAAATAAATATACAGGAAGATGGCGAAGAAACTTTGTGAATTAAAAGTTTCAGAGCTTCGAAGAGAGTTGGAGGATTTCGAACTGGACACAAGTGGGGTCAAGTCGGTGTTAGTGGAACGACTAAAAAAAGCTATGATTAACAATGGATTGGACCCGGAAACGTTTGAATTCACCGACGAAGCGTCCGCCTCTATAATTTCATCCATAGAAAACAAAATGTCGGACATGGAAAACAAAATGTCGGACATGGAAAATAAAATTTCGACGGATATTAAAAACGAAATTTCATCCATGGAAAGTAAACTTTCGGCGGACATAGAAAATAAAATGACGGACATGAAAAATGAAATGACATCCATGAAGACTGATATTTCTGCCGTGGAAGAAAAGATTAAAAGTATGGAGCAAGAAATGAAACAAAAAATCAAAGAAATCGAAAGGAAGACTAGTAATAAACCGGATATTACAACTAGGCAAGCCCCGAATAACGACGAACTGGCAGAGAAAGTAGAGTTGAAACCGAAAATGGAAAACGATATCAACAGCCGAGTGAAACTGCCAACATTCGATGGTAAAACGTCATGGCCGAACTATCTTAAGCAATTCGAGGCGGCATCAAAGGCAAACAACTGGAGTGAGAAGGAAAAAGCGTTAAATTTAACTCTTGCCCTTAGAGGAGACGCTATGGATATCCTCCAGACCATTCCAGTGGAAGAGGCCGAAGATTTTGAACAACTCAAAAAGCGATTGAATATGAGATATGGCCTGGAACACCTGGAGCATCTGTACCAGTCGCAGCTGAAAAACCGCAAGCAAAAACGCGACGAAACTCTGCAAGAATTCGAAGCAGACATTGCGAGGTTGGTGCGGTTTGCCTATCCATCGGCACCGGAGAATGTCATGGAATGTTTAGGGGTACAGACATTCATCGACGGAGTTCGTGACCATGAAATGCAGAGAACTCTACGCTTGGCTCGGCATAAGACACTGGTCGACGTACTCTCTGCTGCCTTGGAGTACGAAGCAGCTACACAGGCTTCCGGAGTATACGGCAAGGTGAGGGCTGTAGCAGACGAAGAAGTTGAGAGCAAGCTCGACCAGATTGTCAACATGATGAAAAGCATCTCAAATGGAAAACTGAAAGCTGTGAGATGCTGGAATTGTGGAGAAATGGGACATGTACGTAGTTCGTGCAAGCGACCGAGAACTGCTACAAGCGAAGACGCCCAGCAGGAAAACTAGGAAGGGTCGACCTTCAGAGGGCAGCTTCGACCCGAAGACCTTCCAAAGACCCTCTCATCCTAATAGCCTCTCTGAAATGTCGCGACGATAGTGTATACGTGGATGGTGAAGTTAATGGAAGGAAGTATACACTATTGGTGGACACTGGAGCAACGAGGACTATTATCCGCCCCGAGACTGTCAACACCCGGAAAAGACTTTTACCGACGAGACTGCGACTCAGGACTGCCACAGGTGAAAGCGCCAATGTCCATGGAGAACTACCGGTGCAATTGGGAATTGGCGCAGAGAAGTTCACCCACACTGTCGTTGTCGCTGATATCGAAGAGGACATAATACTCGGAATGGACGTTATGAACCTACATGGCTTCCAGCTAGATTTCAAGAACCGAGTGATTAGAGTAGGTTCTGAGGAGGTATTCCTTCACCCACACGAGGATAAGACTGTTCAGGTAGCCTTACAGGAGGATACAGTTGTACCCGCAAGGAGTGAATTTTTCACTGTGGCAAGGCTACAAGGAACCGTCGAAGAAGGAACACCGGTCATGATGGAACCATGGAATCACGATGCAGAGGTTGGTCGAGGAATCCTGGTTGGAAAAGGGTTAGTCATGGCTGCCGAAGAAATACCTGTACGCATTATAAATGTAAATGACCATCCAATAACTATGAAGAAGGATACCAAAATTGGAACTTGCGTACCAGTGGCGTCGATAATTATTCAAACAACAACTTCTAATGATGCCAACAATAAATTTGAACAAATGATAGCAGTAGCTGGACAATCCCTTAGCCTGCAAGAGAAGAAAAAGATCAGAGAACTCTTGCTACAATACCGATCTCTTTTTGTACCAAAAGGAGGAAAGACAGGAAGAACATCTGCTGTCAAACACAAAATTGACACCGGCGACGCTAAACCGATAAGACAATCGGCTCGACGGCTACCACAGGCCAAAAGAGAGGAAGCGGAGAGAATTGTTCGCGAGATGGAAAAGGACAAGGTAATAGAACCTTCTACCAGCCCTTGGGTCTCTCCGGTAGTTCTGGTAAAGAAGAAGGATGGAACCACGAGGTTTTGCGTGGACTACCGGCAGCTGAACAATGTTACAAAGAAAGATAGCTATCCTCTGCCGAGAATCGACGACACTCTGGATACGCTGGCCGGTAGCAAATTGTTTTCTACCTTGGACCTGAAGTCTGGATATTGGCAGGTAGAAATGGATCCAGCCGATAGAGAAAAGACAGCGTTTACCACCGGATCTGGTCTATGGCATTTCACCGTTATGCCATTTGGGCTGTGCAATGCCCCCGCAACGTTCGAAAGACTGATGGAAAACGTATTGCGAGGGTTGTCCTGGAAGACATGCTTAGTGTACCTTGATGACATCATAGTCTTGGGAAGGACATTCGAAGAACATCGAGAGAATTTGGAAGGTGTCTTCAAAAGGTTGCAAGCTGCCCAACTGATGCTCAACCCCAAGAAATGTCAACTATTTCAAAACAAAGTCAATTACCTAGGCCATGTAGTCAGCAAGGATAGTGTAGCTGTAGACGAAGAAAAAGCTGCTGCCGTACGAAAGTGGCCAAGACCCACCGACAAGCACCAAGTTAGAAGCTTCCTTGGACTCTGTACATACTACAGGCGATTTATAAAGAAGTTTGCAGATATCGCTAAGCCCTTGACACGACTTACAGAGGAAGCAAGGGAGTTTCGCTGGGACGAAGATTGCCAAACTTCGTTCGAAACCTTGAAGAAGCACTTGACTACTGCACCTATACTCGGCTATCCACTACCAGAGGGAGAATTCATACTAGATACTGATGCTAGCAATGTTGGAATTGGAGAAGTGCTATCACAGGTTCAAGGAGGACAAGAGAAAGTTCTGGGATATTTTAGTAAAGTCCTTTCCAAACCAGAACAAAACTACTGCGTCACAAGAAGAGAGCTCCTAGCAGTAGTGAAGTCCGTGGAGCACTTCTATCAGTATCTGTATGGGAAGAAATTTGTGATCAGAACCGATCATGCAGCACTTAAGTGGCTTATGCAATTCAAGAACCCTGAAGGTCAAATCGCTAGATGGATCGAGCGGCTCCAAGAATATAATTTCACTATTGAGCATAGAGCCGGAATAAGCCACAGAAATGCAGACTCCCTCTCTAGAAGACCATGCCCTGCAGAGTGCTCTCACTGCAGCAAAACAGAAGCTAAGGAAGCTGCGATTCGAAGAACCACGGTGACCACCGACGAATGGACACCAGAAAAGTTGGAAGAGGAACAAGAGAACGATCCCGACTTGAAGAAAATCCGACATTGGAAAAAGGAGAACTGTCGACCTACTTGGCAGGAGATTTCAAGGTACTCGCCAACGATGAAATCGTATTGGGCCCAGTGGGACTCGCTGGTTTTGGAAAACGGTTTGCTACAGCGAGTAATCGAGAACGATGAGGGTTCCGAAAGTAGAAGACAGTTGGTGATTCCAAGAACAAGGATAGCAGCAGTACTGCGGAAATTACACGACAGCCCGTCAGGAGGACATCTAGGTGTGAAGAAGACCCTCCAGAAAGTGCGAGAACGGTTTTATTGGATGCACAGTTCCGAAGATGTGAAGGACTGGTGTAAGAAGTGCACTACCTGTGCTACGACCAATGGACCGCACGGGAGAAGAAAGGCTCCTATGAAGCAGTACAATGTCGGAAGCCCTTTTGAACGCATTGCCCTGGACATTGCCGGACCGTTTCCACCGACAGCAAATGGCAGCAGGTACATTTTGGTGGTGATGGACTACTTCACAAAATGGGTAGAAGCGTATGCCATTCCAAACCAAGAAGCCGCAACGGTTGCCAACGTGCTTGTGAATGAGTTCATTTGCCGATATGGAGTGCCCCTGGAAATACACAGCGACCAGGGCAGAAACTTCGAAAGCCAGCTGTTCCAGGGAGTTTGTGAAAAGCTCGGCATGAAGAAAACGAGAACTACGGCTTTGCACCCACGGTCGGACGGGATGGTAGAGCGAATGAACAGAACTCTTGGCAAATACCTGTCTAAGGTAGTATCTAACCATCAGCGAGATTGGGACCAATATCTCTCGCTATTCGCGATGGCCAACAGATCTGCCATCAACGAGTCTACCGGCCAAACACCAGCAAGAGTTCTGTTCGGACGCGAAATGAGATTACCCTGCGACCTTGAATTTGGATGCCGACCCGGAGAAGACATAGCTAGTGAAGATTACGTGACCCAGCTGAGAAAAAGAATGGACGACGTACACGAGCTGGTTCGATCGAATCTCCAGATCGCTAGCGATAGGATGAAGAAAAGGTACGATACGCAAGCTACGGAAGGAGGTTTCCACGAAGGAGACAAAGTCTGGCTGCATAACCCAAGAAGACAAAAGGGTTTTTCTCCAAAGTTGCAGAAAGCCTGGGACGGTCCGTACCTCGTAAAGAAAAGAATAAACGATGTCATCTATCGTATCAGCAAGATCCCAAATGGAAAGCCAAAGGTGGTACACCGTAACCGATTAGCGCCATTCGAGGGTGACCACGATGAGGAAGTAAACCAGCTTCAGGAAGTAGCCGATCCTGCTTTTGTAGAGTTCATGGGTGCTTATGGTGGTATCGGAAAAGCAAGATTCGGCGTCACCACTGAGAGACGACAAGACCTGCTTACCGTTCCGGAGGAATACTCACTGGCAATAAACATCCCTGCCAGCGTAACCGATGCTCGCGGACTGGCATCTCTGTTTATAAAGAAGAGTGGCGCACGACCTTTGGTAAACCAGTTACCAGTACCAGGTAAAGCTCTGAAGCTGCAAAATGGCTCCCGCTACAATTTCCACCTAGTGACGAGGAACACCTTCGACGAAAGACCAACGTACGAGGATGTCTGGGAAGCATTACGAAGCCTGAGAGAGCATGTGCTTGAATTGAACGTGTACAGGCTAGCCATGCCCAAGATTGAATGTAGGCATTTAGATTGGCGAATAATCCGTAACATGGTAGAAGTAATCTTCCGAGACACCGAAGTGCAGGTACTGGTTTGCGGCCATGCTCGGGAGACACAGCCAACAGAGAAGACGGTCGCATGTTACTTCCATACAACTGGAAAATGCAACAAGGGGACCAGTTGCCGATACAGTCATCTCGTTCCAGTTTCCTAGCTAGTTCCAGGAGGAACTGTCTCTTAAGGAGGGGGCAATGTTACGCGAGCTACTGCAATAATATTCTCACTTAGTGCCCCCAGTGAAATCCCCGTATGAGACGACTATGGCTCCTCCGCCCAATTTTCGAGAAACATCGGTGCGTCCGCCAGAACATCGAGAATATCCAATGCACCAGCGAGAACGCCGAGAAATTTCGAGAATTACGGCGCGCGAGTATAAATAGGCCACCAGCATCGCTGCAGGCAATTAGTCAATCAGTCAGTGTTGATACCGAAGGAAAGTAATCGCGCCTCGAATAAGTGTTTATTAAGTGACTCTCATATAAATTATAATTAGTGTGTTTAGTGTATGACATAAATTATTAAATAAGGACTGAATTACATATAAATCTGTAAATATAAATTAATTGTAAATATAAATTAGAATAAACGTTACAGTATAGTAAATACTTACTAGTTTTTGTTTTCAGAAAGGTATAATGAAAAGTATCGTTCGTTACACATCCATAATCAGAACCTCCAGCTAAAACACAGACAATAGAAGATCCTGCAGCCACTCTTCGAGCTTCTCACTCTACAGCTGGACCCTTCAACAACATTAATGATTTACCTACACCCAACGTTATCAATGAACTCCTACTGTGTAGGTACCAAAATTGCAATTTACATTTTAATTGTACCATAAATAATTAAGTTTGTAGTATTTTGAGATTAAATAAATTACCTGTTTTTCAGTTTTCAAATACCTACATATTTATTATGTATGCATCTATAATAGGTAGTATGTTTTGTAAGCTGTGTATGCCGAATAATCTGTTACTCATGAAATAGTCTTGTCAAATACCATTCGGGCATCCAATTTTTCCTGTGAAAAAAATTAGATGCCCTTATGATATTACTTACGAAAATACACCTCAACATCTGTTCACTTCTGCTATTACTCAATAAAAATTGCTCACCTCTATAGGTATGGATCTAGGAAGTCAAGAAATTTCCTCGATGTTTTTCGGTAACCTTGGCTGAATTTTTCTACGAACGTTATAAATGTTTTCTTCTGAAACAAGCAACGTCATGTGTAGTGAATTTTGATGGTATATCATGTATATCTGCGAATAATCTTCGCAGGTTTTTCGGACAGGTCCTCTACACCTTTTCGTTTGCAGGAAGAATGAACGATTTGGCAATTTAAGTCCTGCAAAACTTCATTATATAGGTATATGTTTTGTAACTGTTATACTTTCATCACATTCGCCTAAAGTAAGAACAAATGATTTGTACTTTATGTTTGTTCGTGCATTGCTTCTCACCACTTTTCAGGACCTTTTGAAAACCATATTTATAGTTATTAATAATTAATAACTGATTCATGGAGAGAATTAAACACAACTTCAAAGAAAAGTGAATGTCACTGAGCAAGCACAATTCAAAACACAACTGAACGTCACAGAGGAAGTACAATTATAAATAAAAGTAAAATTCATAAAACAAGCACATACTAAAATAGATAATTACTTTGCAATAAACTATAATTAAATAAATAAGGGATTACGCAGGTAGTGCCTCTTATTACAGCAATTCCCGGGAACCAAATTTCCAATGAACTTTTTGGGGTCTGGAAACAAATTACATAGTATTAACAGGCATCTTAAATTAATATCTAATCTACAACCTACCGAGAACCAAATTACCAACACCCGTTTCAACACCACAAGAGACAAATTTTCACAATTTTTATTAAAATTTTCTACCATAAACATATCAACAAAAGGCAAATTGTCGATTGCCACTTGTAATATCCTTCATCAGACATAGTGAGTTTATTGTGGACACAAAAAAATAATTTCACAAGGTCTAATAAGGCAAAGTTAACCACCAATTAAAAGAAACACGTGGACAAACGGGTAGACAAGGCGATAAAGGCTTTTTTAAAGCGTTGTACCACGATATACCCGTGGCTGTAATGAGATCATAATTCAATTATTTTTTGAGTAATATACCCAAAATTTTGTGATAGTTTTTTGGGTGACACAATTGGGTAAAAAAAATGAGAAACTGCTTAAAATGACTGTAGAAGATCCATTGTGTAAGTTTCAATCAGCGCACAGAAACTCAACATGTTATTTCTTATTAAATTATAATATTTTTCAATAAAAAAAAGTAATAGCGTAACCTCAAAATACGAAGAAATAAAAGTACCTACCTATTAGAAATAATCCTGACAATCTGACAACATCGCAATTATAATATGACGTTTTAAAACAGGTCATCAAGGTATCAAAATTGATTGAAAATGGCTCGACATTTGAATTTCTAAAACCTAATGCCCGTTGTATAAAATTTGGAGGTCAGCGACAAAAAAAATAGTAGATACCTACTAATTATTGTACAGAATATGGAGGTATAAAATTTTTTGTTAAAATCGATAAGCCAGTGTTCTGCACAATGACCCGAATTTCTTCAGAACATCCTGGTAATCAACATTGAAAGGTTTTATTTTATTAATTTTTCTATCTTCTTACTTTCATTTTATACTGGAATACTCAAAATTATACCAAAAAATATACAGTTTTTGGAATATGCCAAATTGTTATTAGTCAGTCCACTCGAGTTCGCAGCATGGAAAACTTATTGTTAATATTACGGAAACGGAAAAAAGTTATTCTTCACAAAAACTTATGCGCGGTCTAAAGCCTAAATTGTAACCATCAAGTATCGAAATTTCCAACTCATATACGAGATATATAAGAAAATATGAAGTTCTTTGAGATTAATCGTTAATTCCTTGTTTTTAATCGGCCACTTTAATGAAAATAGTCTCTAGGATTAAGTTCGGGTAGACAAGGATATTCTTTTGATATTTCAATGCTTGTAATTTTATAACAATTTTTTTCGTATTTTTTGCGTTTGATCACACATAGCTACAGAAATTATTTCATTTTTTTGTTTAGCTATCTACTCAATTTTCCTTATTCTGAAAAATAATTTAAAACTCAACGGAAACCTCTGGAGTTTTGATTTAAAAAATCAACGAAGAGTTCAGCTACCTAGCAAAAAAAGAAGACTGAATATATTTTTAGATGATACAATGTTTTATTAATTATCCTCTGTATATTCCCTGTGGTATGTTCATTATTATTTTTGTTATTTATTTTGGGAAATCAAAGCACAATATTTTTTATGTTTTTACTACGACGTTTCGGTAGCGTTCCAGTTATCGTTATTGAGAATAATTAAGTTTTATAAAATTTTTGTCCCTACCTGGCACTAATGAAAATTTCGACAAATGGACAATCAATAATATGTTGAAGTTTATGACTTCAAAAAATTGTTATTTTTAAGGTCCAGTCACAGTAGATTATATTTTTGATAATATTTTTTTTGTAATCACATTCTACTAATATTATAGTCTACCTGTCAAGTGAAAATTTGACAAAAAATTTTTGCAATCTTAAACTTCAAAATATTATTGATTATATACCTCCATCCGTTTCTAACCAATCAAATGCCATTTTGCGACCAATCAGAAGCAAATTATACTGGATATTGTGAATATACCCCGGCCCACCTGCCACAGCCAATTTTGAATGTTTTCACATTAACGTCACATTTTTGTTAATTAACAAAAATTAATAATTAATATAAATTATTATGTAGCTACATAAATTATTTTGAAAATCTTCTATTTCGTTGTATGTTTTCGTCTTTTTCGGTAAATAATCTGACCATATACCACTCGATCGAGGTATATATTTTGTTTTGGATATTTTTTAAAATTTTTGTGTAAAATTTATGTAAAAATTGCGCGAGACAAAAATTCTTTAAAAATATGCCGACAGCGAAGCTGGAGGGATATTTTTTAAAAAGAATTTTTGTCAAAAAAATATTCACCTCTTGTGATATAACTAGTGATTATCTAGTTGTCGAATTTTTTCATTAGTGCCAGATAGGGACAAAATTTTTATAAAATTTAATTATTCCTGATAACGGTAGCTGGAACGCTACCGAAAAGTCGAATTAAAAACATAAAAAAGATTTTGGTTTGATTTTCCAAAATAAATAACAAAAATAATAGTCTTATTAATTATTCGGATATTTGCTATCATTTAAAAAATTTCCTTAAGCCCAATAAGAATGTCTATTTTTTTAAAATTTTATCTCATGTTTTTAATTTAGATAATAAATTTTATTTTGACACTATTAATGAAGAACAATCTTCCAAAAACTGCATAATATTAAATATCCTGCAAATGGACAAATTTTATTTAGGTAAAACATCAGGACCATTAAAAATCAGTATAAATCCACATAAAAAGTACATAAGTTAGGGTGTTTTGGCGAATGCGCTTTCGAAAACATTCTAGGAAGGTCTTTTTGTTTACGCATATGAAGATCGTAGTAAATTCAAGAATTTTCGAGAATTGAGAAAGACTATATATACGCGAGTTTTTGAGTGAGTTAACAGTTAGTAAAAAGGATAGTTAACGGACAGTACAGAGTTAGTTCACATAAAGTTTTAAGTAATCACACAGTAAATGAAAGAGTGAATCGTTTGAGATAAATAGTGTAATATTCAAGTGGTAAAAATAAATTAGAACTATACCGAGTGTAAATAAATTAGTAGACATCAAGTAAAGTGTGTATATAAATTAAGTTTTAATACAGTGCGCGTTTCTATAAATAAATCAATAGTAATTAGTCATAGTAGTGTGTATAATTTTATCCCACCCGTAAAAACTATTCAAATAAATAAGAAAAACATTACAATAAGTTTTTATACAGGTCTTTTTTCATTTATTGTTGGAATTGTTGTTAACCGATACACTCTTAAACACTCAAAACCACAAAACTCATTAACACATTATTTTAAATATCGCACAAAAAATAATAACATACGCGCTTTATTAACAACATATCTAGAATAAGCCAAAAAGCGGTATCCCTACAAAAAACCGTTCCTGGAATGTGCACTTCACCAGATCCCACTCCTAGTAGACTATTGTACTTAAGGATAAAGATTGTTATTACATACTTTATTCATAATTATTTTTATCAAAAATTCCTTAAGAAAAGAAAATTTGAGAATATTTTTTTGGTCGTAAACTTCAAAATATTTTATTTGGTTATTTAGTTGTCCAATTATTAAAAGAATGTCAGGGAAGATATAAAAAATAGAATAAACCTTAATAATGGCATCAGGAACTCTACCGAAACGGAAAAAATAAAATTATTTAAAAAAAAACAAAATATATTTGTAATATTTGGTTGAAGGTAAAATTTGAAGGGTCACGACAACTAATCCTTCACTTTTTAGGACCCAAAAATTTTTAATAATCCCAGTTATTCGGACTTTAAATGCTTGAGGCGATTTACATTCCCTTTAAGTAAAAAAATTTAAATGAAGAAGCTAAAACCAAATGAAATTCGAATAGCCACGAAAAATGTAAAATACAAAATCGATCTATAGGGTGTTTCCAATGTAATCTGAAATATTGTTGTGAGCGATTCGTCATTCAATTTTAAGACAAAAAGTCTCCATAAACATGTGTGATAAGTTTTATCGTTAATGAGATACTGGGTGCTCAATATTTTTATTATTTTAATAGAAGCAATAACATTGTAGTAAACCTAAAAGTCGTAGAATTCGGAGCAAATGTTTGAAATGCTAAAATACAAGCATCCGCTCGCCGTCTAATGGATTGCCGAAGACGTTCGAAGAACCCAGGAATATTACGAATAACATTACAGCCTCGTATGATGCGATTTTGAAGATCTTGTGTTCAGGTGACGTTGGGGGCCATGGCTCGTCCTATCCAACGGTCTGGAAAACGGTTATTTAAAAACTCCCGTACGATTATTGCAAAATGTTGAGGAGCACCGTCATGTGTGAACCACGTATGTCTTCTAATTATGAGAGGTACATCTTCCGATATAACTGAAATTTCATTTTCTAGGAAATAAAGTTATGTATCACCGTTCAATCGTTAAGGAAGAAAAAATGGTCCTGACAATTCCACTCAAGTATAATAATTCCCATTTGTGAGTACAAAAATCGTAGTTTGCTATCGGTTAAATATGAAGGAACAGAAATGCAAGTGGATAAAAAAATCGGATAAATTACGTCACCGTAGCAACGCTAGTATTTACTGTTCGTTTATCAAGCATTGCACGGCGCATCAGTTTGACAATTGTAAATTTCAAAAACAGAATTAAACAGCAAATAATATTCCAATAAGTATGTCGAAATTTGGATATATTTGCGAGGCAGAAATAGTACAAAAAAAGTCATTCCATTCATGGAATTGTCTTACCAAATACCACGCGAGCTCAGATTTAGCAGGAAATTTTTTGAGGTTGTTTTCGAATACTTAATTTCATTGGCAATTAAACGAGAGCCGTTCTGACAATATCAAGAGAGCGTATAGCTCGAGTGATTTTGTCAGAAAGGATCGAGGCTAAATCTGAGCTCTTGTGGTATTACTCCCGATAAATACTCTTAATACCAATTCAAAACTGAAAAGTACTGGAACCGTGCTACAACTACAGCATGTGAATTTACATCAGCCCATGTGTGGTTATTATAAAGATCCATAATGCCACGTCTTGAGAAATTGGCTTCATCTGTAAAGAAAACCGTGGTAGCAAAATGGGGATTGTTTATAATTTTTCTTAAAATCAGTTGGCAATACTGTATACGGAGCGGATAGTCAATAGGTAGCAAGTGTTGAGCACGTTGGACATAATATAGATATAATAAATTGCATTTTAGAACATTTCAAACAGTTTCGTGATTAGCATTTACTAATTGAGCAATCTTTCTGGTACTCGCTTCTGGATGTTCGTCAATAATTTGAAGAACCTGATCTTTGAGTTGTGGAGCTCTCGCAGTTCTAGGTCGTCCAAATCCCTTGATTGATGATTGATAGTAAGTGGTTATTTGGATAAAGCTGTGCTTACATACGTCTGGCCTCTTCATTACCATTGGCTAACTCATATAGAAAATGCATATTAGTCATTTCAGCGTTAGTAAACATAGGCACCATTATTTACTGAACACAAACGAAAGCAGAACTGGTGCTACAACGAAATTAGAATGATAAAAATGTCTTGTTTGTTTTTTCGTTTGATTCCAGGTTTAACACAGTAATTCAAAAAAAATTCCAAAGGGCACTGAGAATAAACATGATCTTTCTTTTTCATTTTTGGAAACCAGTAGCGTGACTAAGGGAAAATTATGGTCGAACTGAATTTCACTTATAGTCAGAGCTCGTTTATTAAAAAAAGTCAACACTCTGTATCTCATTAACGACAAAATTCATCAGACATGTTTATAGGAACTTTTAGTCTTAAAATTGAAAGACGAATTGCCCACAACAATGTTTCAGATTACTTTGTGCTGTGTATTAACAATTCAGATGTACTTAAAAACGTTTATTTTAACTATTTCTCTACACATTACATCTAACCTCTGCTTCACAGAACATGACATGACATCCCTCCTTCCCGCCTGTGTCTCACGTCAACTGTCAGGCATTTGTTCGAGAACACTACACTTTGGAAACACCCTGTATATTAATCAAGATATTTTGGAAACACAAAAAGAAAGCGTTAGTTACAAGTCAGTGCGTGGTTAAAATAAAGAAGCTTGAAAATTATTCAGTAGAATTAATGAAATAATTTTTATATTTCATTATAATAAATGCCAACACTTACATATGGAAGATAAAAATGGGTACTAACTAAAAAGCATAGGTAATACAAGTAGTAGATATGAAATTCCTAAGAACCATTAAAGGAGTCATCTAGACAGGATAAGGAACCACCAGATCAAAGAAGAGTAATACTTAATGTTATAAAAAAAACTAAAATGATATTAACCCGAAAAAAATAAAAACGGGTATGCCAGGAAAGGGAACAAAATTAAAGAGGAAGATGGGAAAAAACATGGAACCAAGAGATTACTAATTTTATAAATAAGAGATGACTTGGTCAGAGGCAGAAGAAATTACAAAAACAAAAAATGATGACCAAACCCTACACCTAAGGGTAGACGGGATATCAACTATATATACATACAGGATTAGTTTTAAAAACATCTGAATAACTCACAAACGGGAAACGATAAAAACAAGATTTGAACACGTGTTGCAAGGTTACCATAGGAACATATTTTCACGTTACAACAAAACTTACAGGTTGGTCCTGAAAAGCGTAGTAACTGCAATTATTATTGCTTCTTTAAATGGATATACTTTATGAATACTCTCGACTTCTAGATTAACTTTGTTGTAAGGTACCCTATGGTTATACAGATATCGACAATAATTCTATATAAAAAGTACTTTGTAACAATGCTGGCTATGCTTGCCCTTATTTGTAGAAGGTAACTTAAATGAGAACAGATATCCAAATCTGTTAAGAAATATCATTGTGCCAGCTATAACAGTCATAATTCCCAATCCCAACGTTATCTTCTGATGACATATAGTTTTAACAAGTTGGTGCTTCCTTTTCTGTACAACCGAGCTGTACGTACCTATTAATCTGATACCACAAACATATTTACGTGATTCAATTGGACCATTTTGTAAGAGACGTTGTAATACTAGAATAAACATTTTGAGGCTTACTGGCTACGCTTTCCATTACAACCACGTTTATTTTATATTTCCGTGGTACAGTTACATTATGTAAATATTTAAGAGAATCCGATGTAAGATTAGATCCAGAAAATATTTGGTTGGAAGCTTATCATGAGATGTCCTTTTTTTCAACAAAAATTTACGAGAATCAAATGGCAATTCACGACGACTGAACGCAAACCAACATAAGGTCACAGCTAAAGCGCAGGCAGTTGATACATATGAGTTTTAAAACAAGAGTGGGGTGGCTACAACCACTGCCAGTTACCCGTCTCTTGACTTAGGCGAGCGGCACACCCCCAAAAAGTCGTTTAGAAAACGAAAAAGTGACCAGATCACTTCTAATCGCTAAAAACCATGTTACTTTATGTTTTCGAGGGTGCTGAATACGAATATGACGTTTGTTTTTTTCTAAAATTGGGGGAACATTGTTAAAATCTACAATTAAGTGAAAAATTGGAAAAAAAATTTTTCGCGAATATCGAACTTCAACTCGCTGCCATTCACGGAATAATCAATATTTTTTCATAAAAATTTAATCACACATTTTTGAACTCATTTGCAAGGCAGTAAAATATACCCGAAGTTTCCAAAGCAATTTCCCACCGATCGGGAAATTTCGGAAAATTTTTTACTACTCTTTCTGACTTTGTGCATACTTTTGCAAAAGTTGAGTGACAAAGTTTTTGATTTTCAATTTCTACATATGTAGTCTCCAAGTGTAATATACAAGGAAGTTTTTCAGAAAATTTCAAATGTTTATTTGCAAAAATAAAAATTATACAGCGTCTTAAACCTCAGCGTTCTAGTCGCTCGACGCTTGCACTGGGCGCGTTTCTCTTGGATTTCATGCAGCGAGCGAATAATGAATCTAAAATTTTCTATTAATAATTTTTTTTATAAATAATGATACAATAAATAATAGTAGAAAACCATGTATAAATGTAAAAATTTATTCACTCTGTACATTCATCATTAACTACATTTACGTTATTAGTACATGAATCTCGGCAACTACATAAATCACAGCATTCCAAACTAGATTTTTTACAAGGGCACACGTCGGTAGAGCAAGAAGATTTTTGAGCACAAGAACAGAAGAAATTTTGTAAATATTCCATTGCTGATAATCCATTGTAAAAATCAGGTAACACATTCCGCTCGTCGATCAACCATCCATATTCTTCCAAGTTTTTTGTAAAAATCGTGGAAAATGTCGCCTGATTCCATTCGTTGATTTGCCAAATGCATCTCAATACGTGTTTTTCTAATGCAGGCTTAGAAGGTGGTAACTTATCAATACATGAATTTTTCAATAAAGCTAAATTATATCTTAATGAGTTAATATCTGTGCGAATAGCTTTAGACTCGTTACGTGAATCGTACAACACAGATAGAAAATTACTAACAATCTCGATGGCCCTTTCAATAGGAACGTTGCATAGATTGGCAAGATCACTCAATTCTTCATCTGACATCTTTTTTAACGCTACGTATGCAGTGTTCTTTCCGATAAAAAACAGTGATGACGTCGTATCGCATCCAGTTAATACATGCATAGCTATAAGTGATGAAGTTAAGGCAGGTCTTAGTTTTTCTGTCAAGAGGTGTATTGGGATGTATCTCCTGAAATCTATGCGTATTGAAATTTTGCCAGTATAAAACCAAACCTGTGGCTTATTTTGACAATATTGATAATTACTTAATAACAATAAAAATACATCTGTATCTGGCGACTCAACAATAATAATTTGCTTATCATTTATTTTACTTTGAACACATTTCACGTGATATATTAAACGAGTGTCAGCATCTATGTGATTGCAAGTATACATAGGATCTACTTTGCACATGCCATTTGTATCAATAACAAATGAATTTTCTCGTGGTTCCAATCCACCAGCTAAATATACATGTTTATTAGTATCTGTAAGCTCAATACTATGTTTCACTAAATTATCTTTTATATAAGCACATATAAAATTAGTTAAACTAGATTTGCTTTCATTGTTTGACAAAACCGCTTTCAAATCTTTCAACTACGTAAACCGAATTTTCGAATGACCGTAAAATTTTTTCTTTTTCAAATAAACATTTGAAATTTTCTGAAAAACTTCCTTATATAATACACTTTGAGACTACATATGTAGAAATTAAAAATTAAAAACTTTGTCACTCAACTTTTGCAAAAGTATGCACAAAGTCAGAAATAGTAAAAAATTTTCCGAAATTTCCCGATCGGTTGGAAATTGCTTTGGAAATTTCGGGTATGTTTTAATGCCTTGCAAATAAGTTCAAGAATGTGTGATTAAATTTTTATGAAAAAATATTGATTATTCCGTGAAAGGCAGCGAGTTGAAGTTCGAAATTCGCGAAATTTTTTTTTTCTATTTTTCGACGTAATTGTAGATTTTAACAATGTTCCCCCAATTTTAGAAAAAAACAAACGTCATATTCGTATTCAGCACCCTCGAAAACATATAGTACCATGGTTTTTAGCGATTAGAAGTGATCTGGTCACTACCATGTCATTTTAGGGGTGGTTGCCGCTCGCCTAACTAGGGTAACTGAAGATATTACCATGGTCACTGATTTGAAATTTTAGTATTTACTCCCCGGGCATAAATTTTAACGGTTTTCACTTTTTATAACTCGCTAAAATTCACCTAATGTCTAAATTTGGTATTTTTGGGTGCGCCAATTATTTCCACTCGATCTCTAGCACCGAAACTAAAAGAGGTATCAACAAGATTTCTTGTAGGTTTATACGGTGTCACTCGGACTACAATTGTAAAATATTTTGATGTATACAGGGTGGCTAATTTTTGTGGAATGAAAATTAATTTGGTTTTTTTAAATTGAACACCCTGTATACGATTATGTCTTCTGATTCTACTTAATATTAGCTTTACGGTAGTTTTTTGAATTTGTAAATCCGACGCGGCGTTGACAAGTTATTCCTATTATAAGCAGATTTAATGAAAAAACAGCACTTCAGAAATATTAGCACAATAAACACATTTTTTCAAAAATTCCTCCAAAAGGCTACTATGATGTAAATGAAACATACACCTACCACAATAATTACCCAACATCTTCACCTGTTGCACAGGGTGTTTGCCGATGGCGTGCAAATAGTCTAGTTTTCAAATTGCAATAACTTAATTTTTTCAAATGGGACACCCTGTATATTTTTCTTCAGTTAGAAGCTCTCCTTAATACACATTAAAAAAATATAGGGTTTTGGACATCTAACTTTACTATTTACTTTAATAATTGACGTTAAATGAGAAATAACATATTTTACACAATTTTTAATAAGTACAAAATTTTACAAAGTTTAATCGTAAGAAAACTACAATATTGAAAGTTAAAATTTATAATAGGTGTTCAAAATGTCTTCCATTTTCATTTATACATTTTCTTGCCCTTTCTTTCATTGATTTACGCACATCTCTTAGCATTGCAGGGGAGTGACACCGTATAAACCTACAAGAAATCTTGTTGATACCTCTTTTAGTTTCGGTGCTAGAGATCGAGTGGAAATAATTGGCGCACCCTGTATAATCATATATTCTTTTACTGTAAAGGTGTCGGATTTACATTTTACATAAACAAACTTTTTCCATGCTATTCTGTTTTCTGCTTAAGTTAATGCTTCTCTCCATGTCTTGCCTCTATGTTGTAATATGTTGCCCATCAGTGTATTCCATGTCTGTCTTGGTCTACCTCTCTTCCTTTTAATCTGTTATTTCGCTTTTGAATACCTCTGATTTTGTGTTCTTATTACATAATTAATATTAGTTTTATGTAGGTTTTGGATAATTCTTATCATTTTGTTGAATACTATACTCCCCTTTCATTCAGACCGTACCATACTTTTGCTCTGGGTAAAGCCTTTTCTAGGTTTATGAACGCTAGATACTTTTTTTATTTTTCAAATGACGTTTTTCTGTTAATTACTTCATCGTGAAAATATGATCCTCAGTGCTCCTCCCAGGCCTAACCCCGCTTTGTGTTCCTGATAAATGTGGTTCTAGTACCAGCTTAAGTCTATTATTTATCATATGTTAAAATGTCTAAATTTGGTTTTAAATTCAATTTCTTATGAGATAACTTCTGACGCAAAATAAAAATGTCACCTTCGAGTACAACAACAATAATTATAAAGAAACAACATTTTTTTCTCCTAAATTTATTGTTCATGGAAGAATTTAACTTAACAGGAATGCTTATAACAGTATTTAAATACTAATTATATATAAATCGATCAAAAATAGATTGTAAATCTAAGTTTAATATATATTTTCGATGTAGTAACAAAACATATATTTTATAAATAATCGTCTTAAATAATTATTAATGATCAAAAACAGCAGAATCTTGTAAACGAAAAAAAAGCAAAATTTATAATATTTACTTTTAATTAATTGACTATATTTCTAGTGAAAAGGAACGTGCCAAAAATTAAGTACTATTCTTATCATATTTTTCTTTTCAAAGATGTTATGTGCAATTAAAATCTAGTCCGCTCCTGTATAGCGAAAACAAAATACCTAATATATAATAGGTATCTAAATTGTACATTTTCTAAGAACCAAGAAGACTCTGTTATTTTTGAAATCTATAATTTCGTTTCAAAAAATTCCTACGGTATATTTTTTACTAAATAAAACCGTTGGCGTTTTTTCTCATTTTACATGTGTCTGGTATTTCCAAAATTGATCCCCGATTGATTGGCACCTTTGTTACTTCCCATTTGTAGACCTATAATAGTTTGACCAGCTTTAAGTTTTTCCTCTGAGAAAACACGCTCGTTCTTTGCTGCTTCTTTTGGTCCAATGTGTGGTTTGCCATATTTGTCCGCCTTAAAATAAAAATTGTGTTAGTTTACATATAAATATGTCACAAATCAGCTACAACAAAAAGAACTATCGGATTTTATAATTTGTAAACCACATGAATTAACAGTCCAATCACAATGAGACGGATGCATTAGAAATGACCAGTGTATAAAATATATGATATAAAGCATTCATTTGTTTGGGTTGTGCGCACTTCAATTAACTCTTTGTACCTTCAAATTTTTTTACTTCCATTCCAGAAGCTTGGTGATCTTTATATAGGCCACTAGTTTGACTGGGGGGATTTTGAAAAGTTTTAATGGTTGTAACTCCTTTATTATTTATCATTTACATGGATGAGATTATCAAGAGGTTCACAATCCTTTCTTTTGGCTGCGAAACATGGTGTTAACAGGATAACAAAAAAGTCAAATTCCGGGAAAAGAGAAAAAATATTTAAGGAGAGTAAGAGGAGTAACATGAAAGGATGGAATGAAAAACGTAGATATAAGAAAATACCTAATAATACAATCAACCTTAGAGTTTTTAGAAGGAAGACAATTGAAATTGTGAGGACATACATTTACAACGAATGGATGAAGGAAGACCGGTTATGAGAGTATGAGAAGCAAAAAATTGGAAGAAATTAAAAAGGAACAGACCACGAAAAACTTGGGATAAAATGATAGATGGAAAAAGCTGGAACGAAGCAAATGACTTCGCTCAGAATGGGAAAGAATGGAAGAGTAAATGCAACACACGCCGTACACCAATCAGTAGTAAAAGGACTTTAAGATTATATTTTATAAAACAAATTAAAAAACCTGGAAAATATATACCTGCACCGTAAAATTAACCGGACAGGAAAAATTATGTTCAAATTCAATTTTTTTTTCAAGTTTTGCATAGAAATTTCAATCATTTTTTGTCAAGTTGGAGTCCTTTCTATTTTTATCATCCCCTATCGATTTTGCAAAAAGTTTAAATGGATACATATACAGGGTGGTATAAAAAATAGCATTTTACGCTTAACTTCTGTATATCCCGCGGAATAATTTAATAACTGACGTTTTTAAGCCCCATCTTTACTGAACAATTTGTTTTTTTATTTATCCCGATATCTTTATTATTAAAGGAAAAACACGGGTTAAACGGAAATAATACAATAATCCTTTATTGACAACAAAAAAGTAAAACATTAATACGTAAAGTTGGCTTTGCCTTGCTGTCATGATGATATCAGTTTCCATAACACATTGGATTGTCAAAAAGGTTTGTTGTGAACAAATTAAGGTATATCGCAGAAAGGCTCGGCCAACCACGCAGTACGGTATCCCATGCGATACAAAGATTTCGAGAAACAGGTTCGTATTAAAAAAGGCTAGGACAGGAAAGACGAAGAGCCACAGGGGCAGGTGAAGATCGATTTCTTCGTCTTCAGGTTTTTCGAGAGCAACAGCCTCTGCTCCGCTTTTAGCTAGGAGATTGGTACCGTAGTGTCACCTGATACCGTAAGCAGAAGGTTGAGAGAGCAGAATCTAATTTCTCGCGTGTACTTCTATTAAACGCTGGTCATCGACGACAGCGCCTGGAATTTGCTCGAACTCATGCAGATTGGGACTTGGACGACTGGAGAAACGTTCTCTTTAGGGACGAGTATTCGTTTTACGCGATTTTCACCTGACGGACGTCAAATAGTGTGGAGAATGATTGGAGAACGATACTCTTAATGTTGTTATTCTCCTAGAATTCAATTTGGTGGCGGATGAGTGATGGTGTGGGGCGGCATTTCTTTGGAAGTCCTTACAGACCTCGCTATACTTCAAGGGGGTATTAACGCTGATAGATACATTGGAAAATGCCTAGAAGAACATATGGTACCTTACATGCCATGTATAGGATACGATTTTCTCTTAATGCACGACAATGCGCGATCCCACAAACACAAACAACGTCAAAATCGTTCAAGTATTGGATTGACCCTCAAGAAGTGCAAATGCAAAACTTAAAAAAAGAAAATCAAAATTGAATTTGAACATAATTTTGCCTGTCCGGTTAATTTTGCAGTTTATTTAGAACATGTATTCTTGATAAATATAAATATGTTCAGGAGGAAAGACTTAACCTACTTAAAAAGTCTTACATTTTTGATGTGTAGCATCTTTCCGCTCGGTTCCCTGGAATTTGAGGCAGTGCTTTTTGAAATGTGACGGAAGTGTTACAGGAAGCCAGTGAAGCGCGCGCTATTTGATTTGACCAATGAGCGCGAGCGGTGGTAAATTTCGCCGTCAGATACCTCCTTTGCCAGTTCGCGATTCACGTGTGAGGGAATAGAAATAGAACATTTTGTGGATAAGAAATCCGTTTTTTGTCCTCGTTTTCAAATATATCGAAAATTGTGATCGTTTAGTAGTAAAATAATAAGCTTAATGTATTTATGTTTTTACGAGATAAAATATACGAATATCTACTATGTACTTTACTTTAAAAATGCAAAAATTACAATTTAAAAAAAAATCATTTCTTAATAAAGCAAATAAGGTGCAGTCACAAATAGTAAAATACATAAGTACACAAAATAACAAAATATATATCTGTTGACGTTCTGTAACTGAATTCCTTCACTACACTATTTTAAATCCTCTGTGTTTTAACTTTTAATGTTATCCCACAAGTGCCCCAGACTGGAATTAGGTAGCTGAAGATTGGTAAGAAATAAGTGTTACGGATTAGTTTCAATGTCTTATGGTTTTAGTAATCCATACATTGGTAAAGTGCACCAATAAATGGCAAACATAGTTTTTTTCTATTATTTGTAGATATCGAAGAATAAACATATTATTCTAACGCTTTACAACAAAGTTTTGAAAATTATTTTTCAAAAACAGTGACCGTTCAACCAAGAAGAAACACATACTTCCCGGGCTATATGCCCCGACAGACATTGAATTACACTTCTAAGTCAAACGGGGTCGGTATGATCTACAAGATTTAACCAACTATTCTGGTTTACAATTAGAAGGGACAACATAAACTGCAGACCGGTTTCGGCGTATTTGCCCCTCATCAGTACAAGGTATATGTTCTGCCTCCGAGAGCTCTAATCCCGGACAAAATGTGACACTAAAATCACAGTCAATACATGTCTTCCAGTAACGGAAATGTTAAAGTTGTGACAATAGCGACATCTTCAACTCCAACTCCAGCTCCAGAAAATCTTTTTCAAAACTTTGTTGTAAAGCGTTAGAATAATATATTTATTCTTCGATATCTATTGAAGACGCTTTACTAAATCCGAAAATTTTACAGGAAAATGTAATAATACTTTATTATCTTCACCTCCAACTCCAACCGCAAACCAAAAATTGAAAAATTTGACAAGCCCATGGGCTTGGAACAATAAAGTATTATTACAGTTTCTGTAAAATTGTCGTATTTAGTAAAGCGTCTTAACAATAGATATCGAAAAATAAATATATTATTCTAAGGCTTTACAACAAAGTCTTGAAAAAGATTTTCTGGAGCTGGAGTTGGAGGTGAAGATGTCGCTATTGTCACAACGTCAACATTTCCGTTACTGGAAGATATGCATTGATTGTGATTCTAGTGTCAAATTCAGTTCGGGATTAGGCTCTTAGAGCTCTCGGAAGGAGAACATATACCTTGTACTGATGAGGCGCAAATACGTCGAATCCGGTCTGCAAGTTATGTTGTCGCTTCTAATTGCAAACAAGAATGGTTGGTTAAATCTTGTAGATCATACCCTCCCCGTTTGACTTAGAAGTGTAATTCAATGTCTGTCGGGGCATATATGTTCGTGAAATTGCTCCACTCGCTTCGCTCGTTTCGCAAACTTCTTCACTCGCAAAATAAAATGTTACTTTTAACACTAATATCATAAATAGCTATTTCAAAACTTTGTTGTAAACCATTAGAATAATATATTTATTATTCGATATCTATTGGTAACACGCTTTACTAAATACGACAATTTTACAGAAAACTGTAAAAATGATGAAATAAAACAATTTAATTTGTTTAAATCTCCATTTTATTTTGAACTGACGTTCAATTTAAAATTAGTGACGCGTTTCGCTACACAGTAGCTTTTTCAAACTAGTGTACTGTGTAGCGAAAGGCGTCACTAATTTTAAATTGAACGACAGTTCTAAAATGGAGATTTAAACAAATTAAATTGTTTTATTTCATCATTTAGTATTGATATTCATCAAGTAAAAGCCTCATCTATTCAACTGTAAAAATACTTTATTTTTTCTATTTGTTGTATATGTTGGCTTCAATCTATTCTCTCACCTTAATTATATTTTTATTTCCTATTGTGATCTGAATATAATCTGAATTCATATTTTTCTGTATAAAGAGCATTCTGGTAATTTTTTCAAATTAGTTTTACAACTTATTCCTTATCAACCATCTCTGGTTTTTCTTCAAATCATTGTTCACCTTTTTTCTTACAATTCTCTTAAATTGTACTTTTATAGAACAGAATGGTGTCATCAGCAAAAGTAAAGTATTTTGTAGTGTGCAATCGTGCTTTTTCTAGACTTCTCATAAGTAGGGTATATAATTTTAGTCTATCAAAATAAATATTCTTTCCTACTTCATTTATCTGAATATTTTTGATTACTTTTGGTAACCGAAAAAACTCTGGCTTTCTAAATTAAATTCAATTCATGTCTTCGTTTTAAATAAGCTGCACTAACAACCACTAATGCAATAATTTTAATTTTTAACAAATTTAATATTTCTGGTTCTTACTTTGAGTTTTAGTAATGTAACTACAGTGATGTGTATAAAGTTTGTTGTTATATTATGAACTAATTTATATGCTTGCCTAATGCTTATGAAACACAAGATGTTATATTATTTTTTAATTATTGTTTCTAAAAGTTAGATAAAAGGGGTATTATAATATAAATAAATACTTTATACTATATGTAACTTTAATTTTAATTATATTTGATGTAGTAAATTAGAGAAAGGAGAGTGATACATATTATATTATTGTGAATTATTTTAAGATTTAATATTTGTAATATCATATCTTCTTCTTTTTTCTACTCATATATATTAAGTCAATCACGAGATAGGTCACTTACTATTTGGTCTATCCAAAATATTAAACATCAAGTAGGCATCACATATAATGTAACTTCTGTCATTCTGACGATGATATGCAAATATCGAAATAATTAGATATCAATAATATTTTAGAATTTTCATTAAATTGTGAAATTAATTAGAAACAATTAACTAGTTTAATTTAAAAAAAGTAATATGAGTGGATTCCACAAAGTAAGGGTCTAAACAGTAAATTCAATTTACATTTTTGATTCTAGCAGGCAAGAATATTGAAAAAAACATTCATACATGTGAGCAACTTGAACAATAAGTATTTCTTACTTTTCTTCCAAGAGACTGTATACAGATAACAACGGAGTTTAAATTTTGTCTTTCCCAAAGATCTACGGTTTGGAATGTTTCTTGTGGTGGTACTCCCAATTGTTTCGCTGCCTCTAAGAAAGCGTTGATATTTTCCATACACTTAAAGGCCATGGTAGATGTGTTTATTTTCTTTACCAGTCCGGGTTGGATGTTGTTAACTAACCTAAAAAAACATATCATTAGTTATTAATTTTGACGTGAGAGCAGGATTTAGAGAGAAATTTTATTATTTGGATATATTGCTATATTGGTGAGTCATCAACGATATAGCCATGATTTAATTTTATTAAGAGGTTAATTTTTAAAGAATGATCGCAAAAAATTAAAATTCTTACCCATCAATATCGGCGAAAATATGAAAAATAGTTTGGAGAACATTATCCATTTAATTTTATTTTTTAACCCGATTTAAATAAAGAAAACAAATTAATTCAGTTAAACATATCGATGGAAGGTTATTCTGGAACAAATTCTTGCTACAGGAGAAGTACAGGCTCTATTATGTACAGTGTGTCCCATTATGGATGATACTGCAGGGTTTCTCGGATATTAATAAAGATAAATCCTTGCGGTTTTAGCAAAGTGTTGCCAGTACCTGAAGTGATTACAGGTATGTATGGATAGTCCGAGCCTCCTATAAATGATATCCATAATCTGAACACCCGAATTCCGTAATCCGAACTAATCAGTAACTGCGATGCTCCTACCGAAAACATGATTTTCGTTTTATCCAAGTGGAAATATATTTTTGGTATGGTTAAGAAAGAACTAGTTCGGATTATAGATATCACTTATTATGAATTCTATAATCCGGAAGATCTGGTAATCCGAACGGGGCCTGCCAACTTTCTGTTCGGATTATCCATACATTACTGTAATACATATAAAAAATGCACAAACACCCTCCGTATCCTATTCCTGGATGATGGATGCAGGTTTTCTGAGGTTTTTTCTTACATCTTAATTTCCGCAATGATCGGAACCGCGATACATTGCGGAAATTAACCAAATGGCCATCGTTGGGTGCACATCCACAGCTGTCCCTACCGGGACCGTCAATTCACTTGCTCTTTCATTCAATCAAACCCTGAAGAGGTCTAAATCTCCTATAACAGGGTAGAATTAAAATTTTTGCAATATCCAATGAATAAGATAACGTAAGATCGCCCTGTATATTCGAAAAATCTTTCGACAGCAGCACGTTTCAAAAAGAAGTAGCAACACTTCGCGGAGACCGCAAATCTATACCTTCATAAATAGCCGACAAACCCTGCAGTCTCACCGAAAATGGGACACGCTGTACAAATTATTTTGTATTCTTTTTTATTACAAGAATTTATCATTTCACATGCTTTTTATCATCTAACAGTTCTTCTCAAAAGTGCTCAGCAAGTTAATTAGAATTTTTTTCCATCTCCTCCGTCATCTTACTAAACAAAATGTAATAAATATTTTTAATTATCTCCTATATGTCTAAGGTATCGATACATAGACGTAAATGGCTGTTAATTATAACATTTAATATCATGGATGATACAATCTAATTTAATTCCATGTGAGACGAGTCAATTTGTATACACGCCAAACAACGTTATACGATATTGAAAGCAATATCCTTTGGAAGTTAATTGTTTCAGGATAAAAGGAAAGATGACGTAACTAAAAACTTTTAAATGAAAACGCACTTGAAGGTTATTATGGAAGGAAGAAAATTATTTGTTTCGTCTGCTTATAAGTTGAATAAGGCTCGATAGATGGTGTGAAGTTACACTCAAAGTTTATCTTCCACCGTTGTGGTTATGTTTAAAATATAAAAGAGTGACACAGGGTGTCTCACAAACTATAGGATCTTTTGATCGTTCAGAAAAATTTAAAATGCCTAGATACAATTTGTCTCTATCCTTGTTAGTTTTTGAGATACAGGCTAATAAAGATTTCATTGCATATTTTCTCGGGGGATAGAAAAACAAATTGAAATTTTTTGTAGGTTATAGTTTCTTCAAAGCACAACAATAGTATCAATTTTGTCAAATTCTAATAAGCCAGTGGCGTAGTGCCAGGGGTTCGCAAACTTTTCGACCTGTCTGCAATAATTCACTAAATTTTCTATATAAAAGATTGAACTCGCTTTAACACTCCAGTAATTGTAATTATTTTCCAAACACTTGTATCTTCACTTGAATTAATTCATACATGCTGAAAATGTTGAAGATGGCTACAACTTTTTAATAGCAAGACCGAACAATTTAATTTTGTTCAACTATGCATTTTTGCATTGTCTGGTAAGGTTCGGGTCCGGTAAGGTTCGGGTCCGGTAAGGTTCGCGACCCTCGGAAATTTGCAACGATTTTCTTTTATTAGAAAGCCCTATTGCTAAAGAACATCTTAAATGAAAAAAATTCTTGGATCATGCACTTTTGAAAGAGAAAATCTCAATTGAAAGTACTAAGAATCCGCCATTTTCTTTAAATTTCTGACATAAAAGTCAACAAATTTGACAATTACGTCTAGATATCAGATGGTCACACATTTTAGAAAGAGCGGTGGATGGACAATGTTGCCAGTTCTCATTTCCGTAACTCGTGACGGCTTGGAAATACTTTACACAAGGTTCTTTTTACTAAAAAGTTTGTGGTACATTCAGAATCTCTAGAGAAAAATCCAAAAAACAATATTTTTTCACCACTTCCACGTCCACTATTTGGACCGATATTTTATTTGAAAGGAATTCCTTTCCCCTTTTTGGAAAACTTCATGTGGAATACAACTTATTTGATATTTATTCGAGAAGGGGAAGGGAATTTATATATGTATATAGATAGATATAAATATCAAATCATTTGATATTTTTTCGGAAGGGGAAGGGAATACACCAAGATTCACATTTTTCTTTCCACTCCTCGAACCAATTATAACCCGACAGGCCTTAAATAGGAAACAAGAAAATAGAAAAAAAACTAAAGGTCTGCAAAGCTTATTTAAACCTAAATAATATATTAGCAAACATTTCAAGTATTTTATGCGAGTTCTTCATTTCAAATATCATTTCATTTATTTCAAAGTAATATCCTCTAAAGGTAGAAAATATGTATAATAGAATTGCATTTGTTAATATTGAAAAAATAAGCTGTATTGTTTTGAACTTGAATGTGGTTCGGCAGTAAGTTTGTTCGTATAAAGCAAATTTATTATTTAAATTTCATATCATAAATGCAAATAATTTTATATTTTTATGTATTCATGTAATCTATTACAATGCAAAATTAGTTCAACTGAAAGAAAATAAACACATTTGACAATGCAGCTAAAACTATCACCTGATCACACAACAATCCCTAATTATTTGTGAACCTAGACATATGATTTTAGTGTGTAATTTTATAACTTATACCTAAGCATTGTATAAGCGTCAAGTCAAAATAATGACGCTTAAAAATATTTCTAAAAATTGGCAAAATTTAAATATTTTCTTCCGTTTTTTGTGTGAAACAGACTTACATTTAGTTTGAGATAATAACCTTTACAGTTTAAAGTGAAAAGATTCATCGTAAAATAGCATTAAATAGTGTTGAAAAGTACCATTTTTTGAACTAAATTCGTGATTTTTAAAGTAATTACTGAATGATCCAGCGAAATTTTTGCTCGAAACTGCTTTATTTAAGGAGAGCTATCAAACAAATTTAAAATTAACATATCTACCATAACCATGTCCTCTAATGAATAATCACTTGTGAAAATATTTAACGAGTATAAACATTTCCAGTTATTAACTACATATTACAGGTAATTAACATGGTGCTTTACAGTTTTGAGGAATATGCTGATATACATTTCGTACTAGGTAATTCTGATCGAAAAATATTCTTGCCGTAATATTCCACATCCCCGAACATTCATTGCCATGGATCGACGTTAGAAGAAGCTTTAAACCTGCAAAAAGTGGAAGAATCAGCAGAACTCGGACTGTTAGAAATAAGGTGAATGTCCTTAACGCGCATCGCAAACTGAAATTTCCAGAATGTACCTTGAGTAGAGCTTTGCGAATGGTTTCCTCGTCAAATAAGATGGGATCGGAATTTGTGTTTTAATTTTAATGTACCTACTTTAAGCAATATTTTTAATGTGAACAATGAGCACATTTGGTCAGGCGAAAACGGGCAGGCCGTGAAAGGTACACATTATCAGCACATGTTTAAAATTAACGTTTGGGCAGTTTATGGGGCCTATCAATCGGAATATCAAAAACTGCAGCACGTGGTTGTACATCTCGGTGGATTAAAACAAAACTTTAGACGTACTGGAGCCACGTGCCAAAGCAGTAACACAGCAAACTACTGGTCAAAAAACCCTCGGAGTCGCTGACTAACGATATATTAAGCCTCAGCAGGGGCCAGATAAGGAAAGTTACGGGATTACTCACCGGTCACTGTACCCTAAGGAAGCACATGCATACAATTGGCATATATAGGGAGGAACCTATCTGTCGGTTGTGCATGAAAGAGGAGGAAACATACATTATATTGGAATGTGAAGCACTGTCTCATTAGAGATATTGACTCCTGAGACTAAAGTGCCCAAGTGAGGAAGGATCTAGTGAAAAGACTGTTGAGTCTGATAAGGACTACTGGTGTCTTCACACAAGCGGTACAATCAATAGTACAAAAGGCCTAAAAGATAAGGTGACGAGGACTCGAAGACTCTGACTAATCAATCAATCAATCGGGCCTTTTATTCTACCGAAATATTTAGAACCCAAATATGTAAATTTGCTGAGAAATAATTTAATACTACTTTTTTTTAAATTAAACTAACTGTTTCTAATTAATTTCACTATTTAATGAAAAAGCTAATGAAAATTCTAAAATATTATTGATAATTATTTCGATATTTGCATATCATCGTCAGAATGACAGTTACATTTTATGTGATGCCTACTTGATGTTAATATTTTGGCTATACCAAATAGTCAGCGACTTATCTTGTGATTGACTTAATATATAAGAATAGAAAAAAGAAGAAGATATGATATTACAAATATTAAAGCTTAGGTATTATTAGCCCTAAGAGGAAAACTATATCTGCTGATCTTTACAATTGTTACTTAAGAAGACAATTGAATAGTGGAGATACAATAATATTTTAAAATTTTCATTCGTTTTTTCACTAAATAGTGGAATTAATTAGAAACAGTTAGTTTAATTGAAAAAACGTAATATGAGTAGATTCCACAAAGTAAGGGTCCAAACAGTAAATTCAATAATTTAATAGATCTTCTTGATGATGTACCGGGTACAAATTGTAGGCGTATGTTGGCAATGAGTTTTATGCAAGATGGGGCCTCGCCACTTTTTACACTACATGTTAGGGAAGGGCTGAATCAAAAAATTCAACGGGAAAATGAGTAGGCCGTGTCAAGAAGCACCGGTCAACTGGCCACCTCGGTCTCCTGAATGTGATCCAATGAATTACGCCGTGTGAGGAATATTAAAACAAAAAGTATATTCGTCACCAGTTCAAACGGAAAGGAAACTCGGAGATAGAATAGAAACTGCTTGCAGAAATATTGATTTTTGCTGACGAAGATTAACAACCAAATAAAAGAGGTATTCAAGAATGTATGAAGCTGAAGGACGTCATTTAGAACAATTAATGAGGTAGCATCGTTTCTCAGTGTGGTTAACTACTACATACAAAATAATTTCAATAATAAGTTTATTCATGACATTTTTTTGTCTGGTTGGTTGGCCTTGGTGTAAATCGATTAGCCAGACCATTTTTTTCCTCATCAAGTTATTATACAAACGTAAATTTTATTTCTGAGTATCATCTTCTTATTCCAAGTTTAGAGTTTGTTAATAATAGTTAGTAAGTGAACTTTTCTTTTCCCATCTAGTTAATTAATTTTATTTTTCCATTTTTTTGGTACTTATTATTTATTTACTTATTAATTATTTTTTTTTATTCAAGAGTTAATTTGCTTTTCATTTAAAATATGTTTTAATTAGTTTTATTGGACTGATATTTTATAATAAAAATCACATTAGTCTGATTTAACGCTTATAGAGAATACCAAAAGTGGAACTATCTTAACCATCTCTAGTGTTATTAACAACTGGCGAGACTCGACCGTGACTCATATTTCCTTTTGAGTCGATGCGTTTCGAGTTTAAATTTAATAAGAATATTCCATGACATCATTTTCGTGTGTCAACTATTGATATGGATTGGATACTTGAACTTTTTATAGGTATTTGTTCATTACATACACACATAGCCTTAATTCAATAATAAAATGAGATAATCTGTATTTAAAGACTGTAAAAAGGCATTTATAATTTTAGACTTTTTATCACTATGGTTTGTATATTTCATTTGAATTTTTGTTTTTCATTCATTTATAAAATTTCTCCGCGTACCTATATGGTTTTTAAAACTTTAATCAATATTTAAGAAAGCATACAAATATATAACAAAAAGGCGGTGTATTTATTTTATTTTTTTCCGCACAAAATTACTCAATTTTTAATAAAAAAAATTTCATTATAGATTGAAAGTTGGATAAAAGTAACCATATATTTCAAAAATTTTATTTTTAATAACTAGTACCACCTAAGCTCGTGTTATATTTTTAATAATTCAACCGGTTTAGTTAATTTCCAGAACTGACATTAGTTGTTTTCAATAATACTTAAATATCGCCCTGTATAATATAAAACTTTGGATTTAGAGCTTCTTTAATTAATGCTAGAGTTCTAAGGTCCAAACCTTGTTCCCTCAACATTTCTAATTGAAATTCCCGGTCTATTGTTATATGCTTTTTTAAAATCAACAAATGTGCAATCAATATAAATTGTTAAGGAGTTGCCACATCCAAGCATTTAAAAAACACGATATTAATTCTATAATATAATTAACTGTTTGATAACGTTTTTTAATTAATGATTGATTATTGTAAATGACATCAGACGCAATGTCAGAAATTTATTATCATTTCAAGCAAATCTATTTACATTACACTTGAAATTAATGTTAATTTGTTGATAATCATTAAAATGTAGACGCTAAATTTGTATATAAATTTTAAAATAGAAATTATACAACTTTTAGAGTACTGAAAATGTTATGGACACCTCTACCCGACATAATAACCTTGAAGTTTGTACAAAGCAGCTTAAATGTCTATACAGTGAAAAAAATTAAGGCCAAGCTAGCTAATTTGCTAACTAAAAAAAATAAAAAAAGAAGTTCGTTATGCCACACAAATTTTTTTGAACGTCGATATCGCTATAAGAGACGGGCCAGTCTGTGTTTTCTTATAACTATGACAAATAGCAGTGATTTTTGGCTTGTTTATGATACGTTGTTTTAGCGGTGGCATAAAAGGGATAAAATTTAGGAATAGATCGTCAATTTAATTATGAATAATAATACATTAAAAATAGTTGGCACTTGTGTGTTAATTGAATCCATACCATGGTAATCTCAATACTTAATATTTTGGTTATTATTTTTGGTATCTATGTCTTATAAAACTGGATTGTTATTCCAAAACAGAATTAGGCACTACCGTTGCTCCTTTAATAACCGAAAACCTACTCAAGACTTTCATTTTGTCAAAAGTTACAATATCAACACCGTCGGTTCTCGAATCCTCGTTGCATATCATCGCATGTCAGGAACACATAGCGGTTTGTAGCAGTAGCTTCCAGTTGCTCTTAGGCCTTGTCCAGATGTGGCGATTTACGCGCTACTTCAGTAGCGCGTATCGAAACGCGCGTTTATGAGATACTAGAAAATATGTACTTCCGTCCACATGCACTCGCGCGTCTTGCCATTAGCGCGTAAATCGCGTGCAATACGCTAGAACCTCGAGTAGCGCGAGTACCACGCGATTTACGCGCAAGCCGAGGTACTAAAAAACAAGTTACAGCGTCCAGTCTTTCACGCGCTAGTCGCAAATGAAGGTGTGTTTGGCAGAAATGGAAGGTGATCATTTTGATACAGAATTATTTATTGATGAGGTGGAAAAGAGGAGAGCCATATGGGATATGGAATCCTCTGAATATTCAAAGAGAAATTTAAGACGAGGAGCTTGGGAAGAAGTAGTAGAAATCTTTTGTGACCCTTCAGAAGCAGGTGACAAAAAAAACAATAGGTAAAACATTTAAATTTGTATTATATTACATTTTATTTTGCCACGGAAGTTGGCCTTCATTAACAAAATTTTCGGCGAATGTGTCTTTTATTAAGGGAACGTTTGCCCGGCCTCGAAGTATCGGTGGTCAAACCTGTGAGTGAGGTTTTGTGTAGGGTATCTTCATATCTATAACCGTCTCTTATTCGTACATAATTATGAAGAACACAGTTTTAATAATACTTTCTGCAAATTCGATATTCACATCAAGTGGCCTATGAAAAATTCGCCATTTATCTACCATGATTCCAAAACAACATTCATAGGCCAAGCAACGGAGCAAGCGAGTATAGTAATTTTTGACAAAAATCCTAGTAGAAAACGGATGATGCCATCATGTAAAAGACATTACGTAGTATCATTTTGATATGTTTTGGACACGCAAATGTTTTTCAGTAATTTTTTATCAACATTTAAAACGAAAAAAACCTTCTTTTTTCAGTTTTTTTCATATGGCGTAAAACGTACTGAAGCAATCTCAATGGTATGTAAAGATAAATTGTAGATAATTGAAATACAAACAAAATGAGGGGTCGAGCGAGTCAATCGGATAATTAGGAACCGAGAAAATCAGGAAAAGCCGAAAAATTAGTAATTTTTTTTTAAATTCATATCTTCGTCGTTTTTCAATTGCAAGAGCTGAAACTTGGCACAAAAAAAGTTCTTCATATGTCCTTTATATGCGCGAAGAGCAGACGCCAAGCGACGGTTACTTTTATCGCAATTACAATTTTAATTTTTTCATACGATAATTTTCAACGTGTCTGGATGCGTTGTCGATTGTCCGATTTTAAATTTGAAAACGGTTTTCAAAAGTGTAAATGAAGAGCAATGAAACGTATATTCTCGATTTGAAATCAAGTGATGCGAAGTCGGCCAAAAACGCCAGGGATCATCGCCGAAAATGACCAAGAGCTGTAGAGTGGCGGAGTAGTATAGGGGGAAGCGGCGAGAGAGCGGTGTCTATGCTTTGCGTTTGATTATTGTGTGTGTGTGAGGTTGTGATATTGACTGCGGATCCTTACGGTTCCATTAGCCTAATCAATAAATTGTGGCAAATAATAAAACTATTCCATTATTTTTATTTTTATTTTCAAGTACCTGGAGTCGACAAAACCGACTAGTAACTCTCTCTCTTTCCCTCTCTTTCCAAAATCAAAACCAACGGCCATTCTACGCACTCCAGTTGCTCGCATAGCAGCAGATTTCGGAGCGGCTGCAACGTAGCGTATATTTACAATTGTTTTACATGGTTAAAAGTTGAGATTAATAACACATTTTTTATTCGTTGCACATAAAGTCTGTATAGTTGTGTAACATAATCATTTCACCATGGAGTCAGATGAAAATAGCAGTGAAGTATCGGCGTCTACAAGCGTGAGGTAAAAGCAGTTTTTATATTTACTGCGATAAACAAATATTCATCTCCCGGGTTTGTATTTTCACAATTTTTTTTTGTAACTAGGCAACATGAAACTGTGAGTGAAGAGAGTGAGAAGGTACCTGAAAATGATATGCAATGGAAGGACGTTAAAGATACCTGTTTACTTTGCGGCGAAGACATGGAAGTGACAAAGTCCTGCGTCGTCAAGGAACGAGGAATAAAAAATCTTATTCAAGCAAGTTTGAAGCGAAAGGATAAAAAGCACATCAAGTTGGAAAACTTGAAAGAAATTACGATCCACCAAACATGTCAACGTACGTATACGAGAGAATCTAGCAAATTCATAGCTTTAAAAAATTCAAAAAAAACGTGGCAATTAAATCGACAACGGTGTGCAGAAGGTCGAAATTTCGATTGCTCCACTAATTGTTTTTTCTGTTCAAATGTATTAAGCTCGTCGATAAATTCGACTCGTGTGTCGACTCCAGGTACTTGAAAATAAAAAAATAAAAATGGAATACCTTTATTATTTGACAAAATAATCAAACGCAAAGCATAGACACCGCTCTCTCGCTGCTTCCCCCTACTACTCCACCACTTTACAGCTCTTGGTCATTTTCGGCGATGTTCCCTGGCGTTTTTGGCCAACTTCGCATCACTTGATTTCAAATCGAGAATATACGTTTTATTGCTCTACATTTACACTTTTCAAAACCGTTTTCAAATTTAAAATCGGACAATCGACAACGCATCCAGACACGTTGAAAATGATCGTATGAAAAAATTAAAATTGTAATTGCGATAAAAGTAACCGTCGCTTGGCGTCTGCTCTTCGCGCATATAAAGCACATATGAAGAACTTTTTTTGTGCCAAGTTTCAGCTCTTGCAATTGAAAAATGACGAAGATATGAATTTAAAAAAAAATTACTAATTTTTCGGCTTTTCCTGATTTTCTCGGTTCCTAATTATCCGATTGACTCGCTCGACCCCTCATTTTGTTTGTATTCCAATTATCTACAATTTATCTTCACATACCATTGAGATTGCTTCAGTACGTTTTACGCTATATGAAAAAAACTGAATAAAGAAGGTTTTTTTCGTTTTAAATGTTGATAAAAAATTACTGAAAAACATTTGCGTGTCCAAAACATATCAAAATGATACTACGTAATGTCTTTTACATGATGGCATCATCCGTTTTCTACTAGGATTTTTGTCAAAAATATTTACCTATTGCTTGGCCTATCAATGTACCGTCTTGCTCTGGATAATCGATAGTTAAAATTTTTTTTGTATGCGTTAAATTTTTGCCACAATAAGGTCGCATAATATTTTCATGTAGACCGAAAGCTTCATCCCCTACAATGACGTAAGGTAAAGGTTTGGTGTGAATATCCGATATTGCTTTAGGATTTGGGATATTTAAAGTCTTGTTAGAAAGTTTTTTATGAAATGAGTTCTTAAAAATTGTCGAATCATTGCTCTTGCCGTATGCACCAACGTCTATTGAAATAAAGCAATAGTTTGCATCACAGACTGCCAATAGAACTGTAGAAAAAAAATTCTTGTAATTAAAGTAAAGCGATCCAGATTCTGTGGGTTTTATAATGCGAATATGTTTGCCGTCCACAGCTCCAATGCAGTTAGGAAAATTTGTAAATTTTTCAAATTCCTCTGCGATGCGTTCCCATTTTTCTTTGTCGGGTTCTTTCATAACAATATCTTTTAATTTTTTCCAAATAACCTCACATGTCTTTTTAACTATCTCGATTATTGTCGATTTCCCCCATCTGTAAGCATAGTGTAGGTCTGCAAAATAACACCCTGTAGCTAAATATCTGAAACAAAAAAAAGTATAATAATTAGTTATCTACTTAATAAAATCATTTCAATTAAGATTATTGTTGTCAGGAATATCACTACAAAAAAAATGGAAAGGGCTCCGAGACTGCTTTGTGAGAGAAATGAAAAAACTAAACCATCAGGTTCTGCAGCCTCCAGCAAAGGGTCATACATATATTTTCAACGTTTGATGTTCCTTGAACGGTCAGTGCGAAATAAACTGACGGAATCAAACATTGAAGAAATATCTTCATTACAATCACCTTCTTCCGCTGTATCAGTTGACGAGGAAGATGTTGTGAGACCTCCAAGTGAGGATTATCCTCCGTGCAAGAGGAAGAAAACTAGTGCTGTCGATGGCGAATTTTTACGAGTTATAGAAAAGACCCTTCAGAGTCGTAGTCAGCCTCCACCACAAAAACCCTCTGTCGAAGGCGACGATGATAAATTATTTTGCCTCTCTCTACATAAAGAGCTTCTTAAAGTACCTGAAGAGAAGCGTCTTCAGACAAAAATCGATGTAATGAGTGTGCTCCAAAAAGCACAATATACACAGCCTAATTACACTGCTCAACGCGAGCAATATTATTCAACGCCATCAACATCAAGGACACAATAAGATCATGTAGAATTCCATTTTGAAAATCAACAGTATGATCCAAAACTACCATCCCCATCAACGCGTACTGGATATGTCACTGCAGTGCCATTGCGTGTGGATGGCTACTATTCACCGTCATCAGAACAATCGCAAGATTCTGAAGTCCTTCACCTGTTTGAATAAAAGAAGTTTTTTCCTGAATCTTTATAAATAGTTTTACGTTTTGGTTTTAATGTAATAAAAATAAAAGTTTCTTACCTCAGAGTAATTACGAGTTTTTCTTCTGCAGAAGCACCATCTCTTATTATGTAGTTTTGACTAGCAGATAAATCTTATTTAATCATTTCCAATAAATCATCAAACGATTTTATGGACATGCGAAAATAATTGAAAAATTTATCTTCATGTTGTCATTAATTTGGATATAATGTTACAAACATACTATGAGTCAATCTATCGCGTAAAATGGGATGAACCCTAAACCGTCTATTTTCTCTTCTTTTGCAACTTTTCCATCGGCGGTACGCAAGCCACAATGAAGCTGCTTCGTCCAACTCCATTCTGAACACTGTTCGGAAACTCGCTTAGAAAACGCCTCATGTGGACCAAAAGGAACAAAACGCGCGTTTCGATACGTCCTACTCAAGTAGCGCGTAAATCGCCCCATCTGGACAAGGCCTTAGGCGTGACCGCGCTTTTTATAACATATTTCTGCGCTGAGACAGTCGAAGCGGGTCTATTTGGCTGTGACTGTGACAGTTATGTAGCAGTGACAAAGTCGCAGTTCATGAAATCGCAACCCACCTCTAATTGGTATCTTAATATATTTTTTCTACTCCTGTTTTATAATATACTTATTAAAAGACTAAAATCTGTATCATAATGATATTCATTATGATACAAATTTTCATTATGATACAGATTTTTAAGCCAATAGGAATGCGACATTCGCACAATATTTAATATAGCCTGGTTGACATTTCTGAAATTAATTATATTAGGTGACACTTAATTTGACATCTGTCAAATAATTTTGATTTTCAAAAGTAACTATATATGATAATTATTAATTAAATAATTCTTATTAATCGGAGTAGAAAAAATATTGTATACAACTTTCATGTAATGGCCATTAATACACTCGCATATTATATACGAAACTCGCCTGCGGCTCGTTTCGTATCCTACAACATGCTCGTGTCTTAATGGCTATCATTACATGATCGTTGCATAAAATACTATTAAAAAGATAAATTTGTAGATTAGTTTAAATATTGACATAAGCACTTCAGGATGTTACAAAAGTACATTGAATGCCTCTATTACTTTATTTTGGATACATATGAACAAATTGAGAAATAGAAAATTTTATTGCAAAACTCAAAAATTATAACTATGTTCACATATCGAAATTTTTTGTTTATTTCGTATTTTAAACTTTTTTTTGATGATCAAGGTCTAGATTAGGAAAAATTTATAACAAAACCCAATATTGGAGAAACTTATTTCAATGAGGAGGCATTAAAATGATGAAGGAAATTGGAACACAAAAATTTCAGACAAGAATGTTGGATCAAAATAGACAAAATGAAAATGTCAAAAAACATTTTCTGTTAGTATATGGAAAGGCAAAATATTTTCCAAAAACTTGATTGAAATCAAAAAACAAATTAGACGTAACAATTGTGGTTAACAGCAGCTTCACTTGAAATATGAAAAGTAGAATATTAAAAATTGGTAAAATTAGGAAAAGGACATACAGGATACGTCGATAAGTCTGATCAAGAAAATTAAAATAATGATTGATAGAGTTCGTAAAAATATGAGCACCTCCGCTGAAGACCACATAATATAATTTTCTTATAATATTAAATATTAATTTAAAAATTTGAATAAATTAGCTGTCATCTGATCTATTGAAAGAATAAAGATCCGATAGAAAAATATTTTTGTTGATTATTCAAAACTAACAAATTTTGTTCCGAAATTCGTACTAACAAATTGCGATATAAAAGTTTAAATAATTGACCTAAAATATATATTTGCTCAACAGGATCACGTGATTAAAGGTAGTTTTAGATTTTCTTCATTATAATTTTTCAAAGTTAACAAAAAATGTTGGCGAAAATTTTATTTTTTACGAATATATTTTATTGCTGCTTTTGCATATTATTATAAAGTGCCATTCAGTAGCGCAATGAAAAATTTTTACTTATTTTTTTTCTTCATAAACAAATGAACGTTTAAAATTAAAAAAAGGTTACTATTTTTTTGTAATTTATTTTTGAAAAAAAAACTTATTTTATGCTTAAAATTTGTTTTTATTTTTTCATTGTTCAAATAATTAATTAGGTAAATCGTAATTGGCATTTCTCAAAAGTAAAAAAAATAATTTCAAGTTAACAATTTGTTGTAAACAAATTCTGACTACCATTATTTGTTTTCTTCTAAAACTAAATAAAAACTTGTAACAGGTGGACAATTATTTATCGTCCGGGTGTTGGGGTATAGGAAATTATTCCATAACTATAAACGATTTTATTCACTAACAAAAACTTAGAAATACAGAATGGTTAAAAAAAGGTAAAAATAACGGCGGTTGACAATAACGCGGGAATCAGAAAAGCCGGTAAATGAAAAAAAGGGTTTCAACGTGTTCTCTCTTTCGAACTAATTATCACACTACTGCAACGAGCGGTCAAAGGTAAGTATCCCACAAAGCGCAGTTGTCACGTTTGTTGGATGAGAAGGGGATCTTGTTACACACTCCCCCTCTAGATGACGTAACGGCCCTCCGACGTCAGATAGTAAAACGAATAGAAACTCGCCTTCATTTCTTCTTAGGACGGCCTCTCTTCTTCTTGGAGAGCACGGGCTGGGGTATCGGAATTTCTTCTTTAGCTAGATAAGGGCTGATATCGGATGCATGATAGCGCCCAAGGAATTCCGATCCATCACAAGTAGAAATTTCATATGAAGTAGGCGTGACGACGTTGGAGATAAGGTAAGGTCCATCACGCTTAGTGGCGAATTTATTGGTATACCCTTTCTGGGCGGAACTTAATGTATGAGTCGAGAGTAAAATTTTATCTCCCTTCTTGAAAAATATATTTCTCCTATCTGGGTCAGCAGCTTCTTTTCTCTGGTCTTGCTTTTTCATCAAGACTTCGTGAGCAAGACAAAGACAATCCGCTAATTTTCTTAAATAAGGAGTAATTCTTGGAACAAAGTTCTCAGCGGAAACAATTTGGCGTAAATCATAAACGCAATCTTGGGGTGCCCTCAATTGTCGACCAAACGTCAGATAGGCTGGAGTCTGCCCTGTAGACTCGCAGACTGTAGTGTTAATCGCAAATCGGATACTGCTCAAGTGCTCATCCCATTTATCGTGTTGTCTTTGGACTAATATGGATAATTGGGTTTTTAGTTCGCGATTCTTCCTTTCAACAGGATTACTAGCGGGATGATACAAAGGAACATAGGAGCTTTTTATTCCAAAGCAATGTATTACTTTCTGCATCACGTCCGAGATGAACTGTACTTCATTATCGGAAATTAATTTTCTAGGAGTGCCAAAACGAAGGAAAACTTCTTCTATAAGGAGCTTAGCACAAGCTTCACCAGTTGCATTAGGTAAAGGAAATAATTCTACCCATTTGGAGGCGATATCTTCCACAATTAAGATCCATTTGTTCAATGAGACCGTTTCCGGGAGGGGCCCGAATAAATCAACAGCCATAACTTCAAATCGTTGTGCAGGAGCTGGAGTCTGTAACAATCCTGCGGGTTTTAGGTTCGTACTTTTATACCGTTGGCAATCTAAGCAATGTTTGACATGGTTGGCAATGCATCTTCGCATACCAGTCCAAAAGAATTTTTCGGAAATTTTCTTATAGGTGTGGTCAACTCCATAATGACCAGCAGTGTCAGCGTCATGGTATTGTTTCAGTATGACCTCTCGTAGAGGTTCAGGGATCACCAGCTGGGGGTTTTCGGAGTCATTGTCAGGATTGAAATGATAAAGAACTCCATCAGCGAGTTGGTATCCTCGTTCAGACCATCTGGTCAAGTCTACTAGATCTTCTGATTCTAGAGATTTAATAATCTTTGCAACATCGTCGTCAGCAAGTTGTTGGGCTCGAAGGTCCTCTGGCGCATATCTGGGCATTTCTACCGTGACGAAGCAAATACCACAAGTCTCGTCGGCTGGGTGTGGACAAAAAGGTCGAGATAGCATATCGGCAACCACGTTGGATTTCCCAGGTGTATAGACTATGTTCATATTGAGTCCCTGAAGTCTTAACGCCCATCTTGCGAGACGTCCCGAAGGTGTTTTTAGAGTAAAAAGCCATTTTAATGGTTGATGATCCGTAGCAACGGTTACTTCCGCATTTTCCAAATAGGCCCGAAATTTTTCGGTACTCCACACAATGGCAAGAGCTTCTCGCTCCGTAGTAGAGAATTTGCGTTCAGCAGAAGTTAACAAGCGGCTTGCATATTCTACGGGTCGTTCCATATTTTCCTCCCCCTGGAGTAATACCGCACCGAGAGCATATTGACTTGCATCGGTTCGAAGTATGTAAGGCTTTGTCTGATCAGCTTGTATCAAAACCGGAGATGACGTAAGTATGTCTTTTAAAGTCTGAAACGCGCACTTTTCTTTTTCTCCGAAGTGGAATATCGCGTTTTTCTTTAGTAAGTTCGTTAAAGGTCGAGCTATGTCGGCAAAGTTCGGCACAAATTTACGGTACCACGAGCACGTTTACACAAAACTATGAACGTGTTTAATACAACTAGGTTCACTTAACTTTTTGATGGCGGCAGTCTTTGCGGGGTTTGGCTCGATACCTTGTGGTGTAATCACGTGACCGAGATATAGTACGGAGTTTCTTACGAAAGAGCACTTGTCTCGACGCGCGCGTAGTTTGAACATTTTAAGTCTCTGAAACACGGCAGTCAAATCATCGATATGTTTTTCAAAAGTTTCTGATAATATTAATAAATCGTCCAAATACGTAAAAACAGCACGATCACCAAGTCCGCGGCAAAAACGTCCCATTAGTCAGTTAAAAGTAGCGGGTGCGTTCCTTAAACCGAATGGCATTCGATTAAAACGATAGGTGCCGAAAGGTGTAACGAAGCATGTTTTATCCCTGTCCGGAGGTGCAACCGGTACCTGCCAGTAACCTGATTGTAAATCTATAGTAGACATAAAAGGAGTATGTTTGGCCGAATGTAACAAATCGTCTATAAGAGGCATTGGAAAACTATCACTAACTGTAATTGAATTTAACCTACGATAGTCTATACATAACCTCAAATCATTAGGATTATTTCGTTTAGGAATTAGTACGATGGGACTGGCCCATGGAGATTCGCATTCTTCAATAATATTAGACGCTAAAAGATTATCTATCTCAATTTTTAGAAATTGTTTCTTGAAATTATTTAAAGGATAAGGAGATACAGCAATGGGGTCACTATCGTCCGTGGTTATACGGTGTTCAGCAAAATCCGTAGGGTCTCCACTGGAGGCAAAAATATCCGAAGCCTGCGCAAGAGCCTCATTAACTTTGGCCCGTTGAGAAGAGTCCAAAATTTCTCCTTCGTTGGTACGCAAAAAGTATTCGCTCACTTCGCAAATTTGTAACGGTGAGTCATCAAGAATGATTTCTTTAACAAACGGAAACTCTTTCGTTCGATCTTCACAAAAATACCAACAATCATCGGCGATATTTAAAATAATCTTAGCTTTTTCGAGGAAATATACTCCCAAAAGCGTTCTATTATGTTCGAGTTCTGGGAAAATGATAAATGTAACGGACACCATTTTATCTTTAATTAAAACATCGACGTTCGTTTTCAGAATATCTTTATCTTGGATATTTCCGTCAGCATAAGAAATGTTCATTTTAGTTTTCGTAAACTCGTAATTTTTTTGTTTTAACAACCTATACAAGCTAGCACCTGCTATACTACCTTGTGCGCCTGAATCGGCGAATCCGACTCCGTCAACATTGTCAATCGTGATTGGTAGTAAAGGTCTAGACATCGAAACAGAATATAAGTTTAAATCAGAATTTGTAATAGAATCATTTTCTATTATGATTTGATCAAAAGCAACAGATTGAACTACTGTTTTGGTTTTACCCTGACACGTAGTGCATTTGGACCGAATGACACCTGGAGCACCGCAACCGTAACAAACAAGTTTCGCGTTTGGCGCGATTTCGTCGCTTTTCGCAAGATTTTTAACCTGCGTCAATGATGAAACAGTGGGCCCATATTGGTCATTTGTTTTGTCCTTTTTCATTAGTTGTTTACAATTTTCTTTTGAGTGACCTGCTTTTTTACAATAACGACAATATAACTGTTTATCTCTTTTGTCATTAATCTTATGGTCAGATTTATAAGAAGGAATTTGGTCACTTTCTTTCATAGATTGTTCAATATCCCGGAGTTGCGTCAGAAGACTTTCGAAATCGTCAAATTGATTGCGCGGCAACCGTTTTCGTAGTTTACGATTTAACAGCCCGTAAATCATATCGAGTTGTGCCGCTAACGGCAAGTCATACGGCAACTTAGAAAATAAAGCACGGATAGAACAAATGAACAGTTCAGAAGATTCTCCTACCTCCTGTTCTTTCGCAAAAATGTCTCTAAAAATGAAATGCGGCGGATGAGTTTTTGTATAAGTGTCCTTTAAAAGTTTCACTGCATCGTTCCACGAAACAACTGTCTTTTTAACACCTTGCCACCAGGTAGCGGCGACGCCTTCCAAAAGCATGGGAAGTCCCCGTAAGGCATTTTCATCGGAGACCGAAGTACAATCTTTATACGTACAAATACTGTCTATAAATGCTTCCACATTAGATTCACTTGAACCATTAAAACGAGTCGTACACTTTGCAAAATTACCCGTTTGATTATTATTATTAGAAGGACCAGAAAACTGAAAGTTTTGTAAAAGTTCTTGAGTGGATTGTTTATTTGAATTACTTAAAGCACTAATTAAGTCCAATAATTGTTGCTGAGACATTAGAATGGAAGCGACGGCTCCATCGTTATGTTCGTCTTTTTTCGGCGGCATTTTAAAAGACTTGAGACGTAAGCTTTTTGTAAAAGTAGATATAAATAAAATTCAAAGTTCAAACGATTGAAATGAATGTCCACTCTGTATATAACAAAACAGATTTGAAATTAAAATTGGAAAGGACTGACTTTATTGCAGATGTTTTCAACTCTTATAACCTCTGTTAGATCCTTAAAAGCACGTTTCAAAATGCTTTATGGTGATATTACACAAAACACCACTTGTTTTTGTAACAAAGTTCTTAATTACCGAATACTCTAGTTATTGTCCGAAACCTTATAACTGTGTATCACTACAACAAAAGTTTTTGCAGTTCTCACAAACGTTCTATGGAATTTTCCTAGCCACGAGTTGGGGCGCCAATTATTTATCGTCCGGGTGTTGGGGTATAGGAAATTATTCCATAACTATAAACGATTTTATTCACTAACAAAAACTTAGAAATACAGAATGGTTAAAAAAAGGTAAAAATAACGGCGGTTGACAATAACGCGGGAATCAGAAAAGCCGGTAAATGAAAAAAAGGGTTTCAACGTGTTCTCTCTTTCGAACTAATTATCACACTACTGCAACGAGCGGTCAAAGGTAAGTATCCCACAAAGCGCAGTTGTCACGTTTGTTGGATGAGAAGGGGATCTTGTTACAAACTACAAAAACAGCCGTACATACTGAACTTTTATTTATATTTTCCTTAAGACTTTTAATAAAAAAGAAAAAAAATTTAAAAGCAGCTTCGTAACAAAGAAAAATGTAGAAAGCGACAATAATACTATTAGCATCTTTCGGTTTTTCTTGAAAAAAATGCTCAGTATTTACATACTTGTTAACACAAGGGATATGTGTTTAAGCACTGAATAATTTACTTACGTTTTTCGCTAGTAACTATGAATAAGTAATGCAAACTTAAATTATACATGATAATCGGTTTCTGTACAGGACGATTTCGTTTATTAAGAGACATTTTTTAAATTTGCTTGGGTAAGTGTATTTAATCATATTTGATGGGTAAATACGGAAAATTACATTTTTGACAGCTTGTCTTTATAGCACCATATCTCAAGAAAACTGTAAAATACAGATATGAGCTTTATCATAAATTTCAGTGTAGACTTTTAACCCAAATGAGAAAAAATTGATAAAATTCTCTTGTCTCACTTTAGATAAAATTGCCGAAATGACTAATTAAATTTTGAAGAGCTATAACTCTTCAAAGAATGGGCGTTTGACGTGTCATTAGAAACTTTTTGATCTACAGATTCATAAAAATTGTGTTTAACCTGCCAACACATTGATTAATTGATCTACAGATTCATAAAATTGTATTTAACGTGCCAACTCATTGTTTAAAATCGAATTAATTTGAAAGCCTAACAATTTGACGTATTTTTTGACACACACACACACCTTGTACCAAATTACGTCATTACGTGTACATTTACACTAGATGTGTGATCATTTGCATTGTGGTCTAATATACCTGATGAAGATATAATACAAAACGAACCTAGAGAACAAACACCAATTTTTAAGCTAATTATTATATCATCCCCGTGGAATGGAACTTCTGTTTTCTTGGACTAATCTTTTTACGGTGATTATATAAAACTCGTCTACAGACTTTAATAATATTAAAATGCCAGCCACATGGCAAACAATTTATTTTTTTCTGTTACAGAATAACAACATTCGTTACCTAATTATTTAAAAGCACATTACTTTCTCTTACAAAGAATTACTTACTTGCACAATAACGTTCCATCTTTAAGTACTTCGTAAAAATTGTCCATATCACCAGCAACGCTAATAGGTTCATCGGTTATCGTTACAATCCATTCTAGACTTTCTTTTGCCAATTCTTCGCTATATTTAGCGTTAACCTATAAAAAAAACCAATATTAACAAATATTGTCAACATACAATTTTAGCAATATCAAACTCGCACTGCCGTTAGTTCGACTTTAATATTTAAATAATTAAAAGTTGTATTTGATAGGAAAATGAATACAAAACGTAGCCAAAATATGTATTAATATTTTTCAATCACATGGTGTGAACATATACAGGGTGTTCAGATTATAAGTTAATCAAATAAGTTTTAGTTGAAGATAGGCAAATTTTTTCCCTCGCCATGTATATTCACCCTTTCCACATTCAGTTTAAGGAGAATCATTTGTCGTTGGAAGACGATTAATTAATTAAATCAAGAGCAAATGATCTAATAAATTTTCCGTTAAACTTATTTAAATTTCGATGATAATTCTTGCGGTTAATAAATCCCAACAATAATACAAATTCTAGGACATATTTTATCTATCATATTCCTTTGTAAGCGTTAATATGGCGGTTTAATGATATTAGTCATATATAACAAATCACCGAAAATATACGAAAACGCTCACACATAACAAAAAATGGCCTTGGTGCGGTCAACATGATAAATAATTGTGTAATTCAATCGAAATTCGATACTGTCACCGATGGATCTGTAATTGTTACCCAATCTATTAGTACAGTCGGGAGAGATACTGACATCTTTTTCGACTACTTACTTTAAAATAAATTTAAAAAATGTTAGCTCCTTGAGGGAAAGTAAACTGTAGAAGGGTTCAATTTTCGTTTTTATTTATTACAAATCTTGCAAAGTAATTATTGTATCATTACTAATAGAAAGAGTTGATGGACTGTAAGACAAAATCGCAGAAGCTTATAAAATCGAATAGAGCGTTTTAGGTTATCAACTGTCCGTAGCGCAGGAGTTACGAAAGGATTTCATAGCCAGGGCGGTCCCGGGTTTGAATCCAGCTTATATATCAGAAGAAGGATTTGATTTACAACATGTCCACATGTGGCCATGTGATCTGATAGTGAGGGGGTGACTGGAATAGGCGTGCGGCCGTCAGGCACTCCAGAAAAGGGAGATAGGAGTAGTCAAACAAAGCATTAGGCTCACGAGCAAATGGCAAGAGGCGGCCACGGGTTCGAATCCTGGTGATGATTTCTCTTTTTTCAATTTTCAGTTTATACGAAATAATTTTTGTAAGAAAGGAGGATCTCAATTCGAAGTATATATGATGAAATAATAGTATATTATTCAACAAGCATATAATGATGGCTATTATTCACGAAGGTGAGTGACCTAAACACCTAAGTGAATATTAGCCATTATATGCGAGTAGAATACTATATTTTGTCCACCACTAACAATTACTTGTTTATAAATGAACTCATTTTTTTGTCTTCTCTCCAATTTAGGAAGGGATTATAGGCTTTCATATTTTTTTCGACTTTTCTGGCAATAAATTTAAGAATACTATTTATTCCGCTTCTCTAATTTTTGGCGGGGTAACATTCATTTCAGTGTCTGATTCGGTTTCCATATTATATATTTTAGCTTTATCAAACGGATGAGGGTATAATGAAACTTTTTTAAATTTTTTCAGTGCATTAATACGGAAAAGAAACAACCTCAATTTTAAATTAAAAACTTAACAGAATTAATTAATAATATTCAATATTTAAAATTACCTCATAATTCTAAATTCATATCGTTCGATGTAACAAATCTATTCCTCAGTATACCTCCTAAAGAAACTTAACTCTAGTTAATAACTTGCTTATGTACAATAATATTAATCCTGTAATACATTCTGATATCATAACATTATTGAGTGTGTGTTTAAATCAAAATTATTTTAATTTCAATGGAGAGGTTTATAGCAGTACTTTTAGAAATTTTAAAACTAGAATTTCAGAACACAAACGTAGCTATGACAACAAAAAATCTGATTCTATCTATTCAAATCATTTATTAGCAAACCAACACACTTTCAAATTACATTTTGAAATGTTACATGTAGAACCTAAATCATTTAAATTAAATCTCTTAGAAGCCCTTGAGATAAATAAAAACAAATATTCTGGTAATCCCCTTAACGACCAATTAGATATCAACAATTCTCCCTTACTAAACTTATTTACCTAGAATATAGTTCAGAAGCCTGATTCTTGACTGAGGGAGTAGAGCTTCTCGAGAGAACACATATTTTGTCTTTATTTTTCTTGGTTACTTTGTCACTGCAGTGACAAAGACAAAATATATGTTCTCTCGGGAAGCTTCACTCCCTCAGTCAAGAATACGGCCTCAGGAGGGATTGTTGTGAATGAATTTCCAGGTAGACCTTTTCATATTTAAGAACCCTTTTTTTGCACTTTATTTCCGGTTAAATATTTTCTAATACTTTTGTCAATATCCTTAAAATTCTGTATTAATGCACTGTATAAATTAAAACATTTTTCATTATACCTTTACCCGTTTGATGAAGCTACTGTGTTAGCGAAACGCGTCACAAGTTTAATTTGAACATATTTTCAAAAATAATAATAAAGCTTTAAACAAATTAAATTGTTTTATTTCATAGTGTCAGTATGGATCTTCATCAAGTAAAAGCCTCATCTATTCAATTTTCGAAGAACATATGCCTATATTTTTTATGTATCAGTTCTTCGTTTATGAATCGGTTTCAATGATTATTTTTGCTTTGTTTCAATATAGCTCCAAGGTGGTCCCATTTTTTGTTTCATTTGTATTGACTTTGACTTCGAAGATACACCAAGAAAACAATTAAAATCAAATAAGATATGTATTTAGCGATTGAGATATTGTCAGGTTTATGCCAATTCCAAAACAAGGTAGGCACATAAATATATATTCAGGGTCGTAGTAGGTCTACCCATCACTCAAAATTGTGTAAACAATAGAGAGATATCGGTAAAATCAATAGCGTCTGTGAACGTAATTAACGTCCTGCGGTATTGGGTTTACGACGGTTTACGTCAAGCGGTATTTCAATTTTATTTAACAGTTATCGTAAGCAGTTACCCGCGCTAAGCGCTATTCGAAAATGTCACTTAACCTAGCTTTATTGTTATTGTGTCTATTGTGTGTCTTATAAGTTTTTCATTAAATTTGTGTGTTTGTCTTAGCCATATTCAGTATTTTTTGTATTATTATTGTTCAAATAAAAGACGAACATTTATTTTTTGAGGTTCCTAATAGTGTATCTATAGATTCATTTTATCTACAATTATTTTTTCTTAACTTCCACTATAGAATCTTTGCAATGGATGAAGATCTTGAAGCGATAATTATTGGAGGTGGAAATGATCAAGACATTGAAGCCGCCATTTTGATGAATAACTTTATCATAGGAAAACTGCGCATGCCCGGCATGTTAATTATCAAGCGCTATTTCAAATACCGCCTGTCGTTAGGCTCCGTAAATTACGCTTGGCGGTAACGTTATTTAGGGACGTTGTTTTAATAATCGACTCGCGCATAGGTTAAATGTCAAAATAACATATGCGCTAATAGGGCCTGACGCTATTTGGGTTACCGATATTTCTCTAATAACTTTAAAAAAACTAAAACAGACTTCAACAATGTTTTATACAATAATTTAATACATATTTGATTGTTTTACAATTTTGAAATATGTGCCAAGTAAATGAATGCCTTCACGTCGCGTCGCACACTTCGTCGACACTCGGCTTTAAATGTAAACTCGTTATTTCAAGTTTGCTACTCGTCGTAGAAAGGTATATAACTTTTCATTAATTGAAACTTTACAAAGCTCTATAAAAAATACAGTAGCCATGTGATGATTAGGTAGAAACTTCCAGTAGTTGACTAAAGTTTTCATTGATTTCCTTTTGGATACCAATTGAATTTGAAAAATGGATAAACTTTACAAGCAAAAAAAATATAAGTTATACGAGTATAATTGGCTTAAAAACAGACCTAGGTATTAAAAGTATAATCACTACTGTCCTAATATTATAAATGGCCAAATTTTTATCGACCTTGTATTTGATATCTCTACGAGTTCGATCGTCAACCAAATTCCTGATTTCCGGTTCTGTGTATCGTTCTTGATAAACAATTTCCGATCCAACCTTTCAAAAACGGTACTAACGTAAATCCTCTACTATTATTATAATAGCAAATCAAGCATAATGGCCTACAATATATTATTATGTTATACAATATGTCTCAGTAACTGGAATCATATGGGAAACTTTTTTATTATGAAGTTTAGGAAAAGAACTTAATCTTCATAAAAAGTTCTGCATGTTCTAAAATCTGAAATACAAACATCACATATCAATTTTTTCAGTATTATACGAGGTTTGTCAAAAAATTTAATTTTATAATACAATTACTGACATATTGTATAACAATAATTTTCAGAATTTTAGTAAAATCATGCAATGATCAGTGTGATTAGAAAAGGTACTGGGGATGATATTATAGTTGAGGTGCTGTTTGTTTTAGTTTAAGAGACAACAATTTGAATAATTATTTTTAGTTATAAGACTTTATTAAGCCGATTTGCTTCTCAACTATAGCACCTGTTTAGTTCACGTGAACTAACGGATCGAATTAAAATCGTACCTTCCGATATTATACTAATAAGAATGTTACAAAAATGAATCTATGCATTTGGGATAATATGCCACAAATAAATACACTGCACGGTAATAAAAGTAGAACATCAATTTTTATGGCTGTACGTGCTCTGCTCTATCAACGTGAGGGTAGCTGATTACACCTTTGTACTATGATAATATATCGTTTATCGAAAACTATTGTAAACAACCTTGTGAATTTTCTTTTAGGATGTATTTTTAATTGTCGTAGGTATTTTAGTTCCCAGTCGTAGTTCAGTCCTCCTACAGAAAATATCAAGCTTACTCGCCACGGTTATTGTTAATTTTAAGTTGGGAAGATTTACTTTATGTGTATTATTTTATCCCATTTCCTTATATGTGCTTTTATATTATTTTTTAAATCAATTATACTAAAACCTTCAACGAAAACCGTTCTTATTTATTTTAAAAAGGAAAAAACTTCGCTACTGTGGACACATTAATATTCATTTCAGGCTTATTTTCATTTAAAAAAGAAGAGTGTTTGCATTACCGACAAGAATAACGATGAGAAAAGTAAATAGGTACATCGTTGACAATGTTAACTGTATTCCTTCCTTATTGTATTTGGTGAATGTATTGACATTAACTAAGACGGTGTTGAAATGTAAAATCTGACGTTTATATAGTTAAAGTTTGACACTTTTAGCGTAATGTAGACGTAAACAACATGTTCAACAGTGTATCGATTAAAACTATTCGACGTTTGACGTAAATTACGGTCCATACTTATTAATATATTTTGTTGAATTATAATTTGGTCATTTTACCTGTGGGATTTTAAATATATACTTAATGATTATTTAATATAACAATGAATTGGAAAGGTCAGAAATACGTTATGTATTGTCTCACTATAGTTAGTCTTAAGCAAAGTAATTATTGTTATTTCTCTAACTTTCTGTGTAATAGTCATCGAAAATATGTGCGATTCCAGGGTATCCCAACAATAACATCATCGTAAGGCAGAAAACACTACTGATGCCAAGGAAATTATATTATAAATAATTCAAGCTCGTTTAATTTTTCACAAATCAATTTATCTTTAAGAAAATAAAATACTAATTTTTCTTTCTATCTATCTATATGTGCGAAGCAGGGGCGGGTCGCTAGTAATAAAATAATTTGTAATGCGTATTTAAAAATAAATTCTATTTCAATGATTTAATTCTAAGCAAAATACGGACCTGTTTGATCATAATTTCAAATTTCTTTCAAGGGTCTTTCCCAACAGGGATCTAGTTAGTAACTTCACAATAAGTGAGAACATACTTTAACTTGTTTTATCCCAGTTTTTCAAATTATTTCATTATTTTACTAAAAAAGGACGAGAGATGTTTTGTATTTGTGTCACTGGGAACATTATTTACGTTAACCGTGTAACCCGACTAGTTAATTCAATGAAGAATTTCCTCTAATGTGTATCAAAGATTAAAACTCATTTCCGTTGTTGGCAGACAGAATATTTATTATACATTATACAATCTACAGGAATAATATTATTCTCGGAAATTTAGAAAATACTTCACCCATGACACACCCGCTTATTTATCAACGTGTAATTTAATATGGATTGTCTCACGATCTAAGCAGATTATGCTATAAAATACCGGGAAAAAGTGGCTGGTATTTTATTTTTTAGATCGATTTTCAGGCGCAGTCAAAGATTTTGTAATCTTTGGCGCAGTAAAAATATTCATTTAAAAAACAATGCATACAAATTGGATGGTGTTTAAAATTGGGAAAATTAAACAAAAACACTTGGGAAAAATATGGTTCTTTACTGATGAATTCCAGATACACCAACCATTATTTTAAATAAGATTATTCTATCGCTGCCTAGGAAGGTCACCAAGACACAAATTATAGACCCTTGTATTTTCTTGTTGTCAGGATCAATCCTCTTCCTTAAACATCCTAAAATTCCTTTGGGTCCAGAGCTGGGAGTAACGAATAAAAACGTTACTTTTCAGAAACGCGTTACTATTACTAGTAATTTCGTTACTTTTTGAAATCGGCGAAAACTAACTGTAACTGTGTTACTTTTATAAAATAAATTGAACTAGTTACTTCGTTACAGTAACGCGTTACCTTTTTTGGTCAATGTAAAAATGTATACTAACATCCCATATTCACATTTTCATAAGAATATGTTGACTCGTTTTAGAGTACCTAATAGTAAAAGACCACTTCTGAAATATTTACTTTGACATGCTGTAACTTTTTTACCATCAATTTTTTATATATGCAAGTAAGCTTAACTAAACTTACTTTTACGTCAGAAACTATTAATTTTATTGTACACCTTTTTGTTATACGTTGTATATTTGCATTGTGAGCAAATTAATCTGCATAGGGTTGTTGGATTTTGCCACTAAAGCTCCCGTACAACAAAATCAACAGCAACATTGAGTGTATAGTTTGGCAAACATAAATGAAGCTGTGAAAGGAATGCGGTCGAAAACATTCGATACTGCCACGTTTAACTATGAAAAAGCTAAAGTGCTAAGTTTGTAGTGATAATAATTAGAAAATGGACTTTTTATTATTAACAATATGTCAATAATGATTAAACGTTACTTCTTGTGCTTGTTTCATTGGATTTTGTCTATTAACATTATTTTTTCAATTTCTGAATATTAAAAGATGAACACTTTTCCAAAAATGTTATGGGTTTTCTTCAAGCCGGCAACGTCGTGCGAAAATCATAAAAACCACGCCCTCCGACTAACTCAATTGGTGAATATTTATCTAACCTCCGTTGCTAAGTAACCACCTGACTTCCTATTGGCAAGCGCGTGCGTGTGTTCTTCCCTCACTTCGACAATTGATTGACATTGATTATCCAGTGACGTTTATATTGTCAGTATATTTAGCTTCGTATTTTCAGTTTTACTTGGTATTTTATTATTTCGTATCCATATTGAATTCAAGTACGATTTTCAACATTATTTGTTTTGAAAAATACCTTACCTTTAAAGCAAAGCATAAATCAGTTTCTATATAGATATAATTATTATATAATAATTTTTATTTTTAATACTTTTATAAATTAGGTTCCATACGCCATTGGTACGTTTATGACAGATATCGGCCATGTTTCCTCTCCCCTTACCGATGCCGCGTAGCTTTAGATAGACTTGCCAAACTATAACTACATATAACAATGTAACCTTGATTTTCCCTTTCTTGTTTTATTTAAGATAAAGGAATATGGTGTACTTACTTCAACTTTTTATTAGTTTATTGCCAAAAGCAACGCGTTTTTAGAATTTCGATACTTTTAAAGAAACGCCGAACTAAAAAAGTAACGCATTACTGCAAGGGTTAATTTTCAGTAACGCGTTACTTTAATAGTAACCAAGTTACAATAACGTTACCTTCGGAAAGTAACGCATAATTCGTTATTTTTTAAAAAAAGGGCACGGTAACGAATATGTGACGCTTTTTTAAATGAAACTGACTGTTTCTAATTAATTCCACTATTTAATGAAAAAGTTATGAAAATTCTAAGATATTGATAATTATTTCGATATTGGATATCATCGTCAGTTAGTTTCATTTAAAAAAAGTAATATGAGTAGATTCCACAAAGTAAAGGTCCAAACAGTAAATTCAATATGTGACGCGTTACTTAGAAGCAAAAGTACCGATAAAGTAGCGCGTTACTTTTTTCTAGTAACGAGCCCAGCTCTGTTCGGGTCTAAAGGTACTGCTAGTCTCAGAGAATAGATCTTTACAGCCACAAATGTTGCCTAAATACCCCTCTTAAAAGGCAGTAATAAACAATTTCTTTTTCCTCCTACCCCTATAGAAAGTACACACTTTCCTCCCTCATATCAGGAAGTAAACGCATACTTCCCACCCTAGGGAGGAAAGTACTGACTTTCCCCCCTCTTATTTTAATTATATTGTAAATGATGAAACTTGTAAATCTATTATATTCAAATTGGTCTTGTAATTTCAACAATCCTGTATATCCTGTATTCTGGTAAAAATTAATTATGAATGTTACTTGAACGTTAGGTTTACAAATAAAAATTTCAACTTCAGGATTTTTAGATACGTTTTTTGACTTACGAATAAAACTCACCTGTACAACATAATTAAAATAAAACCTAGGTTTGGAAGTATGAGTGTCCTTCCTGATATGAGAGAGGAAAGTGTGTGTACAGGGGTAGGAGGAAATAGCTATTTCCATAATCCCTATAGACGACTATGTCGACGGTGATTAGAAACATAACTGATCCAAAAAGGCTTGTGTAGAAGATAAATATTCTCGAATAAATGGCGTGTTGAGTTCAAAGGTTTTTTTAGTGTAAAGAGCAATAAATTGTTCTCTAGTGGTACTAATTTTTGCTCCAGTAGAAAAATATTCACAAAACTTATAATTTTTGGTTTCTTTTGTGCCACCTTTTCAATTTTTTGTAGTCTCTTTCTGTAAATAGTTAACTAAATCAAGGTTATTGAAGGATTTGCAAATTATAAGGATTATCTCTAGTATATGTGGGCTCCAAAAACTGTGACGTTAGTTATTGATTTGCCCGGAACTTGACCTACTTAACGAGATGAGATGAAAACAAGGATGTCGACGTATAGACCGCAATTTTTATTTATCCTGAAAGTACTCAAAACTATATTTCAAAAAAGACTTCAAGATATGATTCAAATCATATATTTGTTGAACTAGTTTAGGGTTGATTTTGGGTTCTTAAGATATCCAAACATGTAAAAAGTGTAAGTTTCGGCCAAGGTTCACTTCTTTGCAGAGCTCCAGGACAGTTGAAACAAATGAAAAAACCCGGAAAAAGTGGAGAAAATCAACGAGGTAATGTTAAATGCAACACACATTTTTTTCCACATTGGGATAAATTTTATAAATTTATAAATGGTGCTTTTATTTTGTCTCAATTTTTAGTAGTGGCTGTGTATTTTTTTTTATTTGAGTTTTTTTTTATATTCTATATCAAGAACAAGTGTGTGTGTTTTATTTTAAATTACATTTCTAAATGATACAAAAATATCTATAAAATAAAACGAAGTAAAATATTGGTTAGTTTTTCTCTTATTTGATTAAGGTATTGTTAGGTTTATGAAGAATCCAAAACAAGATAGGTACCTAACTGTGATCAGGGACGTACTAATATAGCTCCAAGGTGGTTCCACTTTAATTTCATTGGTATTGTACCTTAGACTTCGAAGATACACCAAGAAAACAATCAATATCGAATAGAAAAGGTACAAGTAGTGATTAAGGTAGTGTTAGGTTTATGACAGATCTAAATCAAGGTAAGGAACCTAACTATGACCAGGGACGTACTAGGTCTACTTGACTTCAACAAACATCATGCTCGCTCGCTCATTTTCTCTCTTGGATGCTTTTTTGGTAAACACAAGCCTTAATTTAACCAAATAAATCGAGTATTTTAAGCTTGAATTCAGCTTATCAGAGATTTCAAAACTATAAAAATATTTAGTACCGATTGTGATTCACCCTTTAGGGACAATTAAATTAAAATTTTTATTCCATAACTGGTCTCCACACTGTATAATAAATAATTGAACTTTGTAATACAATAGAATTAAATTTATATTGTTTACTTTGCAGTTTTTATGACGTTAATACAATAACACCTCAAACTGGTCGATAAGTTTGATAAAATCGTGATTAAGTCGACAATTTCTAACAACTAAAATTCACGTTTAATTTCTTTATTAAGAGTATCAATTCATGTCGATAATGTCGTTTTCTACTGATAAGACAATTAATACATTTAGATAATTTAATTTGTTATTTTTTAAATATTTGTAAGCGTTTGACGTTAATTTTGAAAAAAATGCCGATACAATGAATATTGAAGTCAATGAACTCATTAGTAAGATATCAAAAGAATTTACTTATAAATATTTTTATTAGTAAGGAATTTTACTCAACTATATCATAGAAGTAATTTTAGTAATTAGTTGGGTACATTGCTTCTTTACACAATAAAAAATTGCTTTCCAACGTTGGTACTGGTCGATTTCGATTAAGTTTCAATTATCTAAATTTATTGACGCTTCTTGACAGATTTTTGAAAAAAATATACTGATCAAAGTAAACAATACAGTTTAGCTAAAAGTGCAGGTCAAAAATATTTCATTTTATCCCAAATTTCAATATACCAATTTCCTAGATTAACATCCAGCTGCAATTTTCAAGGCGTTTCTAAACCATTTGATACATGTTAACATCTTATCAGATAAGATCCCATCTGTACTGTGCAAATGAATCCTTAATTAGAAATACCAATACGTGTGGAACAGGCTTCAAAATTTCACAATGCAGGAAGAGAAGTGAAAACCGGCTTCAAAACCTCTGAATGCAGGAAGAGAAGTGAAAAAAGGCTTCAAAACCTCAAAATTCATACAAAGGCTTGAAAAAGGCAGGAAGGGGTGAAAAAATGCATCACAAATTTCAAAATGCATGGAATGTCGTGAAAAAAAGGCTTCAAAACGTACAATGGTTTCAAACTACATGAAGAGAAGTGTAAAAAGATTTTAAAATGCATGTAGAGACGTGAAAAAGGGTTTAAATCTTGAATGGGTGAAGAGACGTGAAACACAAAATTAATCAAGGGGCGTGAAAAAAAGCTTCAAAATTTCAGACTGCAGGAAGAGAAGTGAAAAAAGGATTCAAAATTTCAAAATAAGACGTAAAACAAAGGTTGAAAATGCACAAAAAAGGCTAGAAATATGCTTCTAATCCGGTCAATTTAGACCAAAAAATAAGAGTAAAGCTACATAAAGTCCCACCAAGCTGAAAATCAGTAAGATTGTTTAAAATATGATTAAAAATAAAATTTGAAAGTTCCCCATGTTTCCCCCGTATGGAAAAAAATTTATTCAAGGTCAAAGGTCAAAAAAATGAGTTTTTCGTGATTTTCAGCAAAACGGTAAGTTTTATCATAAAAATACTTCAGACCAAAATTGTAGACCATAGAATTATCTACAAAAAATGTATCAATACTTTTTTTTCTACGAGCCACCGTTTTTGAGATATAACGATTCAAAAAGTTGTAAAAGTTGTCTGCCATTTACGATTGTTTCGAAAAGGTAGATTTTGATATTAACAACACAAATGCGACATACATCATTGACGGAGGATACTTACTACATCGCATTGTGTGGGATAGCGAAGAAACATTTAACGTTGTCTTAGATTAATACGTACAGTATGTACGTCGACATTTTGGTACCGGAGTTACTGTCATATTTGATGGCTACAATGATTGCACGACAAATATTAAACCAGCAGAACAACGTCGTCGAACTTTAGCAACATCTACATCAATTGATATTTTATTTGATGAAAATATGACAGTTCCAACCACTCAACAAAAATTTCTTACAAATACTCACAAGTCTCGGTTCATTTCAATGTTGAAAGAAAAATTTACTGCTGAAAATATATTGGTAAAACAAGCTAATAACGACGCCGATGTACTGATTATTGAAACAGCAATAGAGCAATTTAATTTGACAAATACAACTATTATTGATGGTGAAGATGTAGACTTACTCGTATTACTCACTGCTCGAACTCCAACTGAAAAAACTATTTTCTTCTTAAAACCAGGAAATATATTCATCAAAAAGTTTATATACTTTTGCAAAGTGTCAAAATCTTGTACTATTTTTACACGCAATAAATGGCTGTGATACGACATCTGCATTTTACAGGAGGGGTAAAATAACAGTTTTCTAAATGTTTGAAAAACAAAATTTAGTTCAATGTGCTGAAGTTTTTAAAAATAGTAATTCAACTCGACAAGAAATTACCACTAACGACATTCGCTTTCTTCCTTCTATGTACGGAGCTCCTAAAAAAACTACCTGCTTAGATAAGTATAGATATGCATGTTTCGTTAAAAATACTAAAAGTAAAAAACGAGTACAATTAGCTTGTCTTCCTCCAACCTCAGTTGCTGCTCATCAACATCTTTTCGGGTATATTACCAAGTTCAAGTGTGGCTTGGTTATCAGCTAGACCCTACAGACTGGGGTTGGAAGTTGGCCAACAATTCATTAGAACCAGTCCAAACTTTACTTCCACCTGCGCCGGAAAAACTGCTGAACACAATTTTTTGCAACTGCAAAAAGGGGTGCAGTGCTAAATGTGGTTGCAAAAAAGTCGGACTGTTTTGTTCTCTGGCATGTACACATTGTCAAGGCCGGTCGTGCTCTAATATTGAATCACCAACAGTGGAGAATCCGTTTGATTCCAACGAGGCGACATGCGATACATCGCTATTAACGCAGCTTACATGTACTCAGGATGAAAATGAAGAAGAACAAGAAGAAGAAGAACAAGACGAACAAGAACATCAAGAAGAAGAACAAGAAGAAGAATTTGAAAGTTACGACTCGGACGATTAAATTTCACTACTTTTTTTTAACTTAAATTGCTTTTATCTTTTCAATCTCTGCTAATATCCATTATTTTGCAATAGTTTCAAATTAAACAGGATCTTAACAGACCCGTGGAATAGGCCTACTGGGGAAACCACGTCAAAAAACGCGCTAAGTACACTACCTCATAGGTGGCGTGGAAACGTGTGCATATTATGACGATTACAACTTTTACAACTTTTTGAATCGTTATATCTCAAAAACGGTGGCTCGTAGGAAAAAAAGTATTGATACATTTTTTGTAGGTAATTTTATGATCTACAATTTTGGTCCGAAGTATTTTTATGATGAAAACTTACCGTTTTGCTGAAAATCGCGAAAAACTCATTTTTCTGACCTTAGACCTTGAATAAAATTTTTTCCATACAGGGGAAAGATGGGGAACTTTCAAATTTTATTTTTAATCATATTTTAAACAATCTTACTGATTTTCAGCTTGGTGGGAATTTATGTAGCACCGAATATCTAAATTGACCGGACTATTCACAAATTTCAAAATGTATGAAGAGAGGTGTAAAAAGATTTAAAATTTCAAAATGTACGGAGTGACGTGAAAAAGGATTCAAAATGCATGGAGACGTGAAAAAAGGGATGAAATTGTGAAAATACCATGATTCATATAAAAGAAGGCTTTCAGCGTTATCGGATTGATATGAATTAAAAATGCAAATTATTCAAGGAATAGTGATAATATCTTTTGTCCGCAAGTAAATCGTTAATTAGAAACACTATAGAAGCCCATGCAAAAATTACATAGGAAAGTATAATTTAAATTTAATCTTCTATATTTTCAAATGTTTTAACAACAAAAAAGTACAAATTCACCATTTTTTTTCAGAATATCAATCAATATCGACAACCCCCAACACATTCAATGTAAAGCAGATTCAGAAAAAAATTATAATACAACTTAATCACCTTTCGTTGAGTCTCAGCAGCCAATCCACTCTTAGGAGCCCTGTCGTTAACCATATTTGATTCTTTAAAGAACTGTACAGAAATAAAACTGTGCACGAAATGAATCAGATGCGCCGAATAAATTCACTTTTGTAGGAATAAAATAATACCGAAGATTAGATAGCAGTTCGGGAGATACGAACACGAAACGTTGGGTATTTCCAGTCAATTCCAAATAAGGAATGTGTGTCGAGCACTTCACTAGAGTATCGCTTATATGGCAAATGTAGTCTTCGTGTATAAAATGAAACCTTTGATGTCGGTTATGACTGAACAGAACGTTCTTCAGGGATAACTTATATATATTCGTACTTAAGGAGTTATGTAGGTCAAGGGCAATGAGTGCTAGTGAGAGAGTGGGATAATTATCCATGTTGGTTGGTGAATACTTTAAATTATTATAAAAATGGAAGTACAACAAAAGAAATATTAAAAATTGATGATTGATATACTATTGATACTATCTTTCAAAACACGAAGATCGACAACTTGAGCAAGTTTTAAAACCTTTTTCGCGGGACTTCGTGAATTTTTAAATTATAAAGCATTTCGCATTTTTTCATGCATTAAAATTTGTTTTTTTTCACTATCTTAATGAAACTTTTTTCACATATCTTATTGAAACTTTTTTTCACGACTTTTCATTTCATGTCTTGATATTTTGAAGCGTTTTTTTCACGTCTCATCATGCACTTTGAAATTTGAACCCCTTTTCACATATCTCCAAGCAATTTGAAGCTTTTTTTACAACTTCATGTATTTTAAAGCCATTTTCACGACTTTTCACCTCTTTTGATATTTTTGATCCATTTTGTCTCTTCGTGCATTTTGGAATTTGGAAATATATTTTTAAGTCTCTGCGTTCATTATAAAATTTTGAAGCATTTTTTTACGTATCTTCATGGAAGCCTTTTTTCACATCTCCTAAGTTTTGAAATTTGAACCCTTTTTCAGCATTTTTCTTGAAGCATTTTTTAACATCTCTTCCTGCATTTTGGAAACTTTTTTAACATCTTTTGCATTTTGAAATTTGAATCATTTTTTAACATCTCTTCATGCATTTTGATGTCTTTTCTCACGTCTCTGTGCATTATGAAATTTGGAGAAGCCTTTTTTCAAATCTCTTCTTGCATTTTGAAATTTGAACCACTTTTCACGTCTCTTCATACATTGAAGCTTTCTTTCCGAACTTCATGCATTTTGAGGCCATTTTTACGTCTTTTCATCTTTTGAAGCAATTTTTCTGCATTTTGAGATTTGGAAGCCTTTTTTCACATCTCTTGCATTTTGAAATTTGAACCCTTTTTCAAGTCTCTTCGGGCATTTTGAAATTTCGGAGCTTTTTTTTCTCGTCTTCATGCATCTTGATGTATTTTCTCACGTTTCTGCAATTTTAAATTTTGAAGATTGTTTTTCACAATTCTTCCTGCAGTTTGAAATTGTATAGCCTGTTACACACGACCCTAACATTTGAACATTATAAGGTTCGTTCCAACTAGCGATAGAACCGTTCTAGGTATCGTTCGCGAAAGTGCTGTATTTCTTTCGAGTTCCAACTGATTATAGCAGTAGTTCCCAACCGGTGGGTCGAGACATTTGGGGGGGTCGCCATTAGGCTCCCAAAAATAAAAAATAAATCATGTCTCTAAGAAATATTTCTTTATTCCTTAATTATAAGGCTCAGCAAAATTATTATTTAAGAATTTAGGTACATTGCCGCTCTCTCAACGTCGGCAGTGAAATGAAAATGCGTAATATATCTTTGTCAAACTATACAATTCAGAGACGCATTTCGGATATGTCAGCAGACGTATTGGAGCAAATTTTGTCTGAAGTAAGAGCATCTCCTCTGTTTTCTATCCAACTTGATGAGTCGACCGATGTTGCTTTGTGTTCCCAATTACTTTTATTTATAAAATATGTTCACTTGGACAATACTAAAGAAGAGTTTTTGTTTTGCAAAGCCTTAAAAACCACAACCAAGACTGCAGTTGTGATGGAAATGATACGATCTTTCTTTGTAATTAATGAACTAAAATGGGAGAATTGGTGTGGAGTTTGTACTGATGGAGCACCAGCTATGCTTGGATGTAGGTCGGGCTTTCAGAAAAAAATTGGAGAGCTTGCACCTCAAGCAAAGTATCTGCATTGCATGATTCACCGTTTCGCTCTTGCTATTAAAACTCTACCGAGGCAAATGCAAGAGGTGCTTAACTCATTAATTAAAATTGTTAATTATATAAAATCTAGTGCTCTCAATGTCCGTCTTTTCAAAGAATTCTGTAAAAACATGAACTCAGATTACGAGACTCTTCTGTTTTATACTGCAGTTCGTTGGTTGTCAAAAGGCAATTTTATGGAACGTGTCTTTGAGCTAAAAGAAGAAGTTTTTTTGGAAATGCAGAATTTTTTGCAACATCTTATTGACCCAGCTTGGATCCAAAGAGTCGCTTATTTATCGGACATCTTTGGTCAGTTAAACAAATTAAATTTAAAACTCCTGGGAAAGGACTTGCACATTCTGAATTTTAGAGATAATCTTCAACCATTTGTTTGTAAGGTTGAAAACTGGCGACGAAAAATAATACTTGGAAACATTTCAATGTTTGAAAACCTGAGCTGCATAGTTGAAGCCTCTGTAACAGGAATTGAGGAAGTGGAAATTAATCACCACCTTCAATTTCTGGAAAATGAGATTCATCACTACTTTCCTGATGTGTCTGAGCAAGAAACCTCAGTTGTAAGGAACCCATTCCATACCCATTTAGATATTGCCGAAATTCCAGATGAATTGTAGGATAAATTTTTAGATCTTAAAAATGATTCTACAGCTCGTGCTCTATTCCAGGCCTTGCTTCCACCTATTTTTGTGAAAGTGGTTTTTCAACTCTTTTGCAAATTAAAACAAAGACATTAGACTAGCTTTGACTTGCATTCAACCAAGGATTTTAAAACTTGTTACGCAGATGCAAGCACAGTCGTCACTTTAGCATTATACTATTGTACCAAATAAAATAAATAAATAATATTAAATAATAAATTGTCTTTTTTTTATATTTATTAAACTATGAAACATTAATATTTATTTATTGGGGTCGCCCTTTTGGATTTGCTTGAAAGCTGTTTCAAGCAAATCCAAAAGGGGTCGTGACTGAAAAAAGGTTGGGAGCCACTGGATTATAGTATCGTTCTTGGGACGGTACAAAAAAAAACTACCTTCTGGAAGGGGTGATAAAGTTGATGTGTCCATCCCTTATTCGAGTTGGCGCTTTATACAATACTCGATACGATTCCAGAACGGTTCCTAAATACCAGTTGGAACAGACCTATAGATTCTTGAATTTATGCATCAGTCAATAAATATAACCTTCAGAATTAAACGAATTTTGAATCTTTTGATTGAACTGCATCGAGTATAATAGGTATATGTTCTAGATATTACAAAAATCAATTTTTGTAATTATTTCAATCATTATGAATATAAAATGAGTTAGTAAAATATATAGTTACTCTTATAAAATTAATTTTTTTGTGAAAAATCCATTTAATATTATTAAAAATAAATAATTGAGAAAATATATTTTAATACCTGTCAATAAATATACCTTCCTCATACATACTCACACAGTATACTTTAACAGAAGAAATCGAAATAATTCATCCCTATTCCTTTAATTTTTCCAAAACATTTAATCATCACGTTAACCTCATTGAGATTATATGTAATACCAGTGGTACTTATTTAAGTAGGTCAAGGGTATCCACTTTTTTCAAAGAAGGGTAAAATCACTCCCTCCATTACAAGGAACTAACCATCACAACTGAATTAAAAGTTTAAATAAATCGAAAGATTTAGTTTACTTTTGAACTTTAATTGAAAAGAAATAACGTGTAATTTAATTAATTTTCTTTGTTGCATTCCTCTACAAATCGAATAAAAAATTTTCAATAAAATTGAACCTTGACATTTTAATTTTGTTGTTAACTCAACTTTCAATTAATGAAATTATACGCGCATCTGCATTATAAATTATAAAAACAACGGTTTATCAACCACCTGTTAAAAACAACGAATTCACCAGTTGAAAAACATTAAAAACTAAAAAATTATTTACCTTTCGTTGAGCCTCTGCGGCAAATCCGCTTTTAGCAGCCCTATTGTTTGCCATTTTTGCTTGAAATTCACAAAAAATATGTGCAAATGTATCCACAATACGTAAAGGCACCCGAACTACAACGAACTATGAACTCGACTAAACGTGGTCCTTCACCGTCGTGGATACACTTCGACGATTTTGATGAATTCCGGTTGCCGGTAGTCGAACTCAAGCTCTAAAGAACTGGTCAGTCAAATAATCGTTTTCTTATCGACAAACTGCGTTGGCGTACGGTGGTGAGCGTCTGGTATTAGTCGTTCGGTATCCGAAGCACTTCATGCTACTTCTGTGATCAGAGCTGGCCTGGCTCAATGGATCTAACAATTAACACCAATAGAGGGGACACTTTTGAACTATAAAAATACTAGAGGATTGGCAGAGGAAATTATCTGAAGCCAAAAATAGAATTTAAACAGTATTTTTCACATTATACGAAGCGCCCAATTCCAAATCTCGCCTAATTCGCTTGGACAAATTTGTAAAAAAAAAAGAAAAAACCGTTTGATTGAATATTTTTTCTATTGTAGACCTTCTACTCTAGAACCTTCTGCATCATCTAAATTGTCACTTTCTAAATAATTCATTATTTAACTTGGAATAAGTTTTGGAAAAACAGATTTTGAAATATACACTTAAACTAGAAATTAACACAACACTAAATGAAGTTCCTTATCGATCCGAACAATTTTTTGTTTGAAATGTAGATCTATTTATACGCAATAAGACTCGTACAAAAATGTGTATCCATGAAAACGTCACTGCCATATACAGGGCGTAAAATAAATGATGATTTTTCCCTGAAATTTAAAACGCCTTGTGGGATGTCTTAGGTATAGCTGCGGGTGTCCATGTCCACTAATATCGAACAGCACTCCCATCTTTCCTGAATGAATTGGTTTTTTTAATTCACGTCATTATCTCTGTCAGTAGAGGAGAAACACGAGTCTATATCAGAACATGTTTTTTTTCACTTTAATTTAAACACTACAGTAAATCTAGGACGCTATGGAGAATAAAAGAATGTCATCACCTGTCAATAATAAAATTGGAGCAAACGTTAGTTTTGGATTGGTTTTATAATTTCGTGCTTTAAAATCTTTTTTTTTCCAATAAACATGGAACATGAAACACGTGTTCAATACATGTTTTTAGGTCTCTCGGCTTTAAGAGAACGTTTGATTCTCGGAGTTTGCAAATTCAGCTTCAAGAAGCGAATGGTTTACTAGAAAGAAAGGGAACTATTCGTAAACAACTTAAAACTAGGCCAACTTTTGGTCGAGAGATTTTTAGTGGTGCGTTAATTTCTGGGATAAGTGTATTTTCATAACTTACATTTTTAATTTCATGATATTGTTCCTACCACAAAATATTACGTATTTTTAATGTCTTTAAACTCTAACTTCTTCAATCATATTTTGGCTCTCTCAAAACTCTTCCCGATCTTCCTTACTAATACCATCTCCTGTGGCAGAGACATACTGTTCTACAAATTTTTTATAAGAGACGCACTATGGATTCTGTTCCCACTTGAATCTTAATACCTTTATTGAAACGTTCAACGACATTAATTAATCGACGTCCTTTTTCATAACCGATGTAGGTAGAGCCACAATGCCACATCCGAGTTATAGCAATATTTTGCTCGAACAGTGATCATCCTAGCTGCATTTTTTCCAAGACAAACCTCTTTGTGAACTAAAATTTAAAGCGCAAACTCAAAACTGTCAGATACTGGTTTGGATCTTTTATGGAGGGCAGCTTTCTTAGCCTTTTTTCAATCTTTCGAATATTCTGTCAAATGGAAGAAACGAATGTATTCTTATTGGAAACAGTAACTCGATGGTTGACTCATTTGCGAGAGCACATGAACCCTACAATGGGATTTCGGTTTTTCCAACCGCATCCATCTGCAAACAATCTGATTTTATTATATACAATCGAAGACAAAACAACGTTTCACATTCCTCTGATGAGCTTTAGGAAATTAAGGGTTAATGGACCATTTTTTATCTACATATCTTTCCAGTTCTTCAAAACGTTTGAAATTTGAAAACAAATTGTTTAACGCTGACTTACAACGCCTAGCCGATAGTAATTACTGTGTAATCTACAAACATTTAACAGTGACTTCAAGTCCTGCAAATTATTTAACTAGCAAACTGCCGATCAAATTAGTTCGAATATTTTGTCAGATTCGCTTATGTTCGAAGTCCTGTGTTAGGTTAACCTATAAGGGAAGTATTTATACTATTAATCAAGAAGAAATCTGTACTAAGTGCAACTCTTGTCAAAATGAGACACTTGAACATATTGTGCTTCAATGTAGGATATATGATTGTATTAGAGTGCAAATTATAAAAAATCTGCAGAATTTTGATGATTTTATTGCCTTATTGAATACCGCTTCTTTGGTGGATATTAAACAAATTTCGTATTATTTCATTGGTGTACTCAAAATTCGTTCATTTATTATAAACGAATAGCTAGGTGTTTGTATTTTTTTTTCCTTTAGTTGTTTATTTTTATTGTAACTTTGCTGCATGTATCATGTAGGTACTTATTTACTGACATTGTACCGGAATTCTTGCTATATTGATTTGTATCAATTAGAAGCAATAAAGATATTATTATTATTATTACTTGCAAACTTTTCTTTCTTTGGTGAAATAACTTCATTCTTATATCTGCTTTGGAACTTATTAGAATAGTTTTGTGATTGCTTTTTGGATTTCAACAAACTGAAAAAATAGAAAGTTGACCAGTCGATTTCTCGTCCCAAAATACCCCATTTTACGAATTTTCAGCATTTTTCTTGTCAAAAAAAATTTGTTTTCTCGTAAATTCTGAATAAAGGGGTAGGTATGGAGATATTTCGCGATTTGACATTTTCTGCGTCAATTCTCTTAATGCTTTGAAATATCGATTCAAAATTCATACATGTAAAATTTTGCCCAGAAGTCATTACAACGTTCTGACTGTTGAATTGTAGGAGTTACGCGTTGTTTTTTGTTCCAGAATTAGTTTTTTTGGGTATTTTCAATGATTTTATTTTGACTTATCACTTATCAGGTTATGATATTGTGAAAATTTTTCCGAGTAGATTGATTTTGAGAGTATTTATAAAAAATAAAATAAGTGAAATATCAGGAGTTTAAAATTAAAATTTAACACTCTTGCCTATTTAGTAGTAGAGATATAAACTGTGTTCATTTGAAAAGGACCCACCCTTAATATTTCAGAAATGCGACATATTAGAAAGAAATGCCGAAACACGTCTACTTTTAACTTGAGGGGGACACTTTTTGGCGCTAATGCCATAACCGTCCCTTCTGGAGATACCCCTTGAATTTTTTATTCTTTAAAGAGACTTTCTGTCATAACATAACACGGGGGGATACGAAAAGTTGAAAGACATTTTAAACAACGATTAAATAACAATGGAAGGCTGGAATCAAAGGCAAAACAAAATGATTGAATAGAGATTTACCAGACCTTTTAAATGAGGTATGACTTGATACCTACTGTGAAATAATTCAAGGGGTATTTCCAGTAGGGAGGGGGTGAATCTGACGTTTATGACATTAGCGCGAAAAAGTGTCCCCCTCAAGTTAAAAGTTGACGAGTTTCGTAATTTCTTTCTAATATGTCCCATTTCTGAAATACTAAGGGTGGGTTTATCTTTAAAAGTTCAAAAACTGAGATATTTAAAATCTTGCCGAACGGAATTGTGTAATTGAAAAATTTGGTAAGTAAAAGAACGCCTAAATATTTCTGTTTTAAATTTCGTAGGAGATAATAATCCTTCGAACCTTAAATTTAAATTATGCATATCCGTTCTAAATGTTACTTTATAGCAGAGGTACGTGAGATTATTGTACACAATTATTCTATAATATAATAAAGCTAATTGATGTGTGTTCTCCTATTTTCCATACTTAACCACCCAGTTTCCTCCAACTTTTGTGATATTCTTTGAAGTTTTTTTATGCCGTAAATCAATCTTATGCACGAATTTTGTACCGTTTGAATTTTGTTTTTATACAAAGTTGTTAAATTGGGACCATATACTGGGTTGGCAAAGTTGAAATGGAATAAAAACCAATGTTTTACATATAGTTATTTTAATCTTTTTAGGTAAAAATTGACGGTTGCCATAAATCAGTTTCAAAGAACAATACGCCCGCTGAATAAGCTGATTAACATGTTTTTCAAATCGTAAATCATCATCTACAATAACACCAAAATTGATTGCACTACTAACGTCTCATTATTAATGTGAATGGCATTGATTGACAGGATACTTTAAATTAGCACAATTGCACGTAGAACCGAATAACATTAAATTAGATTTGGATCAATTACTTAATAAGCAATGTTGAGAAGCTAAGTTAACAAATTTATGTATTCCTTGGTTTATTATGTTACAAGCATTATTCACATGCTGAGGAGGAAAACTGTAGTAAATTTGGGTATCATCAGCGTAAACATGAATCTTACATCGATCTAGAGATTTTATCGAACAAATATTGTATATAGAAAAAAGTAACGGCTCCAAAATAGATCCTTGTGGCACATCAGATTTTAAAAATAAATTCTAAGATTGATCCGAATTTATCTTTGCACGTTGTTGGCGGTTATCCAAGTAACTTTGTATCATCCGAAAAACCTATGTAGTGTAAAATGTTCAGCATTGAATTGAAATTAATAGTATCAAAAGCACTTCTGAAATCAAGCAAAACTAATGCTGTACCTACATTGTCCTTTCTCAATGGAAGTCAATATGTCATCAGTTACATTAAGCAAAGCCGTAGTGCAGCTTACGGAAACCTTATTGAACAGTGGGAATTAATGAGTAGTTTGTCAAGTGCTCTCTTATTTGTACTTCTATACCCTCCAGGTTTTGATATTGTGAAATTTCATAATACGTGTTAGGTTCATTTTGTCTTTAGACGTTGAAAAACGAAGAAGAATTCGCACAAGAGATCTTTAAACAGATGCTGCTTTTTTTTTAAATGTTCAACTGACTCTTCATTGAAGCTCTCCTACTGATTGCGATAAAGTTATTGGAAGCAATATAAAAACCAACTGAGCCAGTGCGCTTCTGTAAATCGTTAGACCTGTGATTACTTAAAATTCGATGACGAAGACCAAACGAACTACTCAGGACTACGGAGGGTTCGAAGAACCGGTTAGCAAACGTAAATGCTGATACAGGGCGGTAAAATAACGGGAAATGATTGAACTTATGAAAATAATATGTTTTGCTTGGATAAGTTTAAACAGTTTTTCAGCTTTTATTTATTTATTCAACAAATATTTATGTGTCTAAAGTCCATTTTAGTGTTTTTGGCGTGGCAATGAAATTATATGAGAACCATCTGCTCGGTTAATGATTCATTTTTAGCGATATTCAGGCACCAATTAGTATGTCTACATAATTTGATAGTTTTTGGTATTAGCCTTCACAGATAACTTTAAAATTACGAGGTATTTAAAGTGGAAAAAAATTTCCACGGTGTTCATGGAGCGCACATCAATAATCTTTTAATGAGTTTGTTAAATTGAAGGGATCCAGATCCAGAAGGGGTCCCATAAAGAAAATATTTCCAAGATAGGTAGAAAAACATGAAAAAAATATATAACCGAGTTGTTTTCAGATGGTTTAGAAGGTTTGTGTGAAATTCTGATATTTTCAGATATGTATGAATACCCTGTAAAAATTTGGCGGTGGCCACTAAATCGCCACGTAGGTGATCTGTGATCGCCACCACTGAATCCGATAGGAAAATTCCACACTGAGTGGCTTAATATGTTGTCCGTTATTATTTTCTCTACAGGGTGTTTCCAAAGTTATCTGAAATATTGTTGTGGGCTATTCGTTATCCAATTTTAAGACGAAAAGTTCCTATAAACATGTGTGATAAGTTTTGTCGTTAATGAGATACAGGGTATTGACTTTTTCGTAATAAACGAGCTCTGACTGTAAGTGAAATTTATTTCGACTATAATTTGTCCTTATAGTGACGCTACTCGTTTCCAAAACTAATGAGAAAGAACATGTTTATTCTCAGTGGCCTTTGGAATTTTGACAATTATAATACTATGTCAAACCTGAAATCCAACGAAAAAACAAACAAGACATTTTTATTATTCCAATTTTGTTGTAGCACAAGTTCTGCAATTCATTAGACGTCGAGCGGATGCTTGTATTTTAGCTGGAGATGCACATTTTCAACTTGCTCTGAAATATACTACTTTTATGTTTTTGTTTATCACAATGTTTTTGCTTCTATTAAAATAATAAAAACATTGGGCATCCTGTATCTCATTAAATATAAAGCTTATCACACATATTTAAAATTGAATGACGGATCGTCCACAACAATATTTCAAATTACTTTGGAACCACCGTGTATTGCAAGATAAAAAAATCGAAGCTTACAAAACCCATTTTAGGTCATTAAAGATTTTTCAAAACAAATCAAATGTATTTCAATCCAAAAACATTACAATTGACTTATATATACAGCCATATACAGCGTTGCTGAAAATACTCGCGCCAAGGGATTATCTTTGAAACGGATAAAGGGAAAGTTATGAATTTCTAGGACGATGTATGAGACATTATTCTGCATATTTTAGAGCAAATGTCAAATGTTTTTGACGTCAGCGTACGGCCACCATCTTGAATTTTTTGAAACGGCAATCTAGGTCGAGTGACGTATCACAAAGAAGCTTATTTTTTTCTCTTTCCAAAAATTATCACTTCAATACAAAATTAATATAAAATATTAGTTTTATTTTTCTAAATGAAATTGTAGTGTATTAATGTAGGTTGTAGGTTTTTAAAATTAAACAAAAACATAAGTGGGCATTAAAAACGTCAACCACATCATAATTTATGTACAAATTGTCAAAACTGATACTAATTCCAAATTAGCACTAAGTTTAAAAGTAAATTAAAAATAATGGCACATTCATCGAAAAACAACGAATCGAAATCTTGATGTTAGTTGGATATGGTGATCGCCAACGTTCTCATGACGAAGCAGCTCATCTTTTTAACGATTTAAATCTTGAATGCCCTCCTATAAGTAGATCTACAGTGACCAGATTATGAAACAAATTTAATAAAATTGGTGGTAAATGTTCCAAGGTCTGGTAGACCGAAAAGTACCTACAACTAATGAAGATAAAACTTTAGATGTTGAAGAAAACCCCAAAACATCTACAAGTGTATAGACAGTCTATACAAACTATTCTGCATAAAAGTTAGATTTTTTGGTATTCAGTCATGAAGCCACATTTTGCTTGAACGGTTCTGTTATAAAGGTCATAATTGCCGGTACTGGTCAAATTGTAATCCGCACTGGTTTGAGGAGGTTTGCACAAAACGTTAATGTGTGGGCGGGTTTGGTGAAAAACCATTTTGTCGGTCCTTTTTTATTGAAGGTACACTTACCGGTGCTAAATATCTTGATTTACTCCAAAATGAAATTATACCTGAAATAAATCGATTATTTCCTAATATGTCCACTTTCAACAAGATGGCGCACCTCCACATGATTAAAGAGCCGTTAGGCAATACAATTTCCCCTCAGAGATGGATTGGTCGAAGAGGTGTCATTGAGAGGCCAGCCAGCAAGATCCCCCGACTCGATACCACTTGATTTTTTTTTGGGTTTCCTGAAAGACAATGTTTATGTTAACAGACAAACTAACTTGAATGATTTAAAGGATCCAATACATCTCGAAATGCAGGGAATTACTTCAGAAATGATTAACGATTCTATTCGTAGCTTTGAAGAGAGATTGAGTCATTGGGAACAAACAAATGGCCAACATTTTGATGAAGTATTCACAACTTAAATAAATTTTTAGTTTATAAATTTCTCTAACATCCAGTTTTGTTTAAAATTACAATTTTAATATTTTTGTTAAATTTCTATTATAATTTCCGAGTAAAGTGATACATTGTTATTATTTTTGGAAAGAGAAAAAATAAGCTACACGTCACTCGACCTAGGTTGCCATTTCAAAAAATTTAAAATGGTGGCCGTACGCTAAGCGCTGACGTCAAAAACATCCGTTTCAAAGATAATCCCTTGGTGCGAGACTTTTCAGCAACGCTGTGTAAGGCAGAATCAGATGTTAAGGTGTAGGTGGGCTTAAGTAATGAATACAGCGATGAAAATTCTGAAATTGGTCTTCGAATAAAATAATTTTTATAGTGTGCAATTCACCTGTAGGAATAAGAGAGCAAATATAGTTTTGGTGTAAAATTTACTATCACCGAGTTCAATAATTTTGGAGCTAATTTAAGACCAGTCATGAGTTCAAAAGAAATCTGTAGACCTACCTATTCTACAATCTCTTTTGTATGTATGTATGTATGTATGTATGTAAATTGGGGTGACATTCACTGAGACCTAAAAGATCTATTGTGCCCCCTTACTTCTACTTAGTTCCTGATGAAAGTCTCAGAGACTAGTAGCTCCTTTAGTCCTATTTCCCGGAGGAATTTTAGGATATCTGCTGGCTTCAGCGTAGGTAAATGTCCCTCTTCTATCCAGTAATCTCCAAGGATTCTGAATTGCTGTGCAGTTCGCAAGTATGTGGATGGAGGTTTCTTCTTCCATACCACAGAATCTACATTCTTCTTCCTCCACTATTTTGAGCTTTTTCAGGTGCCCATTCAGGCGACAATGTCCCGTAAGGATGCCTGTTAAAACTCTTAGTGCAGTTTTACTTTGACTTATGCATTCATTTGATCTCAACAGGTTGTAGTCACCCAGAAGAATCTTTGATTGCCTAAGTCCTACTAGATCTTTCCAATGGTCAGATCTTCTCTTTTCTTCGGCTTCGCCTATTTCTTCCAATATTACATTGGAGCTGATACCGCAGAAGGGTTCCGGCCCCCAAAAGGGTGTTCCAGTCCCCCTCTTTGCTAGTTCATCTACTATTTCATTTCCTTCTATCCCTGTGTGTCCTGGAATCCACAGTAAGGTGACTATATTGTTCTCGCCTAGTTCATTTAGTTTGCCTAGGCATTCCCACACCATTTTGGAACTGATAACACAAGAGCTCAGTGCTTTAATGGCTGCTTGACTATCCGACATTATGATAATCCTTTGCCTTCTATATCCTTTATCAATATTGAACTGGGCACAATTTTTTATGGCGTGAATTTCCGCTTGAAAGATACTCGGGGTTTTTCCCAAGCTTTCAGAGTGTTTGGTTCCTGGCCCGTACACTCCTATCCCAGTTCCTTCTATTGCTTTTGAGCCATCTGTGTACCATTGAATGACGTTCTTTCCAAGTCTGGTAATGGTATTTGGATCCCATTCCTTCTTGTTGCTTAATTCCGTAACGAATTTCTTTGAAAAGTTATACTTTTTCATCATAACATCTTGTGGCATATCCCAGGTTTTCTGATTTCTAAGAAGTAAGAGGTGGTTTTTTTTAATGATTCCCTCTCTACTTAGTCTGTATATCTTGTTCTTTCTGCAACACTTTCCACCACCATCTGTAGTGGTGTGAGGTTGAGAATAACTTCCATGGCTGCAGTTGGGCATGTTCTCATTGCTCCTGTAATGCACATACAGGCTAGTCTTTGAATTTTTGAGAGGTTTTCTCTCGTTGTCAATAGGCTAGTTCTACTACTCCACGCAATGGCTCCATAAGTGATAATTGGTCTCACTATGGCAGTGTACATCCAGCTCAGGATTTTTGGGTTGCACCCCCAATTTCTCCCTGCCAGATTCCTGTACACCATTAGAGCCATTTTTGCTTTGTATATAATCTCCTTTTCGTGTTTATTCCACAGGAGTTTACTGTCTAGAGTCAAACCTAGATACTTGACTTGTCTCCATTCAACCTCGCTCCCATCAAGTTTAATGGTTTTGAGGTTGAGGTACTACCTCAATTTGTTTTTAATTTATCATTAAAGTGTCTCTAGTTAAAATTGCAAGGTCTAACAAAGGCTAGACTACGTATACCGCCAGATTTAATATAAAATAATAACGGTTTAACGAATTCTGAAATTATCTCTTATATTTGTATATGTTTATCTTGTAGATGTCATCTATAAAAATAAAAATGATTTATGTGGTTATCAAGAGTTATTATTTGTTAGTCAACATATTTTTTAATGTTGATTGAAGGAAGTAAAAAATAAATATCAAAAAATTCAAGTAGGAATGAGGATCTAGAAAAATGTTAACTTGATTTATTTAGATACGTGAATAAATTGAAATCATAAATCCAAAAAAAACTGTTCATACATTACATTCGAACTAGGGGGAGAGGGGATCGCTTACTTTGACAAGGGGGATCGGAGGAGCCTGAGAAAGCTCAATTTTTCAATTAAACTTCTTTGTTACTATAGAAAGTGGTTCGTTTTATATTTGCAAATAAATATATTTAAAAAAAATGATTAACTATTAATAGATCTTGTAGAGGGGGAAAGGAGTCTATCACTCTTGACGCAATATTGATAAGGAGGTAGAAAAAATGTGACATAGCTTGACGAAAATGTAAAATTTAGCGTTACGTATTCCATAATCGGCCCCCAAAATGTTTCTACTACAAAAAATGTTCAAAAAACTTTTAATCCACAATCCTAAAATTTATTAAAATAAAGTCAACATATCCATCATCCCGGTATCAATGTTTTCTTTTCGTCCCCTGGATGCATCTCACCAGTTTTCATTGTATTTTGGGCCGCTATAAACATTAAAACCTTTTATCAATTATTCTTATGACGCTACAAATGTAGTAATAATTTATTACATATCTTTATATTTTTTCTATTCTTGATCTTGTCCACAATAAAAATGCTGTTCTGTTTAGTCTTAAATTCTCAATATATTGTTGGTATTAAGCAACCGCAATCTGCAAATGAATCATTAAAGCGACCTCAAATTGGCTTTCACTACATGCCACATGTTTAAACCAATACAGAAAAAACACAAGTGACACATATCTCCTTGTTAAATAAGTTTATTTTTAATTTAATTTGTTGATAAACATTTATATTTGCGAATTAATATGAAACTAAAGCGACCATAAGACAAAAAAGCTGCTGATACGTACAGTTTTGAAAACTCTCTCGATAAGAAAGAATCGAACAAATTACAGAACAAAAATTTTTCAAATTAAAAAAATGCCATGTTGAAATTGTGATTATTTTGGGACACTCCGTATAAAATAATATAAATTATTCGGTGAAATGTGATCCTGAACAAGTTTGTTCTATCATGATCGGATCAACGATATCAACCGGTAAATGCACCCACCCACTCTATGTATACAAATTTCATGTCAATTTCCGAAAAATTTAGCTTGTCAAATCACCCTAAAAGCAAAACTGGGGATACGACATTCCTATTCTAATTGAAAAATTATCTAAAAAACTTTAACTTAATCATAGTGATATTATATCAACTTACGTGAAATATGAAAACTGGCGACATCTACAATAACTTTGTTGAAGTAATGTCAGCTTAGCTTAATAATGTAGGGATTGATTAAATTATTTCTATTGGTACCGGATTATTTCGAAAGATGAAGGTGTAAGTTGGTTTGATTTCTAGGCTGTGGAAGAGATTCGGTATACGAGTGGTAGAAAAAATGTTTCTTCTGTGAGTACATCGAAAATTTATTATAAATTTTATTAAATTACATATTAATAGAAGTAGTCTTTTTGTTTCAAACTATTTGATTAAATAGATAAAGGTTCTGTAGGTTGTTGAGAGCTACTTCCCATTACACTTTCTTCTGTTGAAGAACTTTCTAGAACAGGAACAATCTTCGTTAAAACATCTTCTGTTTTATTTTCTTGTCCTAGAAGATCAGTTTTCTCGTTTCCTTTCAAATCCTGAATTATTTTTGTAGAAATAGCAGAAGTGTGTGGAACTGCTACGGTTGAAGTAGGTAGTATTTCTAATATTGGAATTGTTGACGAAGTATCCACAACACAGCTGAAATTGAACAAATTTTGGTTAATCAAAGTATTTTTCCGCAATGAATGAGTGTGTTAGAGCTAAACCTTTTATGGTCCTTCGAGCTGATCTATACCCGGCTCAAAAGACCTTAAAAAATAACGGTTTTTTCTGAATTATTCTTTTGGAGGGAGATTGTATTACATAATACTGTATTAAATGAAATAAGTTTCTTTATAAATATAGTTAAAAATTGTTAATGAATGTATGGTTACATTTTTTGACATTTGGCTCCACTATTTATTTGTCAAGTATTTTTGTGAAGTTTAGAGGTAAAATAGGAATATCTACGTATTTAAAACATCTATTACCTGTCAATGTCACTGGGAAACTTCTGAGGGCGACATCCCTTGACAGCATACGTAACTGCTACCCTTGGATCTTGAACAGTAGTTGTTTGTAAGTCTAATTCAGTAACCGTTACTGTGGGTTGATAGAAACCCAAATATTCGCCCCATCCTAACTGGGTTGTTTCTGTCTTATCCGATCTTGCATTGAAAATGGAGGATTCGTTTTTAAACCAATTTCTAGAGAAAAAAATCAATTTATTTAGATTTGCAAACATTTAATTCTTTTTTCGCCTACCTTACCGCAAAAACAATCATATGCACACCAGCAATAGGGCAGAAAGTATTGTTTAGCAGCGCAAGGGCGGAAAATTCTTAACTCCACGATTTTGTAGTTTTTCACCATCTGTCACTTTGACGTTTCATGTGAATTTTCAATAAATGTCAGTTTAAATCAAAGTGTTCTGTTATATTTTCCTATTTTTTTGTTTATTTGGTAGATGAAATATAGTTGTGTGTCACACATGCAGGAAATAACGCTTCAGCAGCCATTAGCTATCAGTTGCAAAAGCTTACCTACGCTCGCTCGTGCAGCTAATAGTCTCGGACTGCTAACGCTCATTTTCTGCCCTTGTGATACAATATAGACAATAAAGCTATAGTGAAAGCCCACTTTTTTTGGGTGAAGAAAAAACATGGAAAAAACGAAACAGAGCCATTATTATTTATTTAAATGACATTAGGGGTCGAGTAAGGTATTATTTCAAAGCCCTTTTAATTCTCTTTACAACAGTCTTTAAATTTTAAAATTCGGTCTAATACTTTTGAATAAATTACATTTTAAAATTTAAATTATTTACTTGTTTAGTTTTTAATAAGAGTTTTTAAAATTGGATTTTTTTTCATTTTTGTCAAAATGGCACATGAGTCGTTGAGAACGTCAATGCTTTGCATTGTTTTTGTAATCAAAGCGAGATTTTGTGTAATTGTGTTTTTGAAAATTAAATACCATGGTTTACTCCATTGCGGATAGGGTAGATATAATTTCGCTTTATTTTATGAACAATAAGTGTGCAAATGAAAAGTTATTTAATGAAAAATATCAAGATAAACATGTCAGTATGAAGTATGTACTAGAATTAGTGAAAAAATTTCAAGAGACTGGAAATGTAGCTAATAAAAAACGAGAAAATAGACCGCCTGTAGTTAATTAAGCTAGTGAAGTTGCAGTTTTGGGACATGTTCATCCAGATCCTACGTTAAGTACAAGGCAATTAGCATCTTTGTCTGGGATCAATTGAACTAGCATTCAAACCATTTTGAAGAAGAACAAATTCCATCCGTATAAAATACATTTAGTGCAGGAACTTAATGAGGATGATTATGACCACCGTTTGCAATTTTGCGAAATAATTAGTGAGCGAGCAGCGAATGATTATCGGTTTCTCCGATGAATGCAGCTTTTTCATTAACGGTACTGTAAATCGTCATAATTGCCGCTACTAACTGGTCTGATTCAAACCCAAGAATTTTCCAGGGGGTGCATAAACAGCAACCGCAAAAATTAAATGCATGGGCTGGCATTTTCGGTGACCGGCTGGTGGGTCCATATTTTTCACCTGGTAATTTGACTGGCGTAATGTATTTGCAATTACTGGAAGATGCTATTGACCCTACCTGGACCTATATTATTGAAAATGACCAACAGTATACTGAAGATCATTTAATGTTTCAACAGGACGGTGCTCCTCCGCATTATGCTTTGATTGTTCGTCAGTATTTAGACCAACATTTTCCACGGCACTGGATTGGGAGAAGAGGTAGAATTGAATGGCCTCCACGGTCACCAGGCTTGTCGCCCCTTCATTTTTTTGTGGGGATACCTCAAAAGTAAAATCTACAAAATACAACCAGCCTCTTTAGAAGATTTGCGTCAAATAATTGTCGAGGAGTGTGCCATCGAATCAATCCGGAAATTTTTCGGAATGCGCGAGAACCTTTAGAACAAAATCTTTATTATTGTATGGACGGGGGAGGTCATCAATTTGAACATTTAATTTAACTAAGGAGTAGGTAAACAACTAAACATAATTTAAACATGAAAAGGTAATTTGTAAGAATAGTTTAGCAAACATAACTGAAGCTGTGAAAGGAATGCGGTCGAAAACATTCTATATTGCCACGTTTAACTATGAAAAAGCTGAAGTGCTAAGTATGTAGTAATAATAATTAGAAAATGGACTTTTTATTATTAACAATATGTCAATAATGATTAAACGTTAGTTCTTTAATGTGCTTGTTTCATTAGATTTTGGCTATTAACATTATTTTTTAAATTTCTGAATATTCAAAGATGAACACTATCCCAAAGATGTTATGGGTTTCCTTCAAGACGGCAACGTCGTGCGAAAATCATAATTACCACGCCCTCCGGACTAACTCAATTGGTGAATACTTATCGAACCGCCGTTGCTAAGTAACCACCTGACTTCCTATTGGCAAGCGCGTGCGTGTGTTCTTCTCTCTCACTTCGACAATTGACTGATATTGATTATCCAGTGGAGCTAAAATTGTCAGTATTTACCTTCGTATTTTCAGTTTTACTTGGTATCTTATTATTTCGTATCCATATTGAATTCAAGCACGATTTTTAACATTATTTGTTTTTAACAAATACCGTGATTTGAAGAATTCCTTACCTTTAAAGCAAAGCATAAATCTGTTTCTATAATTATTATATAATAATAATTATTATTTTTAATACTTTTATAAAATAGGTACCGTACGCCATTGGTACGTTTTTGACAGATATCGGCCATGTTTCCTCGCCCCTTACCGATGCCGCGTAGCTTCAGATAGACTTGTCAAACTATATTAGGCCGAATTTTAAAATTTAAAGACTATTGTAAAGATAATTAAAAGGGCTTTAAAATGATTCCTTACTGGACCCCTAATGTCATTTAAATATCTTGAGGTGATGCCTACCCCTAGGGGGTAAAAGTGGCGAAGTCAAAAATACCGGAAAAAAGTGTCCCTCTTTGAGCCAAAATCCCGTTTTTTTTAAACATCGACGTTCCTGTTAATGGCTCTGTTTAGTTTTCTTCTGGCTACCCTGTATATGTGTACCTTTTTTTGTAAAAAATTCCATTTACGATGGGCTCACCATACGAATTTTAAAACGGATTCATTTATTGGTGTTTTCACTTCTGTCGGCAGTCCCATGACTGGACACTACGTTTTTTTTCAATATCAAAATAAAACATATATATATATATAGCGATGAATATGAAATAATGTCCCATTGATGGAAATCCACCGGGGACTGTTAGATTTCAAATGTACAGAATTTTATGTAACATGGAAATGCATCGATAGAGTTGGGAAAGGAGAAGGGTGCGCAGTAGCGACTCGGGAAGTCCCCGGCGGATTTTCAGCGGACTCGGAAATGGTCGGGAAAATCAATAATACGGAATGAAATTTAACAAGTGAGGTAGTATTACGTCGTAAAATTTTTTGGTATTCGAAACTTTTTTCGATAAATCAATAAGTTACCGAGAAAACGCGAATTTTAAGTGATTTTCCGCGATTTTCATTATTTCCCGGGAAAATTGGAGTCTGCGAATAGTGCCATTCGATTCCGCGTTCCCAAATAACCTTAAAAGCCATGCAGCCACCCATGCAGAATCTCGGAACTTCTTATGTAAAACCGTCATGTAAAACTGGTAAAAATTTCTCTTTTAACTATTTACAAACATCTCCGTATCCATAGTATCGTGATAATCAGTAGATTTTGACGAAAATGAGAGATCCAGTCCATCAACAAAACCATGCTTTCCACCTGCATGCACAATAATGCATGCCTTCGCCATTTATGTTTTATGGATTTTATACTTTTTGTACTGCCAATTTTTTGCAAAAATCTAGGTTTCGGTTAAATTTAGAAATGAAGAATACTCTGGCTTCAAGTTGGAATAATTTCTCAAAAATTGTAGTATTTTGTGAACGACGCCAGTTCTTTCACACATAACCTTCTTGTGTTCCTTTTTGAATTTAAACCCCATATCTCTCAAAACATTCTAAATACTGGATCTTGGTAAATCAAATAGACTTTTTCTTTCAACTTTTCTAGAATTGAATCTAGCTGTATATCATCATTTACAATAAACAAAATTATTTAGAAGAAATTTGAAATATTAGATGAATTTACTTTCGTACTTTCTAAATGCGGTTGTAAGTATGCCCAGTTAAATATTTGTTATCACCTATAATTCGAAACGGACGTACACATTCGTGAAGTAGCCTATAGGTAAAATAGGGGTTATCCCTTTTCCGTGTTTACATGTTATAATAATCATAATAATAATAATCCTAGGAAGTTGTAGAATATATGAGATGTGTTTAATTAATTTTCTACTTACCTCACAGTATCAAATTGTGGAAAACTCAAAAACCGAACACTTCTACATGGCGGCAAAGTAGGATCAACAAAAACACACGAAGAAGGCACTAAAGACGTAACAACTTGAGTTGTAGTGATAACTTTTGTATAAGTTCCACCGATATATCTGGCATTTCTGTGATTAATATTTTTACCAAACACAGTAAATATTAAAGCCACAAAAACGTAGACCGATTTATTGTACATTTTCGTTCAATACTGATCTCTCAATCTCCAGTACAGGTATTTATGAAACACTTTTTATCTACCTGCATTTTTGAGCTGCCTTTTCAATTTGAACGGATATGACTAATTCTAAGAACAAGTATTTTTATCCCCAATAGATAGTGGCATCAACAATGGTTTTTATAACAAAGAATATTTTAACAACGGGTGGAATAGTTAAATTTAGATTATTTATGGATTTATTCCTCCCTACATTATTACACTGAAAGAAATACTTCGTATAATACAAAGTTTTATCAGTTGAATCTGTTAAAATTCCGTTTTAATGGGACAAAACTAACGGATCATACACATTCAATATAATAATTTTTTTCTGTAGAAAAAATGGAGTTTTAGTTTTCATCTTTCTCAGGTTTTACAACACATCAACATTCAATATCGATTTCACAACGCAACTAAATGAAGTTGGAGGCATAAGTTCTGATCATAATTTAATATCAAGTTTTATAAATATTCAGTAGTTATACATTCAAAAATGTTTCCACAAAAAAGTTGCCTTTTTCCAACAATGTTTCTTAAAGTTAATGGGAAAACCATCTAAGTTGGCATCACCGACTACGTTGTACATGGTGTCCCAAATTGGATGGCTTTGCAAGATGTCACAAAAATTAGAGGAGATAGAAAAAAGTAGTTAAGATCATGACTTATTTTTTAGTTAAGCATCCATGGTCCAACCAGATCTTCAGTAAGTTGTTTCATTTCCGAGATATGGGGCGATTTTCCAAAATTGACACAAATTTTTATATTCTTTATCTTACTAGATTTGAAAAAAAATGCAGAAGAACTTTCGATAGAATAACAGACTGTGAGGTATACAATTTATTTTCAAGGGAATCAGGGTAGTAGATATGACATAAACTTAGGTATTCTTAAATGGGACGTCCTGTATATTCTCGGTTTTTTGGTTTACTTTTTTAATCCTCTTTCGCCCGATATGACAGATTATATGTCTATCTCTTATAGTTTCTACTACAGGATGATCTAAAATGTCGCGGTAAAGCTATATCAAGTTTGAATGGGACACCTGTATATTTTGGTTTACTTTTTTAATCCCCTTTCTGCCCAATATGACATATTATACTACTGGGTGTCATAAAATGTCTCGTCAAAGCTATTTCAATTAAATATTTTTAAAAATTGATCATCCCTTATATTTCAAGCTACCAAATAAAAAAACCATTGTGTAATGAATTTGATACGTATCGTCTGTTGAACAAACTTAAATTATTGGCTTCACTTGAAAAAATAAAACAATTTCAACATAATAAGAAACTCATGACAATAAAAAATAATGTAAATATAGATTTTCCTTATTCTTTTTGTTAATTTCCCAAAATAATTAACAAAAAGAATAATGAATTCACCACAATGAACATACAGAAGATATATGTAAAAAATACCCCATATTTTCTAAACCTTGTTTTTAATTCACCTGCTCTATCATGGCGAGTGTTGATAGAAATGTCTACGACATTGTTACGAATTGATGACAGTGAAAAATATTAATTTTATTATAGGAATAATTATAATTTGTAATTAGAGAAAATATTTTGGAATAATAGACGTTTAATGTTGTTTCTCTTTTTACAGGTAAGATTTTGTAAATGTTAATGTTTGTAATTGAAAATAAAACCTCTTTCTACAGGAGAAACTCAATAGTGTCTTTATTCGACAAAACACAAATTATAGAAGATTACATCTTTCAAAACGACATTAACGTCTAGATTAGTTCAGAAAGATGGAAAAACTTTGTTTTGAATTTACGGTTAAAGCTGCTGAAGATGTGAAGACCATTTAATATGCCTAATCTCAATTACTATTCCTGCAGGCAAAACTTACAGCTTGCCAGAGCAATATCAGCCAGTTCGAGAATTGAAGAATACTCCAATTTTCACAAAAATTAGGAATTCATTACAAAGAATTACCAAACAAGGAAAGTATGGATACCTCTAACAGAAGAATTGTAAAAAATATATATCTATGAGGAAAATATCCAATTTTAAGATTACCTTTTTGAGGAAATAACAGAAGCTACAGGTTTTGGTGATATCTAAACTGGTATTACAAACAAAGCATTAACAAAAATTCTGAATGCAATCGCTAAGAAAGATAACCCCAAAACTTGGCAACATTAAAGAATTATTACAGTAGTTTCCTGTAATAATTCTTTATTGTTTCATGATAACGGGCTTGTTGTCAAATTTCGAATTTTAGTTTGTGGTTTGGAGGTGAAGATGTCGCTATCATCACAACTTTTACATCTCCGTTACTGGAAGACATGTATTGGTGGTGATGTTAGAGTTATAGTCAGTCCGGGATTAACTCTCGGACGATAACATATACATATTATGAGGCGAAAATATGCCGAAGCCGGTCTACAAGTTATGTTGTCCCTTCAAATTACAAACCAGAATGTATGATTAAATCTTGTAGATATACCAACCCCGTTTGGCTAAGAAGTGTAATTCAATGTCTGTCGGGGCACATAGCCCGGGAAAAAGTTGTTTCTTATTAGTTGAACGGTCACTGTTTTTGAAAAATATTTTTCAAAACTTAGTTGTAAAGCGTTGAATAATGGGTATATATTTATTCTTCGATATCTGTTCGCAAAATTAGCAGAAAAGTTTGTTATAGAAAATTTTAGTGGGAAAAGTGCGAATGTTATCCAGTGGATAAGACATTTTAAAAAAGAATGTGAAAGATTGGAAATACAGAAAGATACTGAGAAAATTGAAATTTTCAAATTATTTTTAGGGAGCTCCTGCTTAGATTGGTATAGTTCAATGTTTATAAAATTTACAGTAGACTCAAAATGCTTATGATTTTATAAAACTTGAATGTCGCTAAAACAACGAAATAGGTATGATTTTGACCGACCTATACCCAGGAATAAATTCTAAGGAATTTAAAAACTACCTAGAAGAAAAAAATGTACAAATTGTGTTCACTGCAGTAAATACAGCCTTTGAGAGATTGAACCAAACATTGGTTAATAAAATAACTACAACAAGAAGATATTCGGCAAAAACCGAAGACTCTGGGAATTTAAAGTAGGAGATATGGTTTGTGGAAAATGGTAACAAGCTAAATAGAAAAAAATTAGACGAACTAAAGATTGGGCCATACAAAATTTTGGAGAAAATTTCCAATTCCATATACAAAATAGATACTGGTCACAGAAAATCAGAGTCAAACCTTTTGAATGTAACAAAACTCATCCCGGTTATCGACAGTGATCCTAATATTTTTGTTTCATAATAGGATTTTTGCGTACAAAATTTTTTTGCAGGGGAGATGTAAGAAAATACACAATATTTTATAAACTTTGTTTTTAATGGTATTAATTCACCAGCTCTATCATGGCGAGTGTTGATAGAAATGTCTACGACATAGTTACGAATTGATGACAGTGAAAAATATTAATGTCATAATTTTATTATTCGTTCATTCATTCATATATTTGGGTTGTCATAATTTTATTATTCATTCATTCATTCATATATTTGGGTTGTGCTCATCAGTCCAGGCACTTGAACTGAATCTTTGTACCATTTCCCATGTTATCTACTTCCATTCCAGAAGCTTCGTGTCTTCTATAAAGGCCACTAGTTTGACTAGAGGGATTTTCAGTAGTTGTGATGGTTGTATAAATTCCTCTCCAAAGTGCTTCCGTCTAAGTTCTTGTAAGTCCTCACAGAAGCAGAGTATGTGGGTAGGTGTTTCATCATCAAGTTCACATTTTCTGCACATAGGTTCACTAACTTTGCCCATATTGTACAGATGTTTCCTCAAGGTGCAGTGTCCAGTCACCAGGTCGGTAACTTTCTTTCAGTAGCCTGGTTGAGAGTTCCTTGTCTACCTTGTTCAGTAAACTCTTTGTATGAAGGTGCCCTTGTGTCACCCTCGATTTGAAATATTGAGAGTGCGACCTTTTAAAATTAACACAGGTGTAAATATTTGCCAACTATTTGTATAAAAGGGATTTTATAAGTAAGTGGGGATAGTGTGCTTCAAATTACAGCTGTCAATAACTAATTCAAAGAGACGTATTCAAACTACAAAATTTCTCAATTAATGTCAAGTTTTATTGTCTTAACGGCAATTGTAAGTACGTAAACGTTCCTAATAATGTGAAAAATATAGCTGTATGTTTTAATGATGCGAAAGCCGAGTGCAACCGAACAGATTGAAGAACATTGAAGTAGTGAATGATGGACGGCTACCAGAATTCTTCAAGATAATTCCCAAAGCAGGAACTTTCTACAAAATCAAACTGATATTTCCGGATAATAGTGTAGGTGATCAAGCAGATTGGCGAAATACTGTTATTGATAAAGATGTGGTTAAATATGAAACATCATTTATAATATTATCTATTATACTTTTTGTAATAATAATATTAATGTAAAATATACTTTTTAAAGTTTTAAATCGCAAATGTGAATCATCTTGCATAAAAAAAATGTCTAAGAAATTATATTTATTTTATTTGAAACAACGTTCTTAAGCTTTTTTTCGAATGGAATTTTTGAGATTGGTTGCATAATGTCTTCCGAGGAGTATAGTCATCAAATTGAAGCATTCATTCAAAAAATACACAAATTAAATCATTCGAAATCTAAACGTGTTTCTCACGTATTTCAGAATTCCAAAGGACAATTGTTAACATTTATGAATAATCGATATTATGCTGTATCCTTTCCAAATTTAATAATTCAGAAAAGTTTTGTGTTTTCATCTGTACCTAGTGACACCAAAATATATGCTTTATTCTGAACAAACAGCGGTCAAAATTTTTTTAGGAATTATATAAAGATAATTCATACATTGAATTTAATGATGCTGGAGTAATCCTGAATTGTGGACCAACAAGCTATATGTTCCCAGGAATACCGGATAAAATAACATAAGCATTTCGCTACACGGATGGATTTATTATTTTTTTTCCAGAGCAATAACTATTACAAGTACAGCGAATACACACGCAAAGTTGTGGCAGCAGGACTGTTCAACTATCAACTTTTTGGTATATATTGTCCTGCAGATGGATTATTGAGACCATTACAAACTTTGTTAACAAAAATTGCATCTATATATGAATAAATATAATGCATATGTATCCTTTTGTTTATATTATTCATATCTCCTTCATGCGTTAGTTTCGGCACCCATGTTTATCATAAATATTACTCATACATCCTATGTTACTTTTAAGCAGCCCCGGCTTATCACAAAATTATTTTAGAAAACCTTATACAGTGTGGAAACCACTTATGGAATAAAATTCTTTATGTCATTATTTTAGAAAATTATAAAAAATGCCGAGACACGTCAACTTTAGAATTGAGTTGTGCGTTATGTAAAAATAAATTTAAATTGAAATCCCCTTAATGAACCGATTTCAACAAACTAAATAATGTATGGTCAATTATGAATTATACAGGGTGAAATTTTTATTTTTTTAGTTATTAAACACATACATAAAATACCTGATGTATTTGATTTTAATACATTAAAATAAATGCTCAAAATGTTCTCCACCTAGTTGTTGGCAATAGCACAGTCTCCTATAGAACTCCTCCTTAACTTTTTTTAAAGTTTGAGGTGAAATATTCCGTATTTCTGTAGTTATCCTGTCTTTGAGGTCTACAATGCTAGTTGGTTGTGTTGCATATACTTTGTTCTTGAGATAACCCCACAGAAAAAAATCTAACGGCGTAAGGTCTGGCGATCTAGCTGGCCACTCAATAGTACCTCTTCGTCCAATCCATTTATTGGGGAAGATTTCATCTAAATAAGTTCTTACCATTAAAGCATAATGGGGTGTTGCCCCGTCTTGCTGGAACCAAACATTTTCATTCGGTAAGCTAGGATCTATTGCGTTGGGATATAAGTTTGCCAACGCAGGAATAACTTCATTTCTAAGCATATTTAAATATTTTTCAGCTGTCAAATTTCCATCTATAAATATAGGACCAATAATATGGTCGCCTATGATACCGGCCCAAACGTTCACCTTTTGAGGGTACTGAGTATGTGTCTCACGCATCCAATTAGGATTCTCTGCTGACCAATATCTACAGTTCTGTCGGTTTACCTCTCCATCCAATGTGAATTTTGATTCGTCAGAAAAAAGAATGGTACCAAGAGCTATCTCATTTCTGTTCAGCCTATTCATCAATCTTTCGCAGAAATCCATTCTACGATCTGGATCGTCTTCTGTTAACTCCGGCACAAAAGTTAATTTGTAGGGATGAAGTTTTTCTTTATGAAGACATCTTAGAACAGTTGTATGACTAACATTATTTTCACGGGCAATTTGACGTTTACTTGAAGTTGGATTCTCTTCGACACTTAACAAAATATCCACTTTCACATCATCTTCAACGAAGTCTGGTTTTCTTTTCAATGGTTTGACATGTCCAAGTTCTCTGAATTGTGCATGAATTTTAGACACAGTACTTTGTGAAATATTAGGCAATTCGGGATATCTGTGATTAAATAAGTTTGCCACTTCAACTTGACTTCTGCAGTTATCCCCGTACCCGATCATCATTAAAATCTCAATTCGGTGAGTCTCAGTTGAATATTTCATTTTTATGTCGACAAGGAAAGAGTGTTTGACAAAGATTTTACTGTTTCAGTATAAACTGTCAACACATCAACAACTGACAGAATAGAAAACAATCCACATTATGTACCGATTTTGTCTAATTATTGGCGTTTTTAGGCAATTTTTAGGTATTTATGATAAAATTCATGGGCGTAGCAGGTTTTGTTTAATATACAAATACGTCTAATAATTAGTTAGTTTAGATTTTTGTTAAATCCATATTTAGCTAATTTAAAAAAGTACCAATATTTCAAGTCTAATAAATTATTAATTTTAAAATTTCACCATGTATAATTCATAATTGACCATACATTATTCAGTTTGTTGGAATCGGTTCATTAAGAGGATTTCAAAAATATGCAAATATACAGGGTGTTTCATTAAAAAAAACAACACCGACTATGGCATACTTGCGTGAATCACCCTGTACATTTAAATTTATGTTTACATAACGCACAACTCAATTCAAAAGTTGACGTGTCTCGGCATTTTTTATAATTTTCTAAAATAATGACATAAAGAATTTCAGTCCATAAGTGGTTTCCACACTGTATATCACTTATACACCGTATGTTACTTAAACCAATCCCGGTATATCACAAAAGCGCTATGCCTATAACAAATATCAATCTAAGGTGACGTCACCATGCTGCTGCATCGCGGACCGCCGACTGCTGTCATCTCTCACTTAACTCTTTCTCTCTCTTTCTCGCCTGACACACACAATCACTCTCTCTCTCTCTCTCTCTCTAACACATTGTATTCCCTATATCTATAGTACTCCTAACCTGAACCCCCTGAAAATAAATTGCCTACTGCACTGAACGCTTCATACGTTATTCTATCAAAAGTTATTTTGCACTTTTTTCATAACTTGTAAGATAAAGAAGATAATTGAGATAGCAGTTTGAGTCAATTTTGAAAAATCGCCCTATATTTCGATATATTACTGGAGATCTGGTTGAACTACGGCTTGTCTAATAAAAAATTATGTCATGATGTCACAACTACTTTTTTTTATCTCCTGTAATTTTCGAGATATCTTGCAAAACCATCCAATTTGGGATGAGTATACACTGTACATGAATATTTGGATATGAAAGTTATACGCGGTATGGGTACCGCAATTGCTCACATTTGACCCTAACCGTAACCATAGACAAATTAACATAATTTCTCTATGTGCCCCCGTACCATATCGTGAGAGGGAACGCTTGGAAAGTTCGTTCTCACTCGAACTTTTACCGCTAGTTCTTGTCGACCCTGTAATTTAGGACATTTTTATTCCACCTAGATTAATAATTGAATTAATTTAATTCAAAGTGGTTCACTTCGCTCTAATGCTACCTAATCTTATTATCAATAAAAACACAATAATAATTCTATTGTCTTATTTTTTTAAATCCGGACATAATTCTTATTAGTTATGGGAAAATATAATGTAAAATTATCCATAAAAAATATATATATCATACCGATTATTACTTTCATATTGTATATTGTTGTGTGCGTTTGGAACGCCTCCCATTAAAATCGAACTTGAGTTAGGGAAAGTAGGGAGACCTATATATGCCACTATAAAGTGAAGACGAGTGAATTTGCTACAAAAAACATAAGTTTCTTTTTTATTGGAGAAGAGGTGGTTAAAAATCAATCTTTCTTTAACCTACATGCGACACGGGTTTTAAACTACATGTAATTTATATTATTAGCGTGAAAATGACCACGTTTCTGAATTATATTTTTCAACTGAAATCAATAATTTAAATGTTTATAAAAGACGTTAAACAGTATACTTGACACATTGAAAAAAGTGTCAATACAAGTACAAGAATATCAAGATTGGAGATTATACATTTCAAGTAGATAAAATAAAAAAGAAGACAAGGAAGGTGGAATAAAAGATTAGCAGTAACAAATAGAACATTCCATACCAATAAAAAACAGTAAATTCAGGAGCAAAATGCCTCAAATAAGCATCTACAAAACAATCATAAGGCCTGTGTTGATGTATGGATCATAAACATTATCAATGACTCAAAACCACATAAAGGTTTGAGAATACAACATCATAAAATAGGTACTGAGAATGAGATTAGGACCGAAAAGATAGGAGATCAATATAAAAGACGAACGAACACAGAATTAATAATTAATATAGGAAAAAGTTGGGAGCAAAGAATAAAATGACTAGAACATACAGGAGTTCCAGAAACTCTCCTGCCAAACGCAAACTACAGTTACTAGATGTGATTCTATGTCCATCTCATCTAACCTAATTTACCTTTATCCAAAAGTTCCTCCTGAGAGAGCTAGCGTCCTTTGAAGATGTTGTTGAGTCAGTTTTTTAAGCATATCTCAAAAAACCCGCTACAAAATTCAAACTGTGTCATTGTATCCCTGTTGTGATAAATTGTTGACTACAAACCCGCGTTTTTTTATTGCCATCACAAGCGTTCAACGTGGGAGGAGCAATGGGTGAATTTGGTAAGATTTTTCATTAAATTCTAAAACTACAAAAAAAGTGCTGTTTGAATTCGCTGTTATGCAACATTTTTTGGCATTCAATACCATAATTTGATCACTAAACCATCTTTACAGTACTGAAATTAACAAGAATTGACATTACGTCAAATTTCTTTGAATTTAATGATTTACTGCTATTATTGTTGTCTAAAAAATATCAAATAATTCTAATTTTTTATCAAAATGGCTAATTATATCTATGAAGAATATGCTGATACGTATTTAATATATGGTGATGTGCAATGTAACGCTCGTGCATCCAATCGAAGATACGCGGAACGATTTCCTAACAGACGACATCCCAATCGATCAACGTTCCAGGTCTCCACCAACACCTAAAAGAAACCGGCTCAGTAATACCTAAAAGTACTGAAACTAGTAGGCACCCGGATGTTACACAGGTTTTTAGTACTAGAATACTCTCGGATATTTATCCTGCAATCTCTTAATCCTCCATATGGAATATTATCGATAAAGAAAACTTCTATCGATCCCCAAGTGTGCCACTTCTTCAATTCCCTCTATAAAATATTGTGCCAGAATTTTGGAACGGGTGCCTGACAGTGACATGGTAGGTGTTCAATTGTTTCTTCTTCTTCATATTGTTTGCAGAAATCATCATTTGAAATTCTCTATTTTCGGAGATTCACTCTTACTGAGCAATTTCTCGTAAATATACCAGTTCTTGAGTGTAATATGGTTTTCTTTTTCTATAAGAGTTTGTTTTTCTATCCTGGGCCACAGAGTTCGAGATACCTAGTAATCTCTATTGCTCCATCCCTCTTTCTGTTTGTTCAAGAATATCTCATCAATGACATTTTTAAGAACCTTAGGCTATGGTCCGAAAGTAACTAACCGTAATCACGGTTAACCGCTCCGATTGACAGAATGAAACTGAAAAATCTAGTTGTATTCGGGACACAAAACCGGTAAAAGTACGAAACGAAAATATAACCTTAAATATATTCCCAAGAAACAGTTTTTGGAATTTTTGGGTTATCTTTAAACATGGACGATGGCTTTTGTGTTTCACCATCTTCTTTTGACTACAGAATTCAGAATTTTGTCACCAGAGTAGTGGAATTGTATAGGTACTGATGGAGAATTTCGAGAGAATTTTCGAATGTCTAGACTAACTCTTGACCATATGTTGTCGTTAGTTAGGAACAACTTGGTTCTTGATAATAACATGGGAAGAAATCCTGTTTTTGCAAAAAATCAGTTTTGTTTTTCTCTTCAATGGTCGAATAATCAACAAATAATAAAAATCATAAGCAATGCATGACAGATGACAGTCGAAACCAGAAGTAGCCGGGCTCCTAAGGCTGGATACTAGTTTGACAGTTCATTAACCATATTTCAGGAAACCAAAACTAACCAGATTTTCAGCAACCCCTACTTTTTAGTCATTTCGGGACGGTAAACCACAAACCAGTTACTTTCGGACCAAAGCCTTAATCGGTGGTAGTGTCACTTGTCACTTGACAATATACTCTGAGGCTACGTTCGTAATCAATTCGCTGGCCAAGTGGCACTTTGGCACGCAAACTAAGCAAATCTATTTCAGTGTGATCATTCACAACGCAATTTGGCGTCAGAGTTGAAGTTGAAGTCGTCGACATTTCTTGCAAGCTGCAAACTTTCACTTCGACTTGCACTTCGTGCCGGCTATTGGACATGCGCTTTAATTTTTGTTATTTGTTTTTTGATATATTTGACATCTGTCTGATAGTCCATCACTACTAAACTCCAGAATATACTGCTATAAAAAATAAATCCAAATCCAAATTATATATTATAACCTCAGACTGAACTAAATACAGACAGAATCATGCTTCGACCATATGATGAAGGAATCCTGACAATTATTCAGGTACGAATGCGCTTGCGTTAAAGTCGACTTTGAAGTTATTGTGAATGGCAAATTTCGTGCCGACTTGCGTGCCAAAGTGCCACTTGGCCAGCGAATTGATTACGAATGTAGCCTTATACTTTCTAGCGATGTAAGGACCGTTCGGCAATGTTACTCCATTGACTCCGAACACTCCTCCCTTCTTTAAGCCGTTCGGTTATTACAGAACGAGTAAAAGGAGCAGTCTTTAAATCGTTCGTTTACTGTGGAGTGGTGTGAAAAGAGTTGCTCCAATTGTACCACCTCGGCGAAGTAGGGTTTTAGGAGTGAATATGCGCATTTAGATTACCGGCCAAAAAATAAAATTCTTATGTATTTTAGGTTACATAGTTTACAATTGTGAAGTAATAATTATTCATATTTTATAAAAATACTGAAAAATAACCACAAAAATATTACACCGAATGACATTTGTTTTAATTTGACGTTTGATAGATGTCCCTCGTTTGATGTTTGAGTGTTCGGTAACAAATGATCCATTTACTCTACGAGAAATCTGCTTCTGCTCCACCCCTTTCACTCTCCATTTCGGAGTTAATTGCCGAACGGCCCTGTAGTTGACTTACAGCAGTATCACGGAAGTCTCCAACAGTCATCTGTCATTATGCAACTATTCCTTAACCATATACATTTTCATAGTTTTAATGTCCTCAGGTAATCTTTCTCCTTGTCCTAGGTTTTCTGGAAAGCTATCCAGGGGGTTGTGAAAGATATAGATTTAAACCTATATCTCGAATACTACAGCTTATAGAAAAAAATCTGATAAAGTGTCTTTAGGCTGCATAATATAATTGAAGCTTATGAATTATTTAAAAACTCAACATGCGTGTAATTCTCTTTCACAATATGTCTTATTTATTAATACAAAAATAACAATATATTGTTTTAAATAAATTAGTTTGTTTATACGGTAGGCAGTTCGAATAAATAAAATCACCAGGCCGTACCTACACTTTCCTACATAAACCACGACAACACTATTAACAGTTATATCGTTTTTTTCAATTAAACTGAAAAAAAATTTCTCCCGAGAAATTTTTTATTTACTGTACCAATTTAAAGAGAAATACTCCACCTTAATTTTGAATGATCTGATAAAATTTTTCAGCGACAATATTTGGAATATACTCTATTTGAAAATTATTGATTGCTCCTTAGGTTATATGATAGGAAATAAGTACAATCATTTTACGTTCTTGTCCTTCAGATTATGAAAATTGTAGTGGGACTTGCAGAAATGTTTGTTTTTCCGAAAATTTCACGACATTATTTAAAGGTGAGAAAATGATGATATAAAAAAAATAGGTAGCCCAATTAATTTCCCTTCCTAAAAACTCAATTTTACTTAGGTATTTTCGGCGTTTCTTAAGTCACGCATTTGTTGTTGAAAATTTTGAACATTGGGGTAGATATGGGAGATTTTCGCGATTTACTATTTTCTTCATTTCTTCTTCTAATGCTTGGAAACATCTATTCTATTCAAAATTCACCTATATATGCAAGGTCATCGACACTGTATTCTGTAGCAGTATGAAATTAATTTTAATAAGTATATAGGTGTAGGGTCTTTACTTGGGGCAAGCTCTTGATCAGTGCGATCTAACCACAGCCCAAAGGATTTATTTCATTTTTTGGGTCGCAGCTATAACTCTGCTTCCACATGGTCTCGGATTCTACAAACTTGTGTTTTTACTAGTGGTACTACAACATATCCAAAAATTATATTAACATCATAAAATTGACACAAACCTGGACAAAATCTATACAAACCTTACAATTAAAATGTTTTGCAACACTTGGAAACGCTCCTGCACCATCATAAGTACAAATTTATGAAAATAAAAAATATTTTACAATTTTATACATATGATATTTCACAAAAAAAAACTGACAATAAATAAAAATTAATCAATTATCTAAATTTATCCAAAAAAAAATCTTTCTTCGATCGAATCATTACTCGGCCTAGCGACTTTTGATTGTCTTTTCCTCGTGGTGGTATCACATAATTCGAATCCGTAAGGAATACAATTTTTCGCTATCAAAGTAGCCATAGTCCTGCGATTACTTAAAACTTTCGTCACTGTTATCGTCGATGTTTCGTATATTCTCCTTCGAGTATAATAAGGTAGGATGGTTTCTAATTGGTCTAATCTATCTTCTATCAGCATATTGTTTACGTTGTTCGTTAATAGTTCGGGTGTCTTCCTGTTTTCTTTCGATAGGGTGAAAGATTCACTGCTTTCTACGTTATTAAGATAGCTGTTGTTGTCGACGTCTTCCGCTTTTTTAATGTGAGTTTGATGGTGTCTGAAACAATGAGATTACATGAGAGTGGTTTTGTCAGTTATATCGTCTGTACGTTCAGTTATATTGATAAGGATAATAAACTTTTTGTCATCCTACTGTGTGTTCCAGAACAAACTGGCATAGAAGAAAGTGAGAGAGGCTGAATCATCTTTTTAAGGTCCGGAACCGTTTTGCAGTAGAAACACTAATATAATATTCGAAAAAATCTGTATAATCGAAAAAAAAAACGAGAAATTCTGTACATTCGGAAAAACTAGTAGGGCTAGGACAATCAAGGAATGCCTAAGACAAAATAAGACTGTAAGAATTCTGACAGTGTACTAACAAAACACTGTCGCCTGAATGGGTGCATAAAAAATCTCAAATTAGGGTAGAAGGGAAAATGTAGATCGCTTTTCAACTATTTCTGTAGCTCGTTATACATCTTGTAGTCTGTTTATGGGCACGTACCATTTGGTCAATATATGCCCCTTAGCTTTTGGATCGCCCCAGCCTATCAAGTCTTTGTCCACCATACCACCGAATCATATACTATTATGGATTTGATGACCCTGGCGTATAGCCATAAGATCATTTTTGGTTGTAGTCCCCAGTTTTTCCCGCACACTCTTCTGCACAGGTTGAGGACTATATTACTTTTATGTTGTAATTTTTGATTCCATGTCAACTCGTCAAATATCATTCCCAAGTATTTTGTCTGCTTGTAATTGGATTAAGAACTGATGACTTAAATCCTCTCAATACGTTCTTCTTCGTAAAAACAACTATCGTGCTTTTGAGAGGGTTTACAAATGTTCCTCTTGGCACCACTTGATTATTTGGGGCAGTTTATGTCTGCTCCGAGATTGTTCCTGTGAATTTGCCTTTTGCAATAAACGCAAGATCGTCGACGTACCCTAAGGAATCGTCTATTAGGATAGCCCACATGAGAGGTGATAGCACCCCTCCTTGCGAACAGCCCCTACTTGCTCTAGCTGTGCCGTGGCCTGGCAGATGGATGATTACCTTTTTTTCTATTGACACAGAAGGGATGGGCCGCTTTTTTTCTAGAGCTTTGGTAATTGACAAAGCAGATCTAGTATTGAAAGCACTACATAAGTTGCCAGTTACCATCGATAGTAAATTCCACACCAAAACTACCTGCTTTGGTTTTTGTTGTGCAGGAATCACTAATTATTTTCTGATCATGATTCTTGATATTGGCTTCAAAAGTACGAAGTCATTGATAGTTTAGGTTAGGACTTGCATCCTTTTTTTGAACATCTCCAAAATATTTCACTATTGCTTTTTATTAGTTTTAATTGCATGATTACCAAATTTTTCCAAAAATCACAACACAGCAAAGTACCTACCTTATATTATCAACTATAAACATGAAATATGGAACTATTCAAATTACAAAGAGCATTTAAATGAAAACTATCCACCCCACATAATTCTGAAGGCGTCACTTTTATGAAAAATTGAAATAACACGTCAACAATCATAAAAAGGGGGACGTCTTTTTGGTTATATGTAGACCTTATAGCTTTTATCGTATCATTGGAAATTAAGACATTTTTATATGCAATCTTTATTAATAATTATAAACATCATAAACGTACCAATACCTACATAAATCCTTAGTTACTCATAATACGTTAGTTACCATAATTTAATACGTTAGTTACGAAAGCATAATACGTAAGATACCAAATAATATTAGAACTAGTTTTCATGAACATGTAAAACAATATTTTGACAGTTTTCAAATTTGATGGATACACCTTTACCTTTAGCGTCCAGGATCATTGGTATGTTCTCTGAAGCCTGATTAATAACCGAGCAAGCACTCCTTTCGATTTCGTGCTAATATATCGTCAGGAATATGAAAATCTTGCATGATTTTATTGAAATGCCAAAATGAAATGTCATAAAACCTTGTTGCATCGCCGTTGTCAATGATACGATAAAGCTTTGAATATAACTTGATTATTAGCGATTTAACACCGTCTCGGACATTGCTAGGTGACTCGGCTATCGCCTCGTCACCTAGCAATGTCCTCGACTATTATAAATCGCATAATAATCTCGTTATATTAACAGCTATAATCCCCTCCCATCTATGGGCACCTCTCCCAATTTTTTAAATGGAACAACCTATACATTATTGCATTGTTGGATTCTCCTCTACAAGAGGATTACAAAAATGTATAATACATAAGTGAAAAGTCAATCAGTTGGGAGTTGTGAGATAATTCCAATGTAAAATTAACTCTACTCATTTAAGTAAACGGTGTTTTGCTAGGGGACAAAAACATAGCTACCGGAATACTGGTGTTTGACGTTTTTTAAATAAAGTGTCAAATAGGTAGCTTAGTTCTCATTCGAATATCAACATTTACAAGTACCTATCTCTCGCAGCAGTGTTTTCAGAATTTTACATAAAAACAAATTCCATCCTTACAAAATTAAATTAGCCCAAGAACTGCATGAACACGAATTCGACCCTCGTCTACAATTTTGATAATTGCACGAGATTCCAGCTTTATTGTACAATATCTGCTTTTCCGACGAATGTTCATTTGCATTATGGTGGAGCAAACAGACATAATTGTAGATATTGGGCAGAAAATGACCCACACGTAATGCGGGAGTTTCATTGTCAAACACCACAAAAATTGAACGTCTGGTGTGCTATTTTTGGTGACCATATTGTTGGACCATATTTTATTGAGGGAAACTTAAATGGTGAGTCTTACCTACAATTACTCAGAGAAGCTATTGATCCCGAAATAACACGAATACTAGAAAATGATGATACCATGTCAGAAGCTTTGCTAGCGTTTCAACAAGATGGGGCACCTCCACATTACGCTCTCGATATAAGACGGTTTTTAAACAAATTATTTCCTGCTCGGGGGATAGGTAGACGAGGCCCAATGTTGGAATGGCCACCTAGGTCACCCGATTTAACCACCCTAGGCTTTTTATGGGAATATCTGAAAACCAAAATTTATGCCACTTAGCCAGCATCTATAGATGATTTACGTCAGTGAATTATTCAAGAATGTCGATAAATAACCCCAGAAATGTTACATAATGTTTGAAACTCATTTGAGGCTCGATTGTATCATTGTATAGAAAGCAATGGAAGTCAATTTGAGCACCTTCTGTAGATCTGTAGAGTAGGGAGGGTGAGTTTAGGCCACATGTGACCCATTGTACGTTCTCCCAAGGAGTTGTCCTCCTAGGTCATCGTCCATACTGCCCTTTCCAGGAAGGTGGACAGGTCACTAGGAGACATCTCCTTTATATCGGCAGGTGTAGGCCAAGACTCACCGAACACACACTCTCTCATTGACGATAACTCCGGGCACTCCCATAAGACATGCCTGACAGTTTCGTCTTCCTGTTCATACATCCTACTAAGAGGTGTGTCCACTAACCCTATTGTATGGAGGTGTTTCCTTGGCTGACAGTGGCCAGTCAGAAATCCTACTGTTAAACGTAGGTTTTTCCTGATTATCGCCAAATATTTCTTCGACGCCAGCTTACCAGGGTCGCCCAGGGTAATCCTGGCAAGACTGCATCCCTTGATTTCATCCCATCTCTTTCGGGATTGAGCATGGGTGTAACGTTTAGCTAGTTCCGCAATTAACGAAGTCGTCAGGACGTAGGTGTCGCTGGGTCCTAAGAGTCTTATTCCAGCCGCTTCCCTGGCTAAAGAATCGGCAATGCGGTTACCTTTACTCCTGTCGTGCCCTTTAACCCACCTCAGGATAATATTGTTATCTACTGAGGCGTTAGCTAAATCTTGATGGCACTCTAATACTAGCCCTGATGTAACACGTTGTCTGTTCAAGGCTATTAGGGCTTGTCTGCTGCCAGTGCAGATTATTATGTTTTTGCTAGAAATTCCTTTTCTGGTTAGTTTTTTTTTGGCAATTGAGATACCAGCCAGTGCTTTTTGAACCACGCTGGTATTGTTTCCCATTCCCCACTTAATTCTTAGGCTCAGTGATCTGGAGTAGACTCCACATCCTGAGCCTTCTTTGTTTTTTGAGCCGTCTGTGTAAATGCGTATTGCATTTGTAGCATCTGACATCGTATTCTGTTTTATTTGTATTTTGTAGGGTTTGTTGAACACAAACTTGGGTTCAATTGCATTACTGACCGCCTGCAGCAGATGTAGTGCTGTAATCGCTTTTCGCCATATGCTTAGTCTCAAATGACCCACTCCTATCTCGGGGTTTACACCAACCGTGCGCAATCGTAACATGACTATCAATGCAACCTCTTTGACGTACAAGTCCAGAGAGGTCAGACCAGTCATTAATTCTATTGCCACGGTTGGTGTTGTTCTCATGCCTCCTGTGATGTTTAAACAAGCAATTCGCTGTATTTGATATAATTTTTGGATGGCCGTTGTTTGTGAATACGTTAACATAGGTCTTATGATTGCAGTGTAGATCCAGGTGACTAGGCGGGGTGAAAGACCCCATGTGCGTCTCACTGTCTTCCGACATTTCTCATAAGCGACAGATGCACTTTTTGCTCTGCTTTGTAGGTGAGAGTTCCATGTTAGCTTCCTGTTGAGGGTAATATCAAGGTATTTCTCCTCATCAGAGAAGTTTGCAGATTTTGGAGGGTTTTAAGCCCGATAATCTTCTTTTCCTGGTGAAAAGGACCATCTCAGTCTTCTTGGGATGGATAGACAGTAAGTGTTCCTTACACCATGTTTCTATTAATTTTTACACCATGTTTCTTTTAATTTGAGCCCATCCTGCGCTCTATCGCATAGTATGTTCTCAAATTTGCCGGTCTGCAAGATAATTTGCTTGATAATTTGAGCACCTTATAAAATAATGTAGTATTTTTTTGCTGATTTGTTAGGAATTAAAATGTTACTATTAGTAAATTGGAATAATCCATAACTCCCAACTGATTGACTTTTCACTTATGCATTATACATTTTTGTTATAAAGTTAAAAAGTTTACATATGAGCAAAAAGACGTCCCCCTTTATGTTATGTTGGGGGAAACGATGTACAGTTACAAATATAGTTTATTTTTGTACTCACATACATATATCGTTAACTCCACAATAATAATGTAACATTCCAAAAAACCCCGTCATCATGACATTCCATCCCTAGGCAACTCAAGTCCTGACAAAACACTTTTTCTACCCCTGTTTTATAATATACTTACTAAAAGACTAAAATCTGTATCATAATGATATTCATTATGATACAAATTTTCATTATGATACAGATTTTTAAGCCAATAGGAATGCGACATTCGCACAACATTTAATATAGCCATGGATACCTGGTTGACATTTCTGAAATTAATTATATTAGGTGACACTTAATTTGACAGCTGTCAAATAATTTTGATTTTCAAAAGTAACTATATATGATAATTATTAATTAAATAATTCTTATTAATCGGAGTAGAAAAAATATTGTATGCATCTTTCATGTAATGGCCATTAATACACTCGCATATTATATACGAAACTCGCCTGCGGCTCGTTTCGTATCCTACAACATGCTCGTGTCTTAATGGCTATCATTACATGATCGTTGCATAAAATACTATTATATCATTTTTGACGTGCTTTTTTCATTAACGTGATGTGAATTATGTGGGGTGGATACTTTCAGTGAAATGCTCTGTATATCAATATTTTATTAATTGTATCGCCTAGGTCGGGTACAGTTTGTCCAAAATCAATTACAAATGCTGAAAGCACGTGTTCATATCCCTTGATGACTTTTTTTTTGATTAGGCATATGCTGGCATAAGCCGATCAAAGGAAGAATTCGGAAAGGGAAACGAACACGTGCTTTAACATTTGCAACTGATTTTGGATAAACTTAACCTGAAGATTTTAATTTGGGAAAACAAACCTTCTACCTCTCAAACCCATCTTTTTATAGCATCAATTCGGTGTGTGTAGGAATAAAATAGCTGAATCACGGAATTTAAAAAAATTATCAAGTTTACAATACAACTTTTAAGTTGACCAGCCTGTTCCATGTATGGGTATTGTAATTGCAAATTTACATTCCATTATTCCAGAACATTAGTATTTTAAATGTTTTTGTTTGTAAATATGGAGAAAATTGAAGTTTTATAATGTTATTATTAATCCAAATAAATCTAAAAAGTCAAAAAGTCTACTATTGAACCAAGTAGCCCAATTCAAGGACATCTTGTACAACTGCATTTTTTTCATTTTAACATGTAATTTTTTTATTTAAAAACATAATATCGAATCAATTACATTTCTATTTATTTATATAAATTTGAATTAAAGTCCTAGTTTTTTTAAATTACCACGTTTTCCAGTCTATTTACACAAACTCATCTTGCAATTGAAATCGTTTTGAATTTAATCCGTTAAAATCACACAGTAAATGCACCATATAATATCGAATCTCTGACAAAATAACGGACACTGCACCTGTAATAAATAATACTGCACGAATAATTACTTTGTGTTATTTAATAACTTAGTAATTTGAAATTTATGTCTTTGTTAAGCTACCATTAAGTTTCATTTTCAACTGCTGTGCGTAAAATAAACACTTTACACGCGCTAAAGAATGTGTAATTAATCATTCATGCGAGTTGTGAGTAAACCGGTACTACTTTTACCAGCAACGAACCATTTTTATACAATTTTTTTTAAACTACAACAGCCACATTGGTTTAATAGTTTCATATAGGGCGAGTTGTACCAACAAGGTTTAAAACATAACTAATGGTTTAAGCACAATGGGTGTTGAACCGAGACTGGATCAGTGAGTAACCAGAGTTTAGCCAACGGGTTTGTTAACCGCCCAAAAGTGAGTGGTTAAAATAATAATCCTAGTTTTCCAACCTAAAAACTTTGTGTCAGTGGATTCTGTAAATTTTTTATTTTTACCAAATTATAATAATGGAATATCCTGATTTACCAAATTTTAGTGATGACGATGATTTTTTTGGCCGTAAACTTTTCTGACCTTTTTTTATTCTTATTCATTTTCAGCAAATAAAATAATATGCAAAAGCAAACAACACTTCAGGAACTGAGGTTAGAATCGCATTAAAAATTCTTCTTTTATATTTTCTATTTGGCAAAACGTAAGTAATTTACCCCACAGTAGTTCATTCGTCTAACATTCATTGATACCAACCTTTCATAATGATTGATTAACAAAACTGCACGAAAACACCGCTGGATAGAACACGCATCGGTTTAAGCTTTTGTTAAATTTAACCCTATGGTTAAATAAACCAACTGTTGGTACAACTCGCCCATAGGGATTTATGTTATTACCTTGAGTGCTGTCGACGCGATCCGCTTCAATTTGTATTTACTTGCGTTGACTCCTAGCAACAACCTTCAAAAAGAGGTTAATGTTTTCACACTTTTCGGTAAAATAATTGAACAGTATATTGTGATTGATAAATAACTACACTCTATAAAAATACTACTTAAAATAGTTATTTATGTACCAAGGACAAAAACTGTCTATTATAGTCTTGTCTGCAAATTGGTAGTCGAGGCGTAACCGAGACTAGCAAGCAGGCGAGACAATAGACAGTTATTCGCCGAGGTACATATTACATTTTTTCGTCGATCTTTACAAAAAATTACTTATTTCCAAATGAATATTCACACCACGGTCTTATTCACACGTAAAATCTAGCGGATTAATATGACAATAATTAATTTGACAATAGCAAATGAAAGTTATTGTTACAGTCATTCTCGCACCGTGTCGTATCATAGTGACCACAGCGGACGAAAAGTGTTTGCGGACGAATTGGTATATTATGTTATAAGGACGAAAAATGGAGTTTTTCGGACGATGTGGGGGATTCCCGGGTTACCCACATAGTCCGAAAAAACATTTTTCGTCCATATTTTTTATCCGATTGTTTTTTATCCAAATCGCTAAAATGTATAAATAAGTAAATCAATACAATTAATTTTGCACGGAAAATTAAATGAAATCTGTCACCCCATTTGCGTATCTATGGATATAACAAATAATTAAATTTAACTGACGTTTTTTCAATAAGACGAGAGTTTTGAAATCGGAAAAACTCCAAAATGGAATTAGAAAGTGATAGTGGAGATCTTTTATGTACGCCACCTGATGTTCAAGAAGTTATGAAGTTATGTTACATTTGTTGCCGCAAAAATCTAAGGAAATATATGAAAGAGCTTATACAAAATTTATGGACTATCGTCAAGAGAAAAATATACAGTCGTTCTCAGAGAACGTTTTCTTAGTCTATATGGCTGATTTATCAAAAAAATTCTAGATCACATCACCCGGTTCTTGTTCAAAATTGTTCTAATTGCACATTTAATATAAATATTGTAAATAAATAAGATTAAAATAAACAGTTATTATCGTCCGAAAAATATTTTTCGGCCTAGGACGAAAAGTGTTGCCCAGGTAACAATGAATTATTTAATACCTTACTGAAAAGGTTACCTTTTCGTCCAAATATCTAAACCATAAAACGTCATTTTTTGACACAATCGGATAAAATAGCATATTTTATCAAGAGTCCAGAAAATCGTCCAGAAAGTCGTGCAAGCACGGGAAAAGCATTTATGGATGAGTAATGAACGATACTTTTCATTATACCTTTCTGAAACCAAAAACTAGTAAGTATTTATTATACTATCCTATACTATAATTCAAAACACTGCATCTGCCTTCAAAATACTGACATCTGCTTTCAAAACACTGACATCTGCTGTCATAATACAATTGTTGTTCAGTGTTGCCAAGGGAACTGAACAATAACACATCATCACAGGAATAGTTTTTCCCGTGCGATTGCACAGGAAAATGTCATTTTCGGTACTCTTAATAGGCATGTTAAGATAGGGTTTTCAGTAAGGTATAATGAAAAAAACATTTTTTTCAAAAATCGTTCGTAAATATTGACATTTTTGGCACAGATTTTAGAAGCAAAAGTCAATTTTCCTTTACATTTAATTGTTGCTAGGCTACGAAAACTATTGTTTTTTTCAATAATATCATTTAGTTAAATCTAAAAAACCTAATTCCAAAATTTGTCTTCGAAATCAGTAATAGTTTGAAGTTCCGCGCTATTTAAAATAATTTCAAACGACCTCCAAAGCGCGCAAAATCGGCTGACGTCATGCTGTATGACTTTGCCCAGTTGTGTTCTGCTGTGTTCTTATTTTGTTGCCGTGAGTTCTTTGTGAAATTTTATAATTTCGAGTTTCAACCCAATAAACTCGCTAGTTACCGCCGCCTTTTGCAAACTGCTAACAATAACTAAGCCGGATGCCGTCTTATTTAAGTTACTGGAAGTCCTTAGCAATATTGGAAGTCCATGGTCTGTTATCAGTGTAATGCTGTTCTGATTGGTTGTGTTCAATCAAATGACCTCAAATTAACTGATTTCATTGGATATTTACTAGAGCAAAATATTTTCACTAGTAATACCACTAGAGGTCAAATTAGTTCCGGAAATTTTTTCGAGCTCATGAATATTTTGAAAATTATCCCGAGTCAAAGACGAGAGATAATTTTCTAAAAATATTCAAGAGCGAGAAAAAATTTCCGGATTTAATCTGACCTCGTGTGGTATTCCACACCAAATTGTGTTTGAAAATCAAATAATTAAAATTTATTTTTCGATTTCCAGCAACGCCAATTTTTGACGTTTGAGGTTTAGTCGAGTTGATTATTTAGTTACCATGGCAACTAAGTGAAACCCTAACCTAAAAATTATTTCAGTTTTGAAGCTGTCAAGCGGCACGACGTAAAAAAGACCTTTAAATTGTTGATTTCTACTCGTTGTAGTTTCACGAAAGTACCATCTCAAGACACAACACAGTATATTGTTTAATTTTACATAAGTTTTGAGTAACTAGAGTGGTATCAAATTGCTTTTATGCAAATATATACTAGAGTGTCAAAAAAATATTCTGACATTATAAACGTCAAAAAAAATTTCCAGTATAATTCTCTGGTGGGTACCCACCATGAAAAAATTTCCGATAAAATTCATCCGTTGCCATGGTTATCTGTCAAAAAAACACGTTTTGATTGGTTAAAAATTACAGGTGTGGAATTTTCATTGAAATGCTCTGAATGTAATAAAATAATCGTAGAGTGTCGGTTATGTGTTAATATGGAAGAAAGGCCACTAGACTGGGCCAAAAAATCGATTATTTTTCTTAATTATACCCTGAAATTATCATTTATGATGACAAAAAGAAGTTATGGTGAAAGTTAGAGCTCTTGTATTAATATTAAGATATCTATCATGGCGACTAAGTTTTTTTTACAATAGTAGATTTTTATCTAGAACACGTAAATCATCAATCTGAAAAAACTTTCGTATACATATTCTTAAAAAAATCTCTCCTTGTAAATTGTCATCAAATGAACCATTTTTACATGAAATCGTGCCTTGAATATTTGTTTTTATATTTTTATTTTTTGAGTTTGGATTTTTGTAACCACAAATATCAATTATTATTATTTAAATGAAACTAACTTTTTCTAATTATTAATTCCACTATTTAAATAAATTAAACTATTTAAATGAATAAATAGTGGAATTAATTAGAAACAGTTAGTTTCATTTAAAATAGTAATATGAGTAGATTCCTCAAAGTAAGGGTCCAAACAGTAAATACAAATATCAATATTTAAATAAATAAAATGCACAAACGGTTCGTTTGGCGACAATTTACAAAGAAAGTTTTTTTTGTAGGGAATTCAATTTCCTTCAAGGATATGTATAGGAAATTTTTTTCAGATTGATAATTTACGAATTCTAGATTAAAATCGCGACTATTTTAAAAAAATCTTCAGGTGCTATGATAGATATCTTAATATTAAGGGCTCTAACTTTCACTAGAATTTTTAGTTGTGGTCATGAATGATAATGTCAGAGTACCAAACAAAAAAAAATCCCTAGAATCTTATGTCTCCAATGAGTGGTATTCTCTAAGACAATTTCATATGCAGAGGCCGGGCATCTCGGGACAAGCTGTGCAGTGGTACACAGTATCTTTCCGTATTTTTTGTCCATAGCTCAAACCCTACATTTTATTTTCTAAGCGTTTGTCCAAGTTCATTGAGAATTTCGATTTCTACAGGTAAATGGTTTACATTTACAGGTACATCTGCTTATTCCGACTGTTTTGGCAATAGTTTTTCTAATAAGGACATTCGAAAGTTGTAAAATGTCATTTTCTAACCAGAGTACTTATTATAAAGTTTATGGGCATTGTGCAAATACAACTGGATCACATGTATTATAATTTTCTAATATCAACGTAACGTTCGGCGTGCCGTTGGATAATAAGCCATCATTTGATCACGAATGCCTTATGTCTATTCCACTATTTATTATACTTGACTTTTGCTTTCAGTTACCACTTCATTTTTTTTTTATTATTCAGTAGATATGTCTAAGACGTCTCTTTTATCGGTCCACTTGCCAATCATCATATTGCAGTTATACATAGCTTTGGTCTCACCTTTTCTTAATTTTGTAGCTACAACGTTTTTGGGGAAATCTTTTCGGCTTTTCTGAGAGTACCTGTACAAAAGGTATTTGATCAAGCAACTTTTTTTTTTACCAATGAATAACTATTATAAAAGTTGTCCATGTATAAGCTATGTCCGTTATTCAGACATTCGCGCATCAGATACATCACTATCTTTTGTGCATGATCTTTTCCGCCAGTTATATCGCTCGAGCCAGTATGTACCATCATATCTAAAATTGTTCCGTCCCCTTCTATTACCATATACAACTTTATCCCATATTTCTGCCGCTTCTTTGGTAGATATTGCTTGAAGTAAAGTCCCCCTTTTCACAAGACCATAGATTCATCCACTGACAAGGTTTTTTTGTTTTTTTTGGGTAATATATTATCTTCATTTTATTAGTAAAATGATCCAGTATAGGCCTGATTTCGATCATCTGGGGACAGCTCATTGGTTTTAACTTCAGGAACATAAGGGCATCTCATTATTAGCAAGTAGCGATCCCTACCCATTAAATGTGAGAAACAGCTGGAGAATAGTCTTATGTTTTTTTTTCTCAATAGTCCTGCAAGGTAGGTAACTTTAAAGTACCTGTATGTAAGGTAAGTCCAAAAAAAAATTAACAGTTCCGATATTGTCAAATCTTGCCATAGAGAAATTCTTGAGTAGTCCCTTCTCGCACTGGTACATAAAACTTGTACTGCTTAATTGTTGATTTGCGAAATAATATACCTGATTTAATAATGGATTACGTTCCCTAATGGCACGGCAAAATTTCTGGTTCATGCACGATGGTTCTCCTGTTCATTTTAGTCGAGTAGTTCGTCAATATACTCACAGTTCGTACGGGAATCGATGTATTCGAGGGCGAGGGCCAGTCAATTGGCCTGCAAGATTACTCGATTTCATTTCGTGCGATTTTTGTTTTTAGGGCTACTTAAAATTGTCAGTATATGCTGTCCCAATTCAAAATCGTATTCAGCTTTGGGAAATAATAAGTGTACCCAATTCTAATTCTAATGTTCTGTTTTTGATCCGTATGTTCATCCTTAGCGAAACACGGTTATTTTCAAATTGCAGTATTGGTAATGGCTGGTTAAATCTTGTAGATATACCAGCCCCGTTTGACTTAGGAGTGTAATTCAATGTATGTCGAGGCAGATAGCCCGGGAAGTAGTTGTTTCATCTTAATTGCACGGTCACTGTTTTTGAAAAATATTTTTCAAAACTTAGTTGTAAAGCGTTGAATATATATATTTATTTTTCGATATCCAATTTATGCGCCTCTAAATTATTCAGTACTTAAATACTGATGGTTTGCGAACATCTGTTTTTACTTTTGCAGAAACTATTTTATTTTCTTCTGTAGGTTGAGTTTTATTTTGTCGAGTTTTTTTGACCTCGTTATAGCTAAGACGTGAAAATTATCTATGTACAAGTCTTTTAATTCATTTATGGATATCCTTGAAATACTGTCTGCATAATTTGAATTTCCTTTCATATACTGTATTTCAAAATTATATTCTTCTGTCTAGTCTAATTCTTGTGAGTTCTGAAGTGGGTTCTGTCATTGAGATACATGTGTTTACGGCTTATGATCCGTTTTTACTATAAACTGTGGAGAACCATACAAGTAACTCTTGAAGTCATTAATTCTCCAATGGATAGCTAACAATTCTTCCATAATTATAGGTTTGTTTATTTCACTTTTTTTTAAACTTTGCGATGCATAAGATATAGGTAAATCTATACCTTCGTATTTCTAAGAATTGTATGCAGACCACGCGTAATTTGAAGCATCTGTAGTCAGTATAAATTGTTTACTGAAATCAGGATATTTTAATAAAGGTGGCTCTATTGATGTTGTTTTTAATATTTGGGATAAGGACTCTTCCGACCACTCGAATTTTACATGTTTCCTGGATAATTTTTCGGGAGGTATGCATATTGCAGCGAAGTTCCGAATGAAACATCTGTAATCATTACAGAATGCTACGAACCTTTTAGATTCTTCCGAGTTTTTGGGCACTGGATATTGTTCAATGACTAAACATTTTACTTTATAGGGGAGTACTCCCTCACTAGACAAATTGTGCTCTAAATAAGTGTCTTCACGCCTGAAGAATTGGCAATTTTGTGGATTTAATTTTCGACACAGTAGTAAAGACAGGAGCCACAGCAGGGAGTCACATGTCTACTGAAAGCTTGTATGGATAGTTTAGTTCATTGGTAAACATGTCAAAGATTTCTGAAATCCATTTTCAGTCCAGTCAAAAAAAATAACCAGTCAGGATGGGAACAGAACTAGTAGATATCTCGGGACGAGATGCTCGCAGGATGGCCGACTGTAAGACAATTTTTTTTCTCACCCTGTTATTCTTAAAATATTTTTCGTTCCAAGTAAAATGAATTAAATCATGGGTATACCCTAATATTTCAGAAATGCATTTCTCGACCAAACAACCAATTGTCTGAAACAGATAAGTAAAGTATCAAAATGTCACGTAGTCTTCGAGGCCACGAAAGGGGAAAGAAAATTTTATGAACGATTTGAGATTTAGTTTCTAGAAAATAACTGAAGTGTTCACTTGAGCCAAATAAATCTATTAAAATATAGTGTGTATTGTGGTGCATATCAGGAGTTAAATAGGTGAGTCTATCTCACAGAGTAATTCAGTTTTGCCTGTTATTTGATATTTGAATTTAAAAGATATTTTATCACATAGAGTATATATATTTGCTAATTATTTTTAATAATAACTTTGTTTAAAGTTCTTTAATATTCAACGTTATTAAGAACATTAATTTGTTGTTGCATTTCCTATTCATCCAGTCCTACTGTACTGTGGAGAGTTTGTGCCACTTGCAGTTTAACTCACATACCTATACTGTACTGTGGAGAGTTTGCGCCACTTGCGGTTTGTCCATTCCTGATACAGGGTGACTTCTCACGTCACCCATATCTCCTTCCACCCCCCTGTATTGTGGAGAGCTTGAGCCACTTGCAGTGTAACCTTATTTAGCTGTACTGTGGAGAGTTTGTGCCACTTGCAGTTTAACTCACATACCTATACTGTACTGTGGAGAGTTTGCGCCACTTGCGGTTTGTCCATTCCTGATACAGGCTGACTTCTCACGTCACCCATATCTCCTTCCACCCCCCTGTATTGTGGAGAGTTTGAGCCACTTGCAGTGTAACCTTATTTTGCTGTACTGTGGAGAGTTTGTGCCACTTGCAGTGTATTATTATTTTGCTGTACTGTGGAGAGTTTGTGCCACTTGCAGTGTATTATTATTTTGCTGTACTGTGGAGAGTTTGTGCCACTTGCAGTGTATTATTATTTTGCTGTACTGTGGAGAGTTTGTGCCACTTGCAGTGTAATATTATTTTGCTGTACTGTGGAGAGTTTGTGCCACATATTCCTTACATGCATTGGGGAGAGTTTGCGCCCCTTGCACCTTTCCTAATAACCCTAAATATTTACTATTAGGCATTTATTTTTGATCAAGTGAAGTTTTAACTTTACTTTAGTACTGATATGCATAATCACAGTTCAAACACATAAGATGCACCTTGTATATTATTAATACTTTCATTAATTTTGGGGATTTCAACTATACTAATCGTTAGTTAAATAATTAATCATTATTTATGGCAAATTGAATACTCAGAGTGTTTTTCTATCTAATTCCAGGTACGTCATCTCGGTTGTTCAACCTACTTGGACCATGTCCACATGGACTGTTCAATTAAATCCAGGCATCACGTCCAGTGTCTTGTAAATAGTTATTTTCAACATTTAGATTTGTTTTATTATCTATATTAGAAACAATATAATGTAAGTACACAGTAAGTAATTAAAAGTTAAATTCTAATTAAATATATCAATCTTTACAAATCACTCATTCTCCTCAAGTCAAGTTTTTCCCTCCTTACATTTGTGACAAAAAAATAGTTCTGTTAGGGCCGATTCTACAATGCCAGTATAAAAGTCAGTATCTATAGTTATTATTTATTTTTTGATTTCTTATAAAGATCTAAATAAATCATATAGAAAGAAGCCTGGTTTCACGTACAAAAAGTACAAAAAAAGGCAAATTATGAAACAAAAAAATTTTTCTGAAAAAAAAAGTAAATAAAATATATAATAAAATCAATATAAATCATTCATTAAATATAAAAGAGTTAGTATAGTTATTCCTTCTATATTTTATACCTAGATTTATACCGAGAATAATTGGTTGACAGTTTTATAATGGATTTCTATGACAGGTGTACAGTATTTCCGAGAATATCTAGCTGGTAGTTCCTATCAACCAACATTTTGACACTTGACGCTTTGAAAAGCTGGAATTTCTAACATTTTCTATCATAACTCAAACTTTTTGGCTTGTATTCACTGGATTCAGAATATTAGTTTATTTTTTGTTATTTTGGTAACGAAAATATGGATAGCGTAGTAACATTTTCACATCAATGAATTGGATGTGCTATTTAGCTGAATGGAAGAGGTTGAAAACATTAATTTTTGGTGTAGGTATTCAACTGTTACAGTTTCAGTTGCCTGGTCGAGAGTCCTTGTCTACCTTGTCCAGTAAACTCTTTGTATGAAGGTGCACTTGTGTTACCCTCCATTTGAATTGGTATTCCCTATCTAGCCAGTTCCCGATTTCCCCTCTCATATAATCTTTTGTGATTCCACAAAACGGTTCCGGACCTATGAAGTCTCCTTTAAGCCTCTAAGTCTTCTTTAGCTAATGCACTAACTTTTGCACAGTTATACTGATCTTAAATGGAAAAAGATATCCAGGATATCCCCATAGGGCTAATAATATCTAAGCTTTAATATTTGTAATATCATATCTTCTTCTTTTTTCTATTCATATATATTAAGTCAATCACAAGATAGGTCACTCACTATTTGGTCTAACCAAAATATTAAACATCAAGTAGGGATCGCATAAAATGTAACTTCTGTCATTTTGACGATGATATGTCAATATCGAAATAATTATCAATATCGAGTTTTCATAATTTTTTCATTAAATAGTGGAATTAATTAGAAACACTTAGTTTTATTTAAAAAAGTAATATGAGTAGATTCCACAAAGTAAGGGTCCAAACAGTAAATTCAGATAAGTATAATAAAAAGTGTACTTTACGCATCCGGACGTTTTTTACTTTTCCATAATTTGCTTTAAACAGTTGTCAAAAAAAGTGTCAAACATAGGTTATGTTACACACAAAGTTTTGACAAATTTTATTTTCTACAATTTCTAACAATTAGTTTAAGGAATAGCAGAAAACGAACAGTTATTATAAACACGAACATTTATGGGGCAATTAATACAGGATTTAATTTCTACACCTGTAACATCAGAAAGTGCAGAAGCAGAAGACATTGTGTGAGGATCTTGGAGGTTTACAGTTGTTTTAGTTTGCAAACATGATGCCTTTGAGACTTCTTCGGATTGAAGTTTTTTTGATAATTGAATTTTTAGTGAATCTTGAATATATGATTCAGCAACTGATTTCCAGATGATTTCCATCCACCCATCAATTGTTTTATACCAATTAGATTTTCGCCGTGATTTGCCAATAAGGTAGCCGAGCTCCTCCGGAAGCTATGTCCTGTATATTTTACCGCATTTTCTAAGTTAAGGAATTGGGCAATTTTCATTGGAATTTTTCCAATTGTATTAATTCCTACAGGAGTGTTAATACATTTTCCATTAAAATATGTCAAAAAATATCGAAGATGATGGGGTTTTCTAAAATTGTGGTACATTTTTAATTTTTTTATCCATTCAGACTGTGTGATAGCAAATGATCTTGGAGTACCCGTTTTAGTTTCTAAGATGCTCACCACCACGACATCATTACGAAACTCTATATCTCCAGGTTTCATTTTACATAATTCTTGACGTCTTAACGCTCCAGAAATGCCCATTATTAGTGCTACCTAAACATAATATTGTTAAGTTATGAGTAAAAAATAAAAATATAACAGTTTATTACTTCCATCGGGTGTTGGCCACTTGGTCGCCGCGGTCAGTTTTGTCAGCGGGGGTTCATAATGTCATCGACCACTTGGTCGCCAGTTTTAAAATCAGGTAGGCCTCTTGGTCGCCGTAGTTATCAATCATTAAAGGTATTTAATTCGATTTATTGAAAATAATATTTTTAAGAAGAAAATAGTGACTGATATGATATGGTACACAATGTGGGTCATGAAAAGAATAAAACCAAATAAAAAACTTATAATTAATAGAAAACAATATAAAATAACTTTACACAGCTTCCAATCCAAATTTAAATTATTATAACAATAATCTTTTAATAATTTAAATGCAGTTGCATAGGTTAGGTTAGGTTGGGTTGGGTTAGGTTAGGTTAAACTTCTTTTATGGAATAATTAATAAGATGAGAATCACTTTTCAAATAAAAAAATTAATCTTTTCAGTAAGAATGCAGACAATTAACTGATGAAAAATATTTTTATTTTGGTTGTCGACAGGTCACAAACCCATATTAGTATTAGAGTAATTAAATAAGTCCATAATTTTCTAGGAACCCTTAATCCAGCTTTGGCGACCAAGTGGTCTGTACCTTTCAAATAGTGAAAGGATTAAATTTGGGTAAAACTGACCGCGGCGACCAAAAGGTATATTCCCCTTCCATCATAAGGTAAGTACAATCTGTAGCTTCCTTTAAAAATTTATTTATTTGCTCATCATCCAAAACTGCTGATTTCTCTGGTTTATAATGCTCATTCGCCCTTTTTAAATGAGCAATTAATTTGGCATATTTGGATATGTCTATATTTTTATATGTTAATAAACATAACTTGAGCATTAAATAAATGCTCCACAGAGAGCTTTTACTATTTTGCTAGTCAAAATAAGCTAGCAAAACATTTTCATGAATATTCTTGATTTCTTGAACCGTACACCAATCCAAACATTTTTGATAAATTCTTTCATAACGGTCTTGACTTTTTTTAGGAAGCAAGCTATAAATTGATTGCTCCGCTTTTTTTTTTAATAGGAATATTATTAGCTTCACTATCACTGCTTACACTCTCAGTCATTTTGATAAATCTAATTTTTGAAAATTGTGGAATGTGTCAAATAATTTAAATTTGACATTTGTACATATATCATAATATGTCATGATACCAACTATCAATAGAAAAATAAATTATATAAAATTTATATTTAAATTTTATTTTCATTTTGAATTATTCGTTACTAAAAACATTGTACCTAACTTTTTTGGGAAGGAATTTTTCGCATTCGCAATAAATGCAAACAAAGTACTCATGCAAAGAATTCTATTTCCTAAACACGTTAGGTAATAGTTATTTTTGTACTCATTGCTGTTAAATGCATACTTTACAGTTGTCGCCGGAGTGCGGGAATAGTATATTCTGTAACAAGGTTAGAATGAAAATTCGATGCGAGTGGAAATTTCCGAGTGCGAGCCGAAGGCGAGCGTGAGGATCCACGAGCATTACGAATTTTCATTCTAACCGAGTAGCAGACCATACTTTCTCCACGATCAAAGATTTTCAATGGAAATGAACAAAAGATAATTTATACTACAGAACTCAATCACAATTATATTAGGTAAACACTCAATGTGACAGCAATAACTTACTCAAGTTTTGACACTACGATGACAATCAACTGCGTCAAGGCTAATGATATTATTGCTAACCAGTGTGAGAATATTATTCTATCACTAGAGAGAGAATGTAAATACATTTAATTTGCTTAGGTGCAGAGGTTTTGCAGAATATTTCTTCAATCTCAAGAGAGAGAATTCCAGCATTCTGTAATCAAATTTGATTTCAGAATTAGCAAATTCTGTGATGATCGTGGAGAAAGTGGATTTTACGCATCCGAATGTTTTTTACTTTTCCATAATTTGCTTTAAACAGTTGGCAACAAAAGTGTCAGACATTAGGTTATGTTACACCGTTGTCTAAAAAATGGTTACACACAAAGTTTTGAAAAATTTTATATTCAACAATTTCTATTAATTAGTTTAAGGAATAGCAGAAAACGAACAGTTATTAAAAACACGAGCATTTATGGGGCAATTAAAACAGGATTCAGTTTCTATATCTGAAAATTGTGGAACATGTCAAATAATTTAAATTTGTCATTTATACATATACCAACTGTCAATAGAAAAATAAATAAAATAAAATTTATAATTAAATTTTATTTTCATTTTAAATTATTCGTCACAAAAAACATTGTACCTAACTTTTTTGGGAAGGTTCCCTTCGGTCGTGCTGCAAACAAAGTGCTCATGCGAAAAATTCTACTTCCCAAACACGTTAGGTAAATAACTATTTCGAGTCCAGCCTTTCTTTGCTTTTTTTTCATCAATCACACTTTCATTGCATCAAAGTATGAATTTTCTTTAACCTTCACAATTATCTATGACTTTAGGTACACCTTTCATTCCTACACTAATTACTTTTTTTAACCTTTATAACAAAAACATATTTACCTGATATCGAAATTTTTATTTTTGTCTTCATAATCATCAAACTCCCTCCTATGTCTATTATTTCCTTCAAAACTTCTACTTTTCCGATCTTTAACAAAATACTCTTTAGTGACCAACTTCTCGTACGCCCCCTTATGTTTAATACCATTATCTTGCTTGCACATCCCTTTTTTATTGGTGTATTTAACGCACACTGGATTTTTATAAACGTACGAAGTAATAACTTTAATAGCTTTAGTTTTCGCGACAGCCGAGGGTTTTATTTGAGGGATATTATTAGGTATAGGTACGTCCCCTACGTAAGGTAGTTGCAATGAGGGTAAGTGGTTCATATAATGTCCGGGATGGTATAATTTCGCGCATTCTTGTAATAAATTAGCGCGCAATCTAACGGTGAAGACCGTTACTAAGACAATCGAGAGATGCATTTGCATTGAAATACGCGTATGATACAAGAACGGTATTAGAACTAACAGGGCGGGTAATAGAACGAGCAATTTATAATATTCTACCAGTTGTATTGTTATACAGTTGGGGATAAGTGAAACTTACTATTTTAAACTTAATTTGATATAAAGTTATTTACCGGTAACACTGCAAAGACCTAAGCGTACTGTATTAAAGTAGATACATTTAAAATAATTTACAGAAGAAGGAAAGTTCACAAATTGTCACAAAAAGAATAAAGAGTATCAAAAATAAGTACTTGTATCAGTTTTAAGGGAATATATTTGGTGGAAATTCTCCAATATTCTAGCTTGATTGCTTCGTGAATTAATATCAAGGGTTCAATGAGCTTATTTTCGGGGGTAATATCCCTAGTGCATTTAATTTTTCCGGAAAAATTCGGAAAAACGAGTTTCTAAGTAATTTGTTAAGACAGATTACTTAGAAATGAGTGTTCCAATTTTTCCACAGGAAAAATTAGATGCACGAGGGATATTTGGTAAGATTATTTCCTGAGTTAAATAAACATTTTATTTTAATACAACATTTTTTTTAATTAAAATAATAAGAACAATAATTAATAAGAACAATATAACTTTCAAGCTAGGAAAGGTCATTACTTCAAACTCATTTTAAATTACAATTAATATAAAAATTACAATTATTGTAGGTTACAGGAGTATTGTTAGCCATATCGGTTAAATTGTTTTTAATTATGTTTGTAGTAGCACTATTCTCTATGTTGCTGCGAGGAGTGTCAAACGATTGATGGTGTTGGCTCGAAGAAGTGTCTATTTTCTGTCTTTTCAAGGGAGCTTCGAAGCTTGTAGATGGTACATTATTTTGGACAGTTCTTAAGGCATTGATGATATTTGAATGATGTTGACTGTCCATTTGTAGATACGGTTGGATAGACGCAGCTTTAGAATGCCCTGTGATTTTGATGAGCTGCTGCTCGCCTACACCGGCCTTTGCCAGATTAGTAACATCAGTTTTCGCTTAGAATGGTTAGCTATTTTAACTTCTGTAGTGTTCATACCTGTTTTTTGGGCTGCGTCTTTTGTCCATTTTGACAGTTCATTTCTTCCAACAGCAATGTTTTTAAACCATCCAGTGCTACGATTGGATTGCCATGCTGAATTTGGTGTCAAAAACAATCTATTTGTTGTTATTTTAGACGTTCGTTTGTTTAACAGGGATTTGTACAAACGTACCGGACAAAACTCAGGGTTTTTTGAATAAGGAACAAGCCACTTCCTGTCGCACAGATTTTTTGCACCACCTTGTGCAGTTTTGCTGAAGACTGTGTTATACTCGATCCTTCCTGAAACAAGGGATACATAATTTGACTTAAATGTCAAAATATATTTTGTAGTGTGATTTTAAAGTAGATGTATGTAGCTTTTAATTTTTTTGGAAAAGCAAAAGGAATTTTAGTGGTTATATATCGTTTTTGATTTTTTTTTACAAAAATAGTACAGCTAGCAAATTTTGGATGCTAAAAAAATGGCAAAACGTGATTTATACAAGGTATTGCAAAAAGACATTAAAAAATTGCGAAAACAGATTTTACGCCAAGATAAAAAGTATGCGCACATATTTTGTTTTGATATAAGCGTTTTTTTCTGCCAAGTTACAATAAACATTTACAGATTTTGTTGCAAAATTAAAAAGCAATATCTCACCTGTTTTGATTCCATAATTATCAATTTCTTCTTTAATATGTTCTGTTAAGCAACGAGCCGCTTCTCCGTCCCTCCAAGCAAGCTCAACTGCTGCAATAAAGTAAAATTTACGCTGCAACCCGGTTGGGGTTGTCTCATCCCATAAGGACACCATCTTGTAGTAGTCGTCTATATTTAAAGAAGCTGAACTTGTTTTCCTTTTTTCTTCATGTTTCTGGAGACTTCTCCTTTTCGCATTTCGAGCGTCTCTAGCTGGCTTAAAGATAATGTCGTGAAATGGGTCGAACACGATATTAAATTCTTGGAAATATTTTTCCTGCAGTTTTTTGGCACCGTATTCCACATTACTTTTACGCACACTTCTCTGTAGTCTTCCCCATTAGATTTACGCATGTTCCATGCCCAGTCCTTGAGGATTAAATTTAGCTCGCATGTAGTTGTTGTCTGGAGTAATTGGTAATTTTTTGCTTGGCAATATTCCATAAATTTCTTCCAGATCGATGTGTGAGTTTTCTGAGTATTTAGTGGAACACTATTTTCAACTGCCGCATTAATTTTACTTTCGGAAACATTTCCAAACCGATTCATTCTGAGTTTCAGTTGAAAAATTAATAAATTCGAAAGCGTTGTTTGTGATCTTTGCTGTTGGTAACGGTACATAGCAACACAGCATCAAGTTTGTTTTTACAAGGCAACTTGTCAAACTTGCATGACATTTTTCCGATTTTTTTTCCGGAAAAACTGCTGACAGCTAAGTTGACAGTTGTTAAGTAATTTTTCCACTTAAAATTTATATTTGACATACCAATTCTTGATAGCGATTGGTCAAAATTAATAGGAAGGAAATAATCGAGCTTAAAATCTTGCCACTTTCTCAGCGATCCTTATCATGTGGAGAGCGTTCCAATGGAGGCAATAATAAATCTATACTCTCTAAACTCTCCTGCCAAACGCAAACTACAGATACAAGATATGATTTTATGTCCGTCTAACCGGTCTTACGTTTATCCAATAGTTCCTCCTAAGAGTGCTAGCGCACTTTAAAGAAGACACTGTTAAGTCAGTATTTTGGGCATATCTCAAAAAAACCGCTACTCACAATCTTCAAACTTGGTACAATAAATATAATAAATAAACTGTTTACTACAAACCCGCGTTTTATATTGCCATCACAAGCATTCAACGAGGGAGGGGCAACAGGTAAATTGGGTAAAATTTTTTTGTGTATCATTTTTTTGACAAATTTACCATTAAATTCAAAAACTATAAAGTATTTCCAAAAAAATATGCTATAAACAACAAGAATATTACTGAATTCTATAATGTATGTTCTACATGCCGACCATTTGCTGCTAGATATAAATCCAATCGTCTTTGTAAGGATTGTCTAATCATTTTTAATTTTATTTCCCATTATTTCCCACAGCTGAATACGATTTTGTATTGGAACAGCATAAATTAATAATTTCAAGTAGCTTCACAAACAAAAATCGCATAGATTGAAATCGGATGATCTAGCAGGCCAATTGACTGGCCCTCCTCGTCCAATGCATCGATTTTCATACGTAGTGTCAATATAATCACGAACTACTAGTCTAAAATGAGCAGGACAACCATCGTGCATAAATCATAAATTTTGCCGTGTCATTGGGAAAACGTCGTCCATTGTCTGTTTTGTGACGTGCGGATTTCCACCAATGTAGACATAAGATGTGAATTGTGTAAATTGAAAATTTCGTTTCGAGTAAACGTAGTTGTATGTATGTATGTATATTGGGGTGACATTCACTGAGATCTAAAAGATCTATTGTGCCCCCTTACTTTTACTTAGTTCCTGAGAAAATTATTAGAGACTACTTGCTCCTTTAGGCCTATTTCCCGGAGGAATTTTAGAATGTCTACAGGTTTTAGTTTAGCGTAGTTTCATCAAATGTTTGAGAAAAAATTGGGATCTTGGTTCTTTTTGTTCAGTAACCAGTTCGCAAAAATTACTTGAGCTGGGAAATCACCATCAAGCATCGAATGCACTGTTTGAAAGTGTAACGACAAGAGGTTTTCTTTGTAAATAATATTCCATATGGAGGATTTAGAAGCTGCATAGTGGCGAGTCTTCTAGTACTAAACTCCGAATGATTTCAATTTGAATATAATATAGATTTACAAGTTTGATCATTTACAACATAGTTAATATAAGAGGAAAAAAAAGTACTTTATTTACAACCACATATGCAATGCTGTCATTACTAACGTCATTGAAGGTTAGAAAGTGTCATATTACACACCTCTACTTCCCGCCCTCACTTCCCGCCCTCTAAAATATTGTGATCGTCAAAATTTTTCTCATCTATTCTTAGATGAATATTTTTTATATTTAAAAATATAACACATTGACAAATATTATAATACCTATTTAATGGCAAACAATAAAAACCAACAATGAACTAAAATACAACAAACTACTTATTGAAATTAATGGTTAAATTTGAATTATTATAAGCGTTTATAGAAATATTTAAGCCAGTGCCAGCGCTGGCGTCTCCAACAGTTATCTCTTTGGTCGACAAATTACTTTGCTGTTGAATGACTAAGGTTTGTGAACTACTTGCAACAGCTTCAGAAGACATGGCACGTTGGGACATCATATTGGCAGTTTTGGTTTTGTTCTCCATTGAGCTATCCACATAACCTTCTGCTACAGTACTAGATTTCCATCCTTGCAGCCATTTTAATTGGAGTACATTTGCACCACTGTTGGCGAGTAACGTAGCGGCGGTTCTTCTTAGAGCGTGGCACTAATTCGTCCGTCCGACAAGCTCCAGATACGTCTATTATTAATGCGACCTAAAACAATAAGAAAAATATAATACCATAATAACTGTGCACTTGTATAAGCTCAAACACGATTTTTTAAAAATACTTATTTAAAGATCACAAATATATTACCTTTATCGGTGGGAATGCATTTGGAGCTTTGCTTAAAAAATCCTCTATATTTTTCCTGGAAAATACGTTCGATTTCTTGGGCATGAAGCCCACATTTTGTCGTTTTAGGAAGGCCAACAGTTTCCCATGTTTCGAAATATCAGTTTTTTCTTCAATTTGTAGCATCGTTCGTACCATACTGTACATTGCCCACAAAGTGGACGGCTTCTTTTGCCTGGTTTGTTCTCCAAAATATGCTAAGAGTACACTTTCGGAACTGGTATTCTTCACCTTTTTTTCTTCGCACCACATCCTATATATTTCAATAGCTTTTAGGTAGCGATGCTTACTTTTTTCTGGCACCAACCCGTGTGCTGCCGCGTCAGCAGCCTGTCGTATTTCTGGAGGGGTACAATCCATCAATTCTTCATCGGAGGACATTTTTCACAATTTATTATTCGCGAACTTGATATCCATCCGACTTTATCTGACATTTATTTATATTGGTGACATTTGTTTACATAGCAACAGTAACAATATAGGTACCTGCTTGATTATTCTGAGAAAAATGCATGGTAATTTTTTGTTAAATGTAATATTTTAGGTATGTTCAGAACGAAACAAAGATTTATTAATTTTGATCGAAATATGATGGTTGTAAATAAAATAGTATACAAACCTCGGTAGGAAGTTTCATTCCTGTTTCGAGATCATAGCTAACCTCGACACTTCGCTTCGCTTCACTAACTAATCTCTCGACAGTAATGAAATTCTTCCCACCTCGGTGTGTAATATACTATTCCCTCCCCAGAGAGGAAAGTACACACTGGGAAGTATGATTTTCCTTCCCGAAATGAGGAAGGAAAGTGTGTACTTTCTATAGGGGTAGGAGGAAATAGCTATTTGTATAACAAGGAAGGAAAGTGCTACTTTTCCTCCCGAGGATGAAGTTTACTGCCCGACGTGTAGCGGAGGGCAGGAATCATTCAAGGGAGGAAAAGGCACTTTACTCCCATGTTATACATATGATTTTTCCGCCTCCCTCAAATAACAAGATATTTTTAAATAATTTATTTATGAAAGAATTAAAAAAAATTGTCCTCGCCGGAATTCGATCCAACACCTACGAGCCTATTACGAACAGTGAGCTGTGCTCCAACGCGTTGCGCTATCGAGACTCGTAGGAAAGTTTTGCGGAATCATGAACACAATGTATTGCTGAAGTCAAATTATTAATGTGAAAATCGTTAAATTAAAATAACAATTTACTAATTTCTACCATTTTGCAAAATACAGAGTGTTCTTTAATTAAACGGTAAAATTTATACTTATATAATAGAATATAGTCTAGGTTGTCAATGCCATATAAGTTATTTCATTGATGACGTACCATAACCTCACTTTTACTTTTCCTCCCTAGGGAGGAAAAGTACGAATTTGCTCCCTACAATGAGGCCAGGAAATGTATATTTTGGATAGAGGTAGGCGGAAAACATATTTTTCCTACGCCCTATCTTTAAAGTACCTTGTAGTTCACCAGTTTGTAGCGCTTAAAACGGCTGTTTATGGCGAGAGAGACAAAAAAAGAAAAACATTAAAAAAAGTGCCATAACGACACGTTAACTTTATTTCAAGCTTTCCATGATCAGTGCAATCCGTCCATACTTTTACCGGAAATATATCAAATTACCTTTGACAGCATATGAACTGTAACTGATTTGACGTTATTTTTGATCAATAATTCGATTTGTTTTACATAATTTAGTAGTTGTTCCTATGATTATTATTATTATGGATAGTGAAGATTACGAGTTTCAAATAAAATGAATAAAACATACTCGATAAGCGAGCAAACGCTTGTTTCCAGAAAATTTTAAAATACAGGTACGTACAAAAAAGATAACTAAAACTTAAAATTGTAACTTAATATAAAATAATATAAATTCAAACGTATATATACAGTTAATTATTCAAAAATTGTTGATTGATTAATTAAAATTGTATGAAGAAAATATAATCTAATAATCCTAGATCATCTTTATATTTAGCTAGATATCAAAATATGTATGGACAATACATCGGCTACTTGTAATATTTTCCCTCAATTTCATTTTAAAAAGCGGAATATGGGTAATTTTTCTTAAACCATTCGGTATAATGTTATATAATTTGGGTGCATAGTAGAAATAGGATCTTTGAGTAACTGTTTTTAGAATTAGTGGTACAACGTAGTTTTGCTTTGACGTCCTCACTTGACCACCTCCACGGAAGGAACCCCAAGAAGGTTGAAGAAGCTGCGCACCGACAGAAATGTCGCTGCACCTTCCAAAACCTTCGCCGATGCCGCCTTGAGACACCTCAAGGTAGCAATACTAGACGAGACTAACCCGTACGGTAAAATTACCGCAGAACGGGAGAGTCACGTCATAAACCAACTATTGGAGGAGCTGGACAAGATCATCTTCTCCACCTCCAGCAGCAACAGTAAAGCGCCCACGTTCAAGTCGTGACACACTCCGGTGAAATCATCAGAGTGGTTGCGATGACGACGCGATGCTAGAGTGAAGGCGCAGAATCCCAATCTGGCGGTGGCAAGATGGTGCACTTTCCACCATGAGGAAATGGAGACCCCACAATGACACCTCTTCGTCTTTGGGATCGGAGATGAGGATATGGCTGTCCTCAAGAAGAAGTCGATGAGGATAAGCTACTCGTTTACCTCATTAACAATAAGGGAAACAAAAAAGAAGCAGAGGGTACCTCTGAAGACCCGTGGTCCTTGGAAGTCGAGACACCTAAAGTGGATATCGACCCCAAGGCCACCATGGGTCCCGAAAAGGACGTCGAAGCATCCGAACAGATGACAGTCGATGACCTGACGGATGAGGCTCCCGAACTCAGCGAGGTCGTCTCTCCCCTAGCGGAGGAGCAGATGGACCTCTAAAATAAATGTCATGAACCGACACCTTTCTCGTGGGCAAGGACGTTGGAAAAAAAGTAAATATCATACAATGCAACCTCCAACACAAAAAGGCGGCAACGGCAACACTATGTCGCCACCTTGATGTACTGGAGGATGCAATAGCTTTGATTTAGGAGCCCTGGAAAATAAAGACCAAAATTACTGGTTTCAGTAGCCTAACTGGTCAAATTTTTAGCTCACCAAGCAATCAGCAGCCTAGGACAGCTGTTTACGTTCCTAGGATATACAGAGTCCTTTCGATGGCACAATTCTGCACCTCAGACCTTACTGCGGTTAAAGTGGAATGTCCAGATGGAAAAGGCAAATATACGGCGTTGATACTCGCATCGGTCTACCTCCCTTCAGATGCAGCCACCCTACCACCGACTAGAGAGATGGATCACTGTCACAACCAGAGAGAGGAGCTTATTTTGCGTTGCGACTCAAACTCTCACCACTTGAGCTGGGGCAGCAATGATATCACCCAGGTAGCAGGGTGACGTTAGAATGACGTCAATAACTGGTGATTTCTCGTCCAAACACGTCATTCGACGAGAATTCGACGTGAAAAACACGTTACCCAAAAGACATCTAATTGTCATATTGTCATAAAGTGACGTCTAAATATCGTGTTTTTCAGGTAGTTCTGTTGTTTAAATTTTATTGGGAATCAAAAATAAACAATGGGCTGATATTATCTAATTTAGGCAATAAAAGTCTCAAATGGTGACAATAAAAAAGTAAGTAGAAATACAGTGTAAAGTAATAGAATTTATCTACAAGTTGGGTACACGACTCAATATTTTTCTTGGAATAATATACAAGATCATTAAATGCAGCATAAAAGTTGTTAATATTCCCGGGAGCGGCCTTTCTATTGGCACTAATTCCAGTACCGGTGAACCAGTCGCTACAGGAGCCAACCCATGCGCGCGCAGTCCATGTTCATTCCTGACGCTGACGAGTGGTGTGCTATGCGAGTGGAGTGACGACCATCTTTTATCTATGGCATTGTATAAAATACAATGTCTATGGTGACGACTACCTTTTCGCGCTTTCTGTTCGGCTTCGGCATATCTGTTTTAGGAATTAAGTTATTAAGTATACTCATTGTAAGTATAGTTTAATTTTTCAATTTTTTTAATTGTGTTTTCTTTGCGTATGTGGTAAATAAAACAGTAGACTTCCACTATTTGTAGTTGCATGCCTCTCCTGGTAAAACAATGACGTACGTTGGAATGGAATTTGGAGAAAATGGTTTAATAGGCCTGGTCCATTCCACTTGGTTTACACCGTTGAAACAAGAGGCTTTTGGCCCCCCTATAAGACCACTGGAGCTTTTGTGAAGGCACTCACAACTCCGGAAGAACCTGATGAACGTTCATGGAGGGTTTCTGTAGTAAAGCGCTCCTTTTTCGAATGTGGTGTGTTTATTTTGTTTCTATAATTGAAAAGCATTTCATACAACTCTTACCAGAGTGCAATCTTTATGATAGGACCTTTGTTTTCTGGTTGAATATAGACATTCATTACTTAGACAAGTATTTTGGATAGCAAAGTTAAAGCAAAATTGGTAACCTCAACCATTGTCCACCAGTACATGCACTTATGTATCTTGCATGCAAGGCAATCGAGAAAAGCTTTCCTATGATGAAGTATTTTGATGATAATTATAGTATAGATTTCCATAACTAAATAGTTTGTTATTGCATACTAGTTGTATATTTATTTGGATCGTGAATGTAATAATCTATCTGTTTTCTTTAATACCAGATGATATTGAAAAAGCACAGAAGAAATTAAAAAAGTGTGAAGAGACTTCAGACATTTTAACGTCAGAGGCGTCTGACATAGAAAGTAGGCCAAAACGTACGGCAACACTGAAAAGATATAATCGCTTGAGTTCACCAGAAGTTTCCAGTGATGATGAATTGAAAAGTACCAGCTTCAAGAGACCCCCTACTCTCCCGAAAATAAATTTTGGTATGTATTTACTTGATATTAATTATAATTATCACTGGTTTATTTTAAATGTTCCTCCAATTTTTATTTTGTAATTTTCAATATTCTTATTGAAACATCTTTGCAGTGAAAATCTAACAATATTGATAGTATTTTTGGTGAAATATCAGAATTATTGTTAATTTGAACTTTTTCACAGGCAAGCCATGCTCTCAGCCAATAAACAGAGAAAATTTATCGAGTGACCCTTGAACCTCAACTTCATCAAACATAACTTCAAGTTGCCATATACCAGCAGCAAGTATCAGACGAAACTTTCTACCTCAGGTGCAGGTAATATTGGTATGTCTTTAAATAACTGTAAAACAGATATTTTTGTTGCGACAAGTTTGACACTTCATTTAGTGATTGTGTTGAAACAGGGGCCCCAATGCAACATATTGATGCACAATCTCGTGAAGGACAACCAACAAAACCTATTGATGGTCTTCAAAAAATATTTCAGGAAATACGGAAATTACGAGAAGTAATAAAAGAAGTGAAGGGATTGCTGAAGAATTCCAGAGCTGTAGTCACCACATTGCCAGAAATCCCTGTTTAGTTACCTGTAAACAATGTTGCCAACTTTCTTATTTTAGAAGAATATTATTTATCAGAGGACGAAAATTTCAATAATCTGGTATGTGTATAAGTATTTTTAACTATTTTGAACAAACGCTTATAAATAAATATAATAGGTTAGCATTACCTAGGAAACAATTTTGCATGATTTTATAGTACAGGGGGACAATCAATGGCTCACTAATATTTTAGGATAAATTAAATTGGTTTTGTTAAACTATTAATGTTTTCTTTTATTTTGATATTGCCATATTTGGTATTTTCCCCAAACTTATCATTGATCATTCAAAATATAATTGCAAAATTAAAAAAATATGGGGCGTTTAAAGTGATAACATAATGGAGAGTATATTTCATTACAAGTCCAGAAAATGAGCTTTTCCGTGTGCGCGCGACGGGTTCCCGTGTGAGGCGTAGCACGGGAAAACCATTTATGGATGTGTAATGAACGATACTTTTCATTATACCTTTCTGAGCACAAAAAAAATTACACGACACTATAAGACGTCAATTACACGACATTATAAGACGTCGATTACATGACATCATAAGACGTCATTGAACCGAGACATTAGGAGGTTTTTTTCACGTCATATTCACGTCATCAGACTCGTCAGGCTGGTCACTTCACGTGTCTCTGCTACCTGGGCAACGTCCGAGGTAAGTCTCTATATGAATGTATAATTAAGAAAGATCTAACAGTCTTAAACAGAGGCAGGGAGCCGACATTTATTAAAGCCCGTAGCCAAATATTAATAGATATTACGCTGGCGACAGCCAAAATATGAAACAAAATTCAGGACTGGCAAGTGTCAGATCACATTTCTATGTCAGACCACCGCTGACTGATCTATACGGTAAGCCAGGAACTTGGGACCACTGTAAAATCCCGTGACCCGAAGAGGACGGTTGTAGCTCTCTACAAAACGCCTCTTAAAAGGTGCTCTGCGGGAAACAGAGGTCCTGACCCCTGGCAATAATGAGGAGCTGGAAAGGTACACGGTATCTATCCAAAACAAAATAGACATTGCCTATAAGGAATCCTGTCCGATAAGGATGGTCCAGACAGATGGCAAAACCAATACTTGGTAGTGCCCAGAAGGGTAGCACCTCAATAAAGACAGCGAGAACGATCTTTAACAAGGTAAAAAGAACAAAACTCAAAGAGGCCTGGGGAGTATAGCAAGCCAACCTCAAAGAGTTCAAAAAAGTCTGTAAACAAAACAAAGAGCAGCCTGGAGAGCCTACTGCGAGGCAGTCGAAGACTTGCCACAATTTTCTATGCCACTGAAGGCACTCTCAAACGATCACCATAAGAGAATCGGCATCCTGACGAGGGAAAAAGCCACCAACCTCCAAGAGAGCGCTGAGTTTCTTATGGAAACTCACTTCCCAGGTTCTGTCTTTCCTGGTACGACGAGATGGGCGGAAGTACCAACAACACCCTCACAATTCGACTGTCAATTTGCTAGTGTAGTAATTGATGAGGACAAGATAAAGTGGGCCGTTTCGGGCTTTTCCCCTTTCAAGTCACCAGGACTTGACGGTATAAGACCAGCCCTACTTCAGTGGGGAATGGATATCCTTATGTCGCACCTGGTTGGAATATTCAGAGCCTCTCTAGCTCTGAGGTATATTACCAGAAGGTGGAGAGAAGTACGAGTGGTATTTATACCCAAACCAGGAAGGATGGATTACACCTTACCAAAAGCATTCCGACCTATTAGCCTCACATCGTTCTTTTTAAAAACAATGGAGAGGCAATGTGAGAGGTATATGAGAGATGAAGTTTTTTTTTTTCGGACCGAGATGGGAAACTCATGTTCGAATGGGTCCAGGACCCAAACAGTGTTGGACTCATCCCCAAGGAGATGCCTGCCAACCAAACCCACCTCAAAGTCGCCGTTACCCCCACCTCGGAATCACTACCCTAGCATACTTCGAGACGGGCGGCGGTCCCTCGCACACTCTCCGCTCACACCGTCATCTTCTCCCTCCTATCACTCCAGCAGACATGCCCTATTAGCCTTGAACAGACAACGTGTTACATACATCAGGGCTAGTATTAGAGTGCCACCAAGATTTAGCTGCCGCCTCGGTAGATAACAATATTATTCTGAGTTCGGTTAAAGGGCACGACAGGAGTAAAGGTCTTTAGCCAGGGAGGCGGCTGGACTAAAAATTTTAGGACCCAGTGACACCTACGGCCTGACGACTTCGACAATTGCGGAACTAGCCAAGCGTTACACCCATGCTCAATCCCTAAAGAGATGGGATGGAATCAAAGGATGCAGTCTTGCCAGGTTCACCTTGGGCGACCCTTTGAAGTTGGCGCCGAAGAAATATTTGGCGATTACCAGGAAAAACCTACGCTTAACAGTAGGCCACAAGCAAGAGTGGAAAAACAAAAAATGCATGTTAAAGATGAGTCCAAAGTCGAAAGTTTCAAGAATTTGCCTAGTAGCAAAACAAAAATCCTCTTACAGTCGCAATTTTTTTTCAAGTTCTAAAGGGTTAATGAGCTCAAAAATTAAGATGCGATTTTAAGATATCAAAATACATAGAAATTGTACTTGAATTGGAGCAGCAAATTTTTTTATCATAAAAACTGCATTTTTTCGCAATTTTCAAGAGTTTTGTGCAATTTTATTACATTTAAAACGGCTTATGGTCTAAACAAGAATTTGCCTAGTAGCAAAACAAAAATCCTCTTACAGTCGCAATTTTTTACAATTTTTTTTCAAGTTCTAAAGGGTTAATGAGCTCAAAAATTAAGATGCGATTTTAAGATATCAAAATACATAGAAATTGTACTTGAATTGGAGCAGCAAATTTTTTTATCATAAAAACTGCATTTTTTCGCAATTTTCAAGAGTTTTGTGCAATTTTATTACATTTAAAACGGCTTATGGTCTAAACAAACTTTGTATTAGCATTCAGCTGATCGAAAAACATGAAAATCATGCTTGGTTTAGTTTAACAAAAATTTTTATATCACTTAAACTGCCGATTTTCGTGGATTTTTATGTTTTTTAAAGTTTTCTCGATGTTTTGAGGGTGTATAGGTCAAACTGACCTTGAATTCGGATTCAGTGGGTTGAAATATGTACCCTTAGGTCGGTCCGGTCAAATGCACATTCCACTTTTTTTTGTGTACCGTGTTTTCAAATAAATTTAAATATTTACCTCTAATACCGATATCTTCCAAATATTGTAAAAGCAAGCGATGGCGCACCGTGTTAAAAGCTTTGGACAAATCATTCAGTGATTCAGTAATTTTTAAGGTCAGATTTAAAATGGCATCTTCTGATGATTTTTTTTCTCTAAACCCAAATTGTTGATTATAAATGATTTTGTATTCATCTAGAAACGATTGTAGTCGTGTTTTTATTACCTTTTCAAAAAACTTGGAAAAATGTGTTTGAGGATATTGCGGTAATTTCGCCCTTTTTAAATAAAGGGGTAACAATACTGTTTTTAGAAATAGTGGCGTAAATTGCTTCATGCATACACCAGGCTCTGGTATATATGGAGCTATTCATTTGTTTCAGTTTTTATATTATCACTTCCAAGTGCTTTTTTATTCTCGATCTCGAATTATGTTGTTTATTTCACAAGAATGTATTGGAGCAAAAATGAAAGAATTTGGATTCTTTATTCTGTTTTGTTTAAAATCCGGATCAACTTTTATTTTTTCTGCTAGATTTTCTCCCCTCATTTGCTATACCGTATTTATTATTTACTAAGTCACCAGAGTGGGACTTAATTTTGTCAATTGCTTTTCTCTGTTTCACAATGTTTATTATTATTATTATTATTATCATTAGGGAATTTTTGTAAGTTCACGTACACTTTATTTGTTTTGTTTATAGAATTTAGTAACCCGTTGCTCATCCAAGGTGCAATCTTGCCATGTTTTCTACGAATTTTTCGAGTTTCTGTACAATTTTTAGTACTATTTTGAATAATATCAATAAATAAGTTTGTTGTCGTATCTGGTTCGTTTGCATTGTATACGGAAAGACATGAGATTTGTTGAAATGCCTTGTGAATTTTATTAGTATTAATAAATTTGAAATATTTGTTGCTCTGATTGTTTTCAACTTCATTATCCAAAATGACCTGTAAGATTGTTGAGAAATGATCAGTAATATTAGTTTGGGGAATAAGAGGTATGATTTTTTCTTCTATACCATGGATTGATTTTATAAAGATGTGATTTATGCAAGATTTTGTGTTGCTTTGAATTCGAGATGCTTCATTTATGGTAGATCTAAATCCAAATTCATTAAGTACGTTCAAATATTCTATTGTATTGTGTTCAAGGGCGTACCCAGGATCAAAACTAGGGGGGGGGGCAAACCATGGTCGTTCAGGTTGTAACATTTTATCTCGGAAAAGGTAAATGAAACCAAAGTTTTGAGAAAATTATGTAAAATAATAGCAGTGCTTTATCAATTAAGTTATTATAATAATTTGCTTGAAATAAAAATTTATTCTAGTTACATTCTTATACTATTATCATTTGTTTTGGATTTGTAGAAAACTTGTTGAAAACTCTCGTTTCAATCCAGTCCGGATTTTCCTTAAAGAATTTACGATGAACGCTCATCAAACTCAACCCACTCAATCTGTCCTCTTCCATTGTACTTCTCAGCCAGGTCTTTACCCTTCGAAGGGTACTGAAAGATCGTTCAACAGTAGCCGTAGTGGATGGGAAAGCACTTAAAGTGAGGAGTGCATGTCTTGTTGCAGGGAAAACAATATTAGCCTCCTCCAAAAGCGCAGCCACTTCAATATCCTTTAATTTGTCTCCTTTCTTTTTCCACAGATACCGCAAATCTAATTCTGCAGAGATATCACCCAACTCATAAAACTCCATGAAAGATTTTGCATTTTTTCCAAATCTTTTGAAGTAATTTTTAGCATGTATGAAGGATGAAGATGGAATAAGAAAAAGCAGGTGTATTGTCGTGTGAGAATCTAACATTCAATGATAAAGTTAAGGAGTCAAGATAATGGATAAATAACGATCGTCCCTAGTATTCAATTGCGGCCTCAGATGGCGGATTACTTCTGTGTATTTGCTTTTGAACAATTCGTGGAACTGTTAACTCAACGCCGACTTTCTCCGCGATATCATGTGATTTTATAAGTAATTCATCAGAAACATGCTCAATTTCTTGTCGGTTCGTCTTTATGACATTTCACAGGATTTCACCAAAATCAAATCCATATTTTTACCTTGTAGAACGTTCACAACGGGTTCCAAAATCGCAGAGTACTATGCAATCATGACTAAACCTACGTTGAAAATTGGTTTAGTAACGGCAATTTTTCTTGTAGCATAGTTTCCTTATATCGAGAGATGTTCTAGCGCATTGACGATTTTATGGAAGCTGTCTGAAAACTCTATAATGCTCTTGTATTTCTCAGACTATCTGGTCTCACATATCATTGATAAATTAGGAGCCAAAGTACTGCGAGCTGGCGACTCACGAAAGAAGGATATTGTATCCTTAACTGTTGCAATTAAGTTTCTTATTTCCGGTAGTTTGCTAGCATCATTGACCACACGATATAGTTTGTGGCTTGAGCAATGGAAAAATGAAAATTTATTGTACTCTTTCTTTAAAATGGCCTGTACACCTCCTTCTTTTCCAGCCTTCGTAGAACATCCGCCAAATCCAAATCCAACACAATTCTCTGCCGAAAGATTCTGATCAACTAAAAAACTTTGAATTATGCTAGCGATTGTAGGGGCATCTTGAGATTTCAGCTCAACATCAACATCAGCCTACAAATTCCTCTCTGATTTTTTCTTGATTCTCATCATACAACCGCAATCCGATAGAAAGCTGTTCTTTTCCAGCGATATCTGCTGTTTCATCGGCCATTACAGCTTAAGCTTTTGCTTGCTTACAATATTCAATAATTCTTTCTTTGGCAACAAATAATCTTATAATCTCATTTAGAATTTTTGGTGAAGTGTAGACTGCATTTTTTCGACATCTATCCAAGTGGTTCTTTAGCTTCGCATCACCACAGTCAATTCTCAAATTTACAAATTTAAAAGGTCAAAGAAAATTTGATAACGATTAATTTCTTTGATTCCAGGGCCCCCCAGCCCCCCTGCTCCTCGCTGGGTACGCCCATGATTGTGTTCATTTGGTGTAAGTAACTCCACATTTTAATGTCTCCTAAAAATATACACTGCAAGTTTCTTCTAAAAATTTTGTAAGATTTAAATTAAACCCCTGTATATTGGAATTTGGTGATCTGTAAACAGCCATTACCATAGCGATCTCCATTTTATTTAATTCTATCTGTACGTGGCCACATTAAATTTGCTGCCGGAGAAATCCAAAGAAAATGACGTAGATATAGGTAAATATTCTAAACTAATCAATTTTGAAAGAAAATCGGTGTGTTGCGCAAAATACAGGGTGATTCATTAGTGCGATAAAGTCCAATATCTTAGAAATTCTCAAAGATATTCGAAAAAAATTATTACCGGTTGTATCTAGCCTAAAGGCCCATATTTTAAAATTAGTCGCAATTGTACAGCCTGCTTCAGCACGCCGTGTAAGATCAAAGTTACATTTTTTTAAATAGGACACCCTATATTTCACTTCAAATTTGAATTCTGCTTGACTTCTCTATTGCAATGATATAAGGTTGTAGTAGGTTATACAGTTTATTAAGAAAGTTCTGACCACTTGTTCCTGAAAATCGAAATCGTCAACACCCCGTATACTTTAAACTGCACAATTTGAAATTAATCTGTTACAACCATAAGTTTGTGATGGGCTTCTAGTATCATAATTCACTAGACCTGCTTGCATATCTAAGAAACCGTATACAGGGCGAGTCCAAACTCGAATACATCGGTTTCACAATTTTTTTAAATGGATCACCCTGTATTTTATATCGGTAAATGAAAGTTACTTTACTATACTCCAAATTTGATTCAGTATCCCATATACCTAAACTGAATAGTTTTTGTGATATTTCAATTTTATGATTAAAAAAATCCAACAATACAAAATGTATTCACATCAATTACAAATATACAATTTATAAAAAAAATCAACAATATAGATATAAAATATACTTAAAAAGTGACTACCCTCTACATCGATGCAGGCTTGAAGATGGTCTCTGAAGAAAAAATCAACTTTATTTAACTCTGGGGATCTTGTTGCCCAGAAAACTGGTCCAGCTCGTCCAATCCACCTTTCAGGAAACACATCATTCAATTGACTCTGAATGAGCGCATTATGATAAAATTGATGAACTCCGTCATGTAGATACCACATTTGTTGACAAACGAATTAGGAAAATGTAAATGTTTGTTGATATTTCAGAACCTACTTACTACCTACCTAATTACTAAGAACGATAATATTGATGTGGTTCTAATTTAACTATTTAGAAAAACTACATCATCAAATATGTCCCTTGTGGCACTATTATCGACCATTTAGAACATTTTTCTAAAATAACAAACTGACCTAACAAGTTAATTGTTATTAAATAATTTTACGTAGCAGCTTTTTATTGATTTTTTGTTGGAAATAAAATTTTTAATCATAAAATTGAAAACTATTCAGTTTGGGTATAGGGAATACTGAATCAAATTTAAAGTGTAGTACAATAACTTTCATTTACCGATATAATCCGATCCATTTAAAAAAAATTGAGAAATCGATTTATTCGAGTTTGGGCTCGCCCTCTGTATACCATTTCTTAGATATGGAAGTAGGTCTAGTGAATTATGATACTAGAAGACCATCACAGACGTATGGCTGCACTGTAACAGATTAATTTCAAATTGTGCATTTTAAAGAATTACGATTTTCAGGAACAAGTGGTCAAAACTTTCGAAATACACTGTACTACAACCTCATATCATTGCAATGGAGAAGTCAAGCAGAATTCAAATTTGAAATACATTGCAGGGTGTTCCATTTAAAACAATGTTACTTTGTTCTGACACGACGTTCTGGAACACGCTGTACAATTGCGACAAATTTTAAAATATTTGCCCTTAGGCTAGCAACAACCGATACAAATTTTATTCGAATATCTTTGAGGATTTACAAGATATTGGACTAATGAATCTTCCTGTATACTTGGTGATACATCTAATGAAATCTGAGTTGTTTATTTATTCACAAAATAACTTAAACAAACCAAAACTTGTAAATTTTGGCATTGCAAAATCGATTTAAATTTATATTGATACCTACAATATTATCATTAATACACTCATGGAAGTTTCTCAATGTTGTATAAAGATGTCGCCTTAAACATTTCATACAAAATCTTGACAATAAACCATGTATCTTTCGAATAAACTTGGATATAATGTCCATTAGTGATTGGACCTTCGTAATCATAAATCCTTTTAATTTCATCTTAATTAGCTGTAATTTGCTAGTCTAAAAATTCACCCTCTTCAGTCGTAAGGGGCTGTAGAGGCACTGAGGTATTAATTTTTTTTTTAAATTCCAAACAAAACCCAATGCTATAGATAAATCCTATGTAGTACAGGATGGAGTTATCCAAAAGTTGCTACAAACCATGGAATTTCGCATGGTAAGACTCAGGTGCGTGTTCCAAAGACTAATTTGTTTTAGCTACTGAAATTTCAAGTATTTATGATTCGAAGAATTTTAATTGAAATATAAAGTTGGCATTAATGTAATGATAAAAGTTTGAAGAGTTCTTTAATGTAAGCTTCTTACTAGTCCATTACGTTTGCTACCAGTATTAGTATACTAGATGCCAGTATAACCTCCTAATACATAACAATCTGGGCGTTTTTACAGTTTTAGTTTTTTTTTTGTGGATAAGAACCCTATATTTTAAATTGAATATACCCTGGATAATCAACTTAAAGACTGCACCGCCACCTATCAATAGATTATACTTCTCAAGTGTCTAGACATAAAATGATTGAGGAGTTCTTTCACTTAAGCTTCCCAGTAGTCTATTACGTTCGCTACCAGGATACTAGATGGCAGTCTAACCTCATAATACAGTGACTTGTAAATAGTCACTTTAAAAATAGAATTTTTTGGACTTTGAAGTACTACTTTCCATAATCTAGACTGAACTATTTATAGTCTCCATAATAAAAGATAAAAATATGCCTAGAGCATTGACGGTCCTTTAATTTTTTTGTGGGCTTCTTAATATTTTTATCTTTTTTAACTTTCATTTAAATTAACTTACAGGTATCAATATCATTTGATAATTGGATTGCTGCTTCAACCACTTCGTCAAGAGGCAATTCATTGATATCTTCTCCTTTCATCATGCAGATATTATGTAGAACTGAGCATGCAACTACTATAGCCTCAACTTTGTCCAATCTGAGGCGAATTCCCAAGGCTAGAATTGGAAAACGCCTTTTTAAAACACCGAAAAGTCTTTCAATTGGGTGTCGGGTACGAATTTGAGAATCGTTAAATAGATTTTCGGCATCTGTTCTAGGATTAGTCAAAGGTGTTATTAAGTAATGTTTTATCCCATAACAACTGTCCCCAACTAGCAAATCTTCACCATATACTCCATGTTCAAACTCATGCCTAACCCTGGAGTTTCGAAAAATATTAAAATCATGGGCAGATCCTGGCCATCTACAGACGATAGGTACTTCTAATACTTAAGTTAGCATCTCCTACCATTTGCACATTCATGGAAAAGAAATTTTTTCTATTCCTATATAGTTCAGCATGTGGTCCTCCTGGACTACTTAATTTTATATGGGTACAATCGATAGCCCCTATACATCTGGGAAATCGTGCTATTTTGTAAAAACCTTCCCTCACAATCTGCTTTTCTTCCTCGGTCCAAGGCATCTTTATTACTTCATTTTTGAGGCTGGCAATTGCCCGTAACACTTTGATAACAACTCTGCTGGCTGTAGATTTATCTACTCCACAAAAGTCACCCAATACTTGTAAGAACGAACCAGTAGCCAAAAATCGTAACGCTAATAAAAACATTTCACCTGGAGAAAGTGCATAATTTCTGTAAAATAAAATTAGGTAATAGAAAAATTTTAATATTAAATTCTAGAAACCACATACTTATTGGTGTCTGAAACAATGATGTCATGTAATTCGTGTAATACAAATTGAGCCGTTTCCTTTGAAAATCGGAATCTACATTTAAATTCGTGATCATTCCATATGTCAAAATGGTTTGGCCTTTCTCGGTAAGTTTGAGGAAGTCTAGGATTTTCGACCAGATCAATTAGTTCTAAAAAATCTTCATCATCCGTTAATTCTGCTAATATTAAATCCATATTGCACATGTAGTTTTGCTAATAAACTCGACAAAATATTTACCACATATTTACTTTCCGTACATAAACAACAATAACGCAAACATCAGAAAAAGCTAGGTTATGTTGCACGTTCAAAGCGTGAACCACGCTTGAACGGACCAAAATGATGCGTTCAGGTGAACCAAATTTTGATCTATGATTCAGTCTTGATCGAGGTTGGTACAACATGCTTTTTAACGTGATCGCAGTTCATTGTTGAACTGTTGTTGAACCGAGTTGGTACAACCGGGCCTGCGTGTACTGCTTTAGGTTCACCATTGCTCAGTGTCTGAATATGAGCGAAAGCGATAGTTCGCTAAACTCTAGCCTAGACCAGGATAGTCTCCCAGCTGCTAAGTAATGGTGCACATATAAAACGTGGAAAAATGGTAATTCAAAGTTTGAATCAGAGGCACAAGGATGAAGAATGATAGAACTTCGTCATAAAAAGCTAATTCTAATAGCTCTATGTAAATGATTATATTTTTAGTGTAGAATAACAGTATTTTAGATATCGAAGAATAAAAATATATTATTCCAACGCTTACAACAATGTTTTGAAAATATTTTTCAAAAACAGTAACCGTTCAACGAAGAAGAAACAACTACTTCCCGGGCTACATGCCCCGACAGACATTGAATTACACTTCTAAGTCAAACGGGGTTGGTAAATCTACAAGATTTAAACCACTGACTTTTGAAAAATGCTTAAGATCAACAACAATGAAAATAAGAATAACATAATAGAGTTCAAAAAAAGATTTGGAGAAATTACAATCTGCAATAAGTAAAATCAGTACACTGTCTTCGATTCAACAATTATTGGTTTTTAACATTGTTGCCGCATAAAATGCCATGAAAATTTTAAAACAACGATAGACAAAAATTGGGATTACATTTTACAGATATGTACATTTGGCATCACCACGTTTAAAAGTAAGAAGGGTAATGAACACACGCCCACCTGTTTTGGTGGAGGGGACTGAGCGAACAATTCTTCTCTCTCTTTCAAGTAGTGTTGTTCATATTATCCTTGCCGTACTTGTGTGAATCGTATGCCCAACTAAGCTTTTTCGCAATCTGTATCTTGAGCCTGGCCTGTTTTCTTGCACTTAGTTAATACAGTACTATTTGCCATGTTTTTCTCATATTATCTTTGCTAATAATCCACGTCTGATCCAAAACCTCTTGTTTATACAGACTGTTTCACGACGAGCTTACACTATCTTTATATTGGAGACTACTAACACGATTTCTATGAAAATTGGCATGGATGGAGAACAAGTTATGGCGAATTTATCGAAGATATTTTGACATATATGTCACTTCCGGTTATACCGAAAGTGAACGACAACTTTATTATGATTCTACATTGAACTTTAATGTAGAATACCTTATATCTAAAATTTATACTTATCGAGATATTAATTTTTTTAATAAAAAAGACCATATCAAAAAATATTAATTATATCAGCCTTATTATTGCTTAGGCGTAGGCCGTGTTATTTATTATTTTATTTTAGCAGGCTGTGTATTTACCTGTCATAATTAAATAGTATTAATTGCATTATTTGAAGTCAATCGCATCGTACAGGGATGGAAATGGCTCGTTTGGAATTAAACAACGAAGATTATCTAAATTTACTTTTAATACAATATGGTGAATGTGACAGAGTTGTTACTATAACATGTGTTTTATTTGCTACAAGATATCCAGATCGACCCCAACCCAGCCGTCACACAGTGAAGAGAAAATGAAACAATTTAACACAATTTGGTTGTTTTCAAGCAAAAGTTAAGAAAGTGAAGCCTGTTGTAGTTAATAGTAATCATGAAATCAATGTTCTTGGATTTAGGTGTACCAATGGTGTCCATTCAACGAATTTTGAAAGACAAGTTTTATCCCTACTCTTTTAACCCAGTTCAAAGTTTAAAGCAAACATACTATAATTGAAGAATATAATTTGCAGAATTTGTGTTGGTATAAAATGTCAAGAAGATAATGAATATTTGAAGAATATTATATGGTTCGATGAATCAAAATTTACGAAGAACGGAATGTTTAATAGGCACAATTCGCATTACTGGAACGAAGAACATTAACACTTAACAAGAGTACGTGTTTTTCAAGAGCGATGGGAGTTTAATGTCTTTTGTGCGATCAGAGATAACCAGGTTGTAGCTCTTCATTGGACGTGATGGCTAGAGCCAGAAATAAACGCTGGAGGGGTGCGACCAGAGAGGAAGTACAGGAATGGATGGAGGAGGAAATGGAGAGAAGGTTGGAGGAGTAAGAGGGCGCGCTAAAAGGAGCGATTGAGAATAGGAGAGATTGGATGGACCGGAAATTCGGGGAGGTGAACTACTTCTTGACACAGGTGTTCACTGGTCATGGGTCGAGAGTAGCGTACCTCCACAAGATTGGAAAAAGAGAGACTGGAGTGTGCGAGAGGTGTGAAGTGGAGGATGATGTGGGGCATGTGTTTAGATGCTGGAGGAACGAGGAAGTGCTGAAGAAGTTGGAGAGGAAACTAGGGGAGGCGGTGTATTGGGAGAACATGGTGGAGATAATGTTGAGGGGGGAGGAGGAATGGATGGAGGTAAGTGGGGTAGTAAAGAGCATGATTAGGGGGAGAGAACGACTCGATATGGCATGAGAGGTGGGAGTGAAAGTTAGGGAGAAGACGACGGTGTGAGCGGAGAGTGTGCGAGGGACCGCCGCCCGTCCCGAATTATGCTAGGGTAGTGATTCCGAGGCGGGGGTAACGGCGAGTTTGAGGTGGGTTTGGTTGGTAGACATCCCCTTGGGGATGAGTCCAACACTGTTTGGGTCCTGGACCCATTCGAACATGAGTTTCCCATCTCGGCCCGAAAAAAAAGGTTGTAGCTCTTCACTTTTATTATGGAAACTTAAGCGGTCTGAAATTGTGGTAACATAATTTTAAATTTTTTAATTTTCTATTCTATTTCAGGTCAAAGATATCTTGATATATTGAATGAATTAAAAACAAATTATTTAGATCGTTTACCACCGCATGGATTTAGGAAAATATTTCCCTTTACGATGGAGCCCCTCCTCACTGTTAAAGAACGGTAAACCAATTTTTAGATGACACATTTGAAGATAGGTCCTTTTAGGTGGCCTCCTCGTTCACCAGATATAACAGCTTTAGATTTTTTTATATCAAGCGACATAAAAAATGAGGTGTATTCCCATCCCCTAACAACAAAAAAAGAATGTGACCGTAGAGATCGCAATGCATTCAATTCTCTACCTGCAGCAATTATTAGGCAACAAACGAAGGTGTGATATAAACGCTTACTAAATGCTTGGAGGTTCAAAGACGAAATTTTGAACACTTGTTATAAGTTCTTGTAATTTATGTTTGTAAAACTACATTAAAAAAATACGACCTAATTATAATAAGCAACAATACGGCAATTTAAATTTTATTATTATTGTTATTCATATGATAAATATAATTAATTTTTTCGTGAAAACAACCAAATTGTATTAAATTGTTTAATATTCTCGTCACTGTGTGACGACTGGGTCGGGTCGATCTGGATATCTTGTAGGAATTAAAACACATGTTCTAGTAACAACTCTGTCACGTTCACCATGTATTAAAAGTACATTTAGATAATCTTCATTGTTTAATTCCAAACGAGCCATTTCTATAACTGTAGGATGTGATTGACTTCAAATATTGACAATTAATACTATTTAATTATGACAGGTAAAATACTCAGCCTGCTAAAATAAAATAATAAATAACACGGCCTACGCCTACGCAATAATAAGGCTGGAATAATAAATATTTTCAAATACATGTTAACACCTCAAAAACGCTTAAGATTGGGTATAGGGATATAGGGAAGTGAACATAAACTGCCCTAATTTGAGATTTGTGAAGTTGAACTTTTCATCACTATTTTACGAACCCTACCCTGTATACAAAAAAGAAGTTTTCGACATGTCACCAATTACGTTGATCGTCCTACTAATCAACCCGACAACATGTTTTTTATTTAGTATTGAGGATGTTCACACATAATTTTCAATATGAAGGTCTGCACCTGTCAATTTTTTATTAAAAAAATTAATTTCTCGATAAGTATACATTTTAGATATAGGTCATTCTACACAAAGTGACATTAACATTTAATGTAGAATCCGAGAAGTTAATAATATACAGGGTGTTACATTTAAAATAATAAAGTTGTCGTTCACTTGCATGTCAAAATATTTTCCATAAATTCGCCGTAACTTGTTCTCCATCTATGCATATTTTTATAGAAATCGTATAAGTAGTCTCCAATATATAGATAGTATAAGTTCGTAGTATAAATTGGTACTTTTTTGGAGTTTTTCCAAAGAAACTGTAACCTTTTGGAAGCCCAGGAAGCTCTATTAAAAATATTTTATTAGTTTGCTTAAACTTAATACCAATTTTACGTATCCAGTTAATAATGGTTCTTCTGCTGCATTCTATATCAGGCATTTATTCTCGGAATCGCTCCCGAATTGTTTCTGTCGATACATGCTTTCTTTCGCCGAACATCTTATGAACCACTTGTAAACTACTTAGAATAATTGGTGTACATCTAGTTTTTATTTCAGTAACTTTCTCATAGAGAGTTCTTCTGAATTCGGCATCATTGATGCCCGATTGCACCACCTTGGCTTAACAAATAAGCCAGGCTTAAAAAATTAAGCTCACTGCACCGTTATCTGAGCGTAGCTTATATGCACAAAAATTTAAGCACAGCATTGTTCATTCAAGTGCAGACATACGGTATTGAACGTAAGCGTCGCTTTACTAAGCAAAACATAGTGCAATGAGAGATTGGAATTATCAGTAAGATGCACTTTGTTAAGCCCCACATTCAAGCTAAACTGGAGCAATCGGGCATGAGAAACTTAATTTTTTTGTTCTCCATACAGTTTTTGGTGATATTCCCAACGCCTCTGCTGTTAGTTCGGTCGCTGACTTATTTGAAGTTTTAAAAGATCGATAAATATTTCGAAAAAAACGTTGGCTTTCCGTATGCACATATTTCCTTTGTCGGTAATTCTTTTGACCATTCCCTATATCTTATTGTTTAGATTTTACCAATATAATTTAATGTCAATAAGAATCTGGAGACCCTGTATTACAGTCATGTGGAAGTACCCTTTTGGAGAATTTATTTGATAGAATGTAAAAATATACTTTCTTGATTAGCTAGAAACTTTTTTGTTTCTCTAACGTGACGAAAGTAAAAAATAAACTTTCGAAATGAAGATAATTATTGGAAATGATTTATTTTATCAATTCTCAAAACAGTATCTAACTACTACTAGTAAATTATTTCAACCCAATATTAATCAATTTATCACATAACACTATATTGTATCTGGGACCCTACGAGTTGGTGAGAAATTTATAAACACTTTGCGTGTTATGTAAACATAACATTGTAATCAATTATAATTACACATCAAAATGTTAACTAATATACGGCTTCGTTACCATTAATCGTCGTTCACTTGCATATATATGTTATATAGTCATACAGGGTGCTACAAACGTAAGGCCAGAAGTGAAAAATGGTTTTTCTTTGGTAGAAATGGATCTGAAGAAAAATGTTGAAAGCTGCAAGGACTCCAAGCAATTTTGAATTATTTTTGTATAGTTCTTCAACAACATTGGTGTGGGATTTAGAAATTATTATAGCCACGAAAAAATCTGTCTAGAACAAAAAGAAGGAAGAAACAATATTAATAAATGGATCTAATTACTATGTCTGAATATTGGGGAATTTATTACGAAGTGGCTAATTGAGAAGGGAGAAAGAGAAAAGGAACAAAATGTCAATATCAATGTGGGGAAGGTTGAAAAAATAGAGAATAATAACAGACCCAAATAACAAATTAATTATTACAATGTGGAATCTTTCCATAATTATTAAATATAATCAATTAAACATTGATACAAATGCAAAATTACTTTCTTATGATATAAGTATAGTATGTTTTCAAAAATTCAGTGGTTGTCAAATTCATGTCTACGCTTTATAGACAACAGCTATTGGGCGCGTTTACCATTTTATTCACCAATGCTCAGTGGCTGGATGTGAGCGAAATCGATAGTTCGCTAATCTCCAGTCCAGACAAGGGTAGTCTCCCAGATGCTAAGTAATGGTGAGACCCAAGAATGAATCATGATTGAATTTTGTCACAAAAAGCTTTAATTGTAATTCTTATATTTTATTTTTGTATTCAGTGTAGAATAAAGCAAAACACAGTATTATATATGAATTATTTAATAAAAAGATATTTTCAAATTAAAGGTTGTTGAATGTACAAAATCTCTGTCACGAAAAATTACATAAATGAAGATCAAAGAAATAATATCAGTTGTCATTATCATCAAAAAAATCTTCTTCTGATAAACTACCACCGTCGATTACAATGAGGGGATCGATATCGGAAGCGTCTACAAATTTTTAAATTCCCATTGTTTCAAAATTACATAGTTTGTCGTAATGTTCGATGTAATGTTACCAAACAGTTTTGGTAATTTTTTCAAGTGTTTCATTCCAAGTCCGAATTACATCAGTTAGAGATCCATTAGTTTGAATAATTTATTGATCGTATATTCTTTTACTTTGTTACCAAACCATTTCAATGCCGCTGAACTGACAATAATATGGCAGTAATCGTGGAAATTTGTGACACTAACAGTCGAAATAATACTGTCTTTTAGGCAACTTTGTTTTTGTAATATCCCATATTTGGTACTACATAAGTCTTCCTTGAATATTGATAATTTAGATTCGGCCCAATATAGTAATTTTGTTTTAGATCAACTAGAACATGGAATTGGATCCACCAATGGTGATTGGTAACTGGCGTTATCCATGATAATTAAACTGGGTTCCTCAATGCTGGGTATGAATTGGGTTTTGAATCATTTTTCGAAGTTTTCGCAGTTCATATCTATGGTAGTTTCGCGATTTTCGATAACTTTCAGCTGTACTATAAGTTATGCAGCACTTGTAAACTACTCAAAATGAGAGAAGTACATGTAGTTTTCATTTCAGTAACTTAGATAGTATAAGAAATATATACCCTCATCTGTTATTTATTAATGATAAGAAATAAATGATAGATAATGTACATATTGACACAACGCAAGTAGGTTGCCTAGCTAAACTGAGTGCCGAGGGAGTAGCCCAAATAGGGGAGATAGTCCTCTCGAAGGTCTGTTATTTTCATTTCAGTAACTTAGATAGTATAAGAAATATATACCCTCATCTGTTATTTATTAATGATAAGAAATAAATGATAGATAATGTACATATTGACACAACGCAAGTAGGTTGCCTAGCTAAACTGAGTGCCGAGGGAGTAGCCCAAATAGGGGAGATAGTCCTCTCGAAGGACATAACAGACCTTCGAGAGAAAGTACTACAATGGCTAAGCACATTTGTAGTAGCGAAAGGTTAAACTGGGCTATGAACACCTTTTCACCATTCAAGGCACCGGAAGCCGATGGAATTTTCCCAGCATTGCTCCAGCAAGGACAAGACGAAATTCTACCACATTTGGTTAGGATCAGTCGAAGTAGCTCAGAACTGGGTTATATACCAGAAGCATGTAGAAGGGCAATAGTAACCTTCATTCCAAAAGCTGGAAAAAGGGACACAACAAACCCCAAATCCTTCAGACCAATTAGCCTAACATCCTAGAGAGACTACCTCTCCATCCGCATCAGCATGCTTACCGAGCAGGCAGATCTACGAAGACTGCAACTGACGGAGGATATCCGAGGTGCTCTAGACAACCAAGAAGCCGTAGTATGCTCTTTTTTGGATATAAAAGGAGCTTTTGACAATACTCCTCATGAGGCTGTCAAACGAGCATTAAATAGAAGGGGTGTAGACAGCACAACGTCCAAATTTATGTCGGAACTGCTCACCACTAGAGTAGCAAAGACGAGGACGAGCAAAGACATTGTCTCCATCTGTACAACCAGAGGATGTCCACAGGGAGGAGTAGCATCCCCATTAATGTGGAGCCTGACGGTTGACGAACTCCTGTGTGGTTTGACTGACCTCGTAATATCCTGCCAAGGATATTCCGATGATATTGTCATAACAGCCAGGGGAAAATTCGAAAATACCCTTTGTGACATCGTACAAAAGGGTCTGAACTATACAAATAGCTGGTGTAGGCAAGTGGGACTTAACATCAACCCCACCAAAACCATCTTAATGGCCTTCACTAAGAAAAGAGAGCTCAACCTCAAAACCATTAAACTTGATGGGAGCGAGGTTGAATGGAGACAAGAAGTCAAGTATCTAGGTTTGACTCTAGACAGTAAACTCCTGTGGAACAAACATTATGTGCAAAGCAAAAATGGTTCTAATGGTGTGCAGGAATCTTACAGGGAGAAATTGGGGTTGTAACCCAAAAATCCTGAGCTGGATGTACACTGCCACAGTGAGACCAATTATCTCTTATGGATCCATTGCGTGGAGTAGTAGAACTAACCTATTGACAACGAATGAAACCTCTCCAAAATTCAAAGACAAGCATGTATGTGCATTACAGGAGCAATGGGAACATGCCCATCGGCAGCCATGGAAGTTATTCTCAACCTCACACCACTACATATGGTGGTGGAAAGTGTTGTAGAAAGAACAAGATACAGACTAAGTAGAGAGGGAATCATTATAAAAAATCCACCTCCTTACTTCTGAGAAATCAGAAAACCTGGGACATGCCATAAGATGGTATAATGAAAAAGTATAACTTTTCAAAGAAATTCGTTACGGTATTAAGCAACAAGAAGGAATGGGATCCAAATACCATTACCAGACTTGGAAAACCTTTCAATGGTACACAGACGGCTCAAAAGCAATAGAAGGAACTGGGATAGGAGTGTACGGGCCAGGAACCAAACACTCTGGAAGCTTGGGAAATACCCCGAGTATCTTTCAAGGGGCAATTCACGCCATAAGAAAGTGTGCCCAGTTCAATATTGATAAAGGATATAGAAGGCAAAGGATTATCATAATGTCGGATAGTCAAGCAGCCAATGAACTAGGCGAGAACAATATAGTCACCTTACTGTGGATTCCAGGACACACAGGGATAGAAGGAAAAGAAATAGCAGATGAACTAGCAAAGAGGGGGAGTGGAACACCCTTTTGGGGGCCGGAACCCTCTTGCGGTATCAGCTCCAATGTAGAATTGGAAGAAATAGGCAAAGCCGATGAAAAGAGAAGATCTGACCATTAGAAAGATCTAGTAGGACTTAGGCAATCAAAGATTCTTCTGGGTGATTACAGCCTGTTGAGATCAAAGGAATGCATAAGTCAAAGTAAAACTGCGCTAAGAGTTTTAACAGGCATCCTTACGGGACATTGGCGCCTGAATGGGCACCTGAAAAACCTCAAAAAAGTGGAGGAAGAAGAATGTAGATTCTGTGGCATGGAAGAAGAAACCTCCATCCACATACTTGCGAACTGCACAGCAATTCATAATCCTAGGGCACAACAACTTGGAGATTACTGGATAGAAGAGGGACATTTACCTAAGTTAAAGCCTGCAGATATCCTAAAATTCCTCCGGGAAATAGGAGTAAAGGAGCTACTAGTCTCTGAGACTTTCCTCAGGAACTAAGTAGAAGTAAAGGGGCACAATAGATCTTCTAGGTCTCAGTGAATGTCACTCCAATTTACATACATACAAACTGAGTGCCGATAATATTAAATAATTAAATTTATTCAATCTACTTCTCTCATAGGTTATTTATAAAAATCGTATACTAGTTAAGAGAATATCCCCAACAGAATTGAAAAAGTAAAGGTAGCCTACTTCCCCCTCTGCGCAACCTTATATCATAGGATTCAATACCTTATATGAGAGTACATTACGTTTGTTCCAACTGGCATTATGAACCGTTCTAGAATCGTGTCTAGTACTGTATAGTACGCAAACTCGAATTAGGGATGGACACATCCCTTCCATAATGTAGTTTTTGTAAGTGGCTTATGGACATAAAAGAAATGTCAGACCAGAAATTTTGCTTGGATCTGAGACAGTACATATCCCCAGTGATATCACGGCCACTGCAGAACAAGATGAAAAAAATATTGAAAATACTTCTGAAAGTCAAGTGTCATCAAGGAAAAGAGCACAAGTCCTAAGAAAAAAAAATGTAAGAGGTCGCAAGACAGTATTACAACAGATTCGGGAAGACAGACTTGCCTACCAAGAAAAGAGATTACATTTTCTTCGGCAAGCCCATGAAGAAACCATGACTGTGTTTCGTGAACGGAATGAGATTGAAAAGGAGAGAAACCAAATTTTAAAACAAAAGAAGTGTACCTGCCATCTTTTAGAATAGAATAGTTCTGAAGATAAATGGCAGAACCATATATTTATGTTCAATTTTAGCTATTTTGGGAATGGGTGCACCTGAACTGCGCCAAATTTATCTTGAGGATATAATCCCTCACCCGAACTGCGCCATTTTTTTTTACCTGCTTACTTGGTTTAATCCTAGTCCGAACTGCGCCAAAATAATTTTTATCTAATTACTTTGTTATTGAACGCCAATTTGTATTCGGTGTTAGTTTTATTTTATTTTGAATAGATTTGAACACAATATAGAAAGGAAAGGCAACAAATACTAAAGTTTACTTAACAGCAAAATATTTATTTATTATTGACAAAAATATAGGATATACACAAATTAATGTAATTCTCCAAATTTATGTGAAACACATTTAACAAAGTCGTAACGACAAATTTCATTGTTTTTCAATTGCACAATTTTACTTTCAATAAACTTTTTTCTATCTAAAAGTTCTTTTCTTATATATCTACTTTCTTTCCTATCTACTGAATTTATTTTCAAATATGTATCGGTTTGCATGTCTAATAGAATTTTTAAAAAATTGTTAATATTTGGATGTGCAGAGCTGTTTTCCGACTTAAATTTAGAATGGAAAGATTCACATGTGTTGGTTGTCCGGGTTAAAGAAGAAGTATTTTCTGCCCAAATTGTTGGCGGAAATGCTGAGTCTTCATCTATGTAGTTTTCTACCATATAATCTGCAAATTTATTAACTTTTTCATTGTCCGGTTTGTCTGCCATAAAATCCTCTGCAAAGCAATCGCCTACTTGATCGGGGGCAAGAAACATTAAACCAAATAAATATGTTAACCACTTTCCAATAATGGAATTGCCATTTTTATATTCACTAGTCAGTCCTAAATTTTGAATTTTGCGCCACCAGGACTGAGCCAGGTGAAAACGACAACCAATAATTCTTATTGTCGGCCAAACTTCTTTTACAGCTAGATGAACTGTCATTTCAAAATCTAGTACAACTTCATTCGGTTTAAACGAGTAACCATAAGCTCTACATGTTTCCTTTAATTGACATAATGCAGCAGAGTACGAAGATTTTTTTTTGTCTTTCAACAGACAAAATGCAACAGGTACATAAAAGCCTCCACTATACACATGTATGGAAAAAAGTTGATAAAGGTATTTTACGCAGTATTCAAACGTACCGTCCATGTACAATGTTTTTTGCTCACACATAAATTTCAAGTTAGTCTTACAGGAAAATAAAACGAAACTTTGACTCATATCGTTGTTTAGTAAAAACTGTTCTCCTTTGATAGTTTTTATATCCACAGTATTTAAAAACTCCTGTAATTCTATTACTGATTTCGGTAACTTCGGCATTTTTTGTAGTCTAGAATATGATATATTGTTTCTAATATATCTAGTATCTTTTACTGATAAATTTTTTAAAACTTCACTGGTACCTTCTAATTCAGCTCTGATTAATTTAGCTGGTTTTTGTGTAACGTCTTCCTTCTATGGCTTTTCTTTTAACACTATTGTTTATTTTTTGGCGACATAATACGTCTACTGCAACGGTATGATTGTGTTCCCTATTCATTCTTGAGTATACACCTTTAATTGTATAAATTGTTGTAGAACATTGTTTGTTACAACATCTCCATCTCGTCTCTTCTGTAGATTTCACTAGACTTACTTTTCTGAATTTATAACCATTTACAACAAGCAATTGTTGGCCACGTTCACTAAACATAAACTCCATTTTTATACTTAATTGATTTTAAACTTTACCACCTTACTCAAACGCAAACGTAAAACTAAAAATAAAATTGATATAATTTGCTACCCTTCCTCCTGTTAGAAGACAATTAGGAGTTATCATAATATTTTCAGAAATGTTTACTTTTAAATAAGATTTGTTAATTCCTAATAAAACGATAATCCCTATAACCGGCGCAATTCAGGCAAGAGATTAAGACCTTCCATAACTGCAATTCTACCTGAGGATTACTTTGGCGCTATTCGTGTGCGTCCTTGGAAATATAGGTATCATAAATTTAATATTCTGCTAAATTGCTTCTATTTATGATATAAATAATCGAAAAATGGTCAAAATAGAACATAAATATCTAGTTTTGCCATTTACCTACATAAATTAAGGCTAAAAAGACTGCTATTGTTCTGATATTTTAATGTAGGTAATATTATTAGTATAAAGTTTCACTTATTTAATATTTTTAGGTTGAAAGTGTCCATTTTTGTTTTAATAAGTTCAAAGTATTTATTTTTATTTTATTATGTATTTTTAAGCCTATTTATATGTTTTATTTTTGTTAAGTATTAAATGTGGATTTTTATTGTTATGTTGCTGAATACAAAGTTTTTGTGAATGTCAAACATTTAAGAGTAAGTTTTAGTACCTCCAAAGATTTTTTTATTTGATTATGCTTAATTAATAATGGTGAGTTTTACCAATTAGACTGTATTTATATTAAACTTTATCTCAACTCATAAGTAATGTTTCTGTGATATTCCAAGATAATAAAATGCTTTGTTTTTATACTTTTATTTTCTGTATTTATATTAAAGTTTATCTCAACTCATAAGTAATGTTTCTGTGATATTCCAAGATAATAAATAAAATAAATTACAAATTAAATGTCTTGTTTTTATACTTTTATTCTCTTAGTAATGGTAATCAAATACAATATATGTTTCTCAAGGATATTGAAATTCAATCATTCATGGCAAAGTATTTACAACAGCATCCCTAATTCTTTGTGCATTTCTGTCACCATCCTCTTCTTCCTCATCTATGGCAGGGTTTAAATCTGCATCTTCTACTGGAATATCTCCTTCAGGTTGTATTATGAACTCATCTTCTATAGCGAAGTTATGAAGTACACAAGCTGCACGTATCAAATGAACTATGATCTCCATTTTGCGCAGTTTAATATGGAATAGTTGCCTAAATTTTTGTTTTAACACTCCAAAACAGTGCTCGATGACATATCGATTTCTTGCCAATTGCATATTATAATGAATTTGTCTCTCAGTCAATTGTCCTCTGTCTTTAAATGGGGTTAATAAGTTGGCTTCAAGTGGGTATCCACTATCTCCCAGTAGAAAAAAATGACCACATTTTTGTGGAAGCGTTTGGTAAAGTGGTGAGTTCCGAAATACCCGGCTATCATGGACAGAACCAGGTTAACCAATAAAGACATCTCTAATTTTGAGTTTGTTGTCACACACAACTTGCATCTGGAAATTAATTTTATTAATAATCTATCAATATAACTTTTTATACACCTACTTGAATGGAATAATAACCCTTCCTATTGATGTAAGAGTCGGGATCATTCTGCGGCTTATCAATTTGAATATGGGAGCCATCAATAGCTCCAATAATATTGGGAAAACCTTTGGCCTGAAACTGCTCTGCTATATGCAACTTTTCCTCATCATCTGGCCATACTATTACTTGAGGGCTGAGATTGCTCAAAAAAATTGACACTCTTACAATTATTCTTTCAAGAGATGATTTCGTAATGTCAAATCTATCTGATACATCAACAAAACTTGCAGTTTGATGCCCAATGTACCACAGAAATATTAAAACCTGGAAATTAGTATTTACAATAATAGACAATAGCGACAACAGTTTAAGTTTACTTACATGATTATGTGCTGAAATTTTCCCGAATTGGCCACAATCATCTTTGTAATAATTGCTTATTTCAAATCTGTGTGCTATTTCAGTTGCCACATTTCTCGAGACTCGAAAATTGTTGAAAAATTCTTCTTCGGAATAATGCGGAACTGTTTGTTCTAAATCAAATATGTAGGTAGGTATGTTATTAAAATTAAAATACACTTATGTAAGAATAAATCATGCTAAACAAACCTAGGTAATCTTCGTTTCTTGTTCCTACATCTCCAATATTATCTAAGTCCTCATCATCTGATGAAAGCTCGTATATATAGTTAAGTAAATATTGATCCATATTACCCACTTCTGTCCTCGTAAATTCCAATTATCTTTATATTTGTAATAAAGAATTTGTTTTCTTTTGAGGTTATATATTCACAGAATTCTGTACACCGCATGCATCTACTAAACAACTAAACTAGTTCGAAATACGTTCCAACCGTTTGGTAAAAGATTACCAGTAACTTTACTAATTTCTCTTACTCATGCGCATTAAACAGTTCAATTACTGGTTACGTACGGTAACAGAATTGGTGGTTGGAACGAACCTATTATCAGTAAGACGTCAAAAAATAATAGTTTACTATTAAACGCTTTACAAAATTAGAAAAATAAATTTCCAAAGAGCAGACCGTCCACTAAGAAGCAACAACTACTTCTCGGGCTATATGCCCCGACAGACATTGAATTACACTTCTAAAGTAAACGGGGTTGGTATATCTGTTAAGATAGAACCAACCATTCTGGTTTGCGATCAGAAGGAATAACATCACTTGTGGACCGGTTTCGGCGTTTTTGCGCCTCATCAGCACAAGGTAGATCACGCTTTACTTATATGACAATTATTTACAGGTAACTGTAATTAAGTAAATACCTACAAAACCGAGATGGTTTTTTGTCGATATAGAATTTTGGTTTGTGATTAGATGTAGAGATGTCGCCGATATCGCACTCTTAACATTTCCTTTACTAAGGCTAATGTATTAGTGTGGTATCAACGTAGTCTTTAGTCCAGGATTATGCTCTCAGAGCTCTTGGACGAGTGGCATCTACCTTGTGCTGATGAGGCGCAAAAACGCCGAAACCGGTCCACAAGTGATGTTATTCCTTCTGATCGCAAACCAGAATGGTTGGTTCTATCTTAACAGATATACCAACCCCGTTTACTTTAGAAGTGTAATTCAATGTCTGTCGGGGCATATAGCCCGAGAAGTAGTTGTTGCTTCTTAGTGGACGGTCTGCTCTTTGGAAATTTATTTTTCTAATTTTGTAAAGCGTTTAATAGTATTGAACTATTATTTTTTGACGTCTTTAGATCACGCTTTACTTATATGACAATTATTTACAGGTAACTGTAATTAAGTAAATACCTACAAAACCGAGATGGTTTTTTGTCGATATAGAATTTTGGTTTGTGATTAGATGTAGAGATGTCGCCGATATCGCACTCTTAACATTTCCTTTACTAAGGCTAATGTATTAGTGTGGTATCAACGTAGTCTTTAGTCCAGGATTATGCTCTCAGAGCTCTTGGACGAGTGGCATCTACCTTGTGCTGATGAGGCGCAAAAACGCCGAAACCGGTCCACAAGTGATGTTATTCCTTCTGATCGCAAACCAGAATGGTTGGTTCTATCTTAACAGATATACCAACCCCGTTTACTTTAGAAGTGTAATTCAATGTCTGTCGGGGCATATAGCCCGAGAAGTAGTTGTTGCTTCTTAGTGGACGGTCTGCTCTTTGGAAATTTATTTTTCTAATTTTGTAAAGCGTTTAATAGTATTGAACTATTATTTTTTGACGTCTTTAGATCACGCTTTACTTATATGACAATTATTTACAGGTAACTGTAATTAAGTAAATATTATCAGTAAGTTGGAACGCGTAAGAAATACAGCACTTGCGCGATCGATGCCTAGAACGGTTCTATCGCCAATCGCCAGATGGAACGAAGTAGTTAAACAATGTTCCTTCTAAGTTATTTAACACTCAGTATATGCTAAATCCCCATATTTTGGTAGAACCATCCTGTATAAGTGCATAAATATAAAGGAATGCACTGTGTGTGTGTACAAAGTATAGGAAACAAGCCCGCCCAAGGCTATTATGCATTAATTATATACGAATGAATATATTTTCAATGGGATAGTCTATGATGCATGTATAATACTTTGCTATGACCATCCTGTTATTAAAAATCCACCAGAGACAACTAATGCAGTCGGGAGTCTTACATAATAGTGCAAAGTATGCAATTATTATTAAGGTCATTTTAGATAGTTTATTATTAAAAAAAATCTTAAATCTGTATATATGTATACCGATAGGAGGCTGTTTGTTTCTAATAAAGTATCACTACCTGAAAACGTAAGAAGAACATGAATAGGACGAAACCAGAAAATGCGGTAAGATTGAAATTTCGTTTTATTTATTTTTTATTAATTTTCAAATATTTAAGGTTTTAAAAGTGTTGAGAACAAGTCCAAACGCTTTTATTCCAACAAGAGCTACATCGCAATCTGCGGGATGTGATTTACAAACACCTATAAATTTTACTATAGGTTCAAGAGAAAGATTCCTGGTGGATAGTGGGTTAAAATTAGAACTACCACAGGGAGTTTATGGAAGGATAGCACCACGATCTGGCATAGCGCTTAAAAATGGAATAGAAGTGTTTGCAGGTGTAATTGATGCTGATTATAGAGGTACAATTAAAATATTATTATATAATTCATCAACAAACATAGTTAAATTTGGGAGAGGAGACAAAGTCGCCCAGCTTATTTGTGAAAAATGTTCTATTCCGATTATTGAAGAGGTGGGTAATTTAAGTTTTACAGAGAGAGGTGAAAATGGTTTTGGATCTTCATCTTGAATTCATATAATTAATATTGTATTGGTTTTAGAGTGATATAGTAATTTACGTTATTTTTAAGTGTATGTAAGTAGTGAAGGAAATCATTAAAATTGTAAACATACTGTTGAAAAAATTGTTAGTATAATAGTTTGCAGAATGAATAATCTATTTGATCCACCTAAGTGTAGAATTTTTGAAACAATAGTTTGTTTAGTTTGTAGAAAAGTGTTACGTAAAACTTTTAAACTTGAAAAAATTTGGAGTTGTAAACAAAAATAAATAATTGGTTTGTGTACGGCTGAATGTAATCAAACAAGACCACTGAGAAAATTTCCTGAATATATAGATAATAATTGGTTTTATGAATTAGACCCATTAGATGAAAGGGAGATATATTGCAGATATTTTTTACCTCCACGACAACGAGATTCGAATATTAGAAGAAAATAATTATAAAACCGTCAGTCTTACAACATCCTCAGAATAAGAAGAAGGTAACATAAATCTAAAAAGAATGACTTCCTTAAATTTAAACTTTATTATTTTGGTTGCTGTTTCAAATAATATGCTGTACACAAATGTACCAGAGAATGTAAAACATGTTGCAATATGTTTTGATATGAAAAATATAAGGGAAGACTGTAATCGAACAACATGGAGTTTGTTAAGTATAACAAAAACAAATAATGGTCACCTCTCTGTATACCATATTGAAATTCCAGAAACGAATTTATCATATTTTAGTTACAAATTAAAAATAATATTTAATGACAATTCCGAAGGTGATCAAACCCAATGGCAGAATGTGATTATAGATGATATTTCTATGGACAAGACAAACATAAGTGAAAAAGTTGATAAATTGTACATTTTAACATATATAGTATTGATTTTATTAATTATAATTGTTATATATAACTTACTTAAAATGGTAAGAGTATTTACACAATATAAGTTTTACTCAACAGTTTGTAGTAAATAAAACAAGTTAATTAAATAATATTCTTTTATTTTTCATCCATTATAAAATGTTCATATAAAGTATAAGCATTTTTTAAAGCGCAAATAGATGGATTAATCTTATGATAAAAACATTTTGGTGTCGAGGCTGCTAATGGTGGATTTTCATCTAATTCATATACAGGTGCGGTGGAATATTTTTGAATGAAATTAGTTTTTTCTTTTCCTTTCACGAAAACCATGTCAGCATTTTCAGTAATGTCTTTTACGATATTTTTGAATTTGTGTAAATGTGTATAACCAATATTCCAATCGATTCCATGATGATTTTTCATTAACCAAGTTGCTTGTCTATGTAAGTCTGGAGGTAACATATGTAGAGGAAATGGTGATTTGAAAATATAGTGACATACTTGATGACCATCATAAGCTGCAAACTCTTTAACGATGAACTTATTATTTTCAATCTTAAAACCTTGAACATCTAAAACAACTTTCATATTTGTAATTGTTGCAATTTAGTTACCGCACCTTTATATTGTTCATAATATTTTATGTCACGTTTAAGACGTATTAATTTAAAAAGAAACTGACTAAGAGCAATTTGATACTCATGGGTATTCATATTTAATGAAGAATATGTAGTAACCCTACTTTTATATTGCATGTCAATCATGCGCGCTATGAAATGTTTTTTCCACATCAGTATTGCTTAACAATTTTAGTTAATGGATTATAGGAAAATTGTTTTTCATGAAAGATCAAACAATATGCAGAAATATCACTCGTAATGGGAGCATTTAACTCAAATTCTATACGAAGAACTACAGATCCAGACTGTATTAGTTCCTTCTGCCTTGAGCAATCTATATGAATTAAGGGAGCTGTATCTCTAAATTCGTCGGGTGTGAAAATAGGTTCACTGTTCGAACGGCTGTAATAAGAAGTTTGAAAATCAGCAAACATTTTATATAACGTAGCAAAACTATTGTTTGTAAAATCTAAAAGTAAATCATTGTATGGATACTTCTCAGAATTGAGAAATACCTTAATATTTTTCAAATTCAGATGTTTAAATTGACTCATATTTTCTTTTATGTTACCCCTAGCATTATTTTGAAATCCAATTACAATGTGTCTAGGTGTCTCTACTTTTGTACTAGTTTTTACAGCCCAAGTGTGGCGAGACGTTTTCGGTAAGCTGGGATACTCAATCAATTGCCAAGATCTGAATTTTATTGGTAGTTCCTTGTTACTTTGAATAATTTTGTTTAGATGTAATTCATGTTTTATGTTCGGTTTCACGTGAGGAATTCTCCAACTGATGTGAGTTAATTCAATTTTAGGTTTTTCCGTTTCATCTGTATGTGTGACTGAGTCTCTATCATCACTAGATCTCACCAATATTAGCTCTTGTTTCATGTTTAAGATTATTTTATTGAAATCTTCAAAGAATCCTGACCATAATTTCAAGGGTATACACACGTTAAAATTTCCATGTTTGTCTGACAACTTGACGTCCTCCTTAGGAAACCAACCAGAATTATTTAGAAAAATACTTTCATTTGAATTATAAGATAAATAATTTTTCATTGTTGAAACAAGACCAATATCTCTTACTGAATCAACTACAACACCGTTCAGTTCATATCGAATTTCGCGGAATAAAAAAGCTATTGCATTATTAATGAATTTCAATTTTGTAGGTACTGTGTTGGTTTCAGTTAAAATTTTCCCCGTAATCTCAAGATAACTGTCAGCCGGATATGTTATACAATCTAAATCTTGCACTACAATACGAATCTCATCATTATAATTCAACTTTCCGGTAATATATGGTTGGTATGTGTGATATTCATAATCCTCCACAGCCATGTCATTGAAGGGCTCATGAGTGACTTGTAATATATCCATTTATATTAATAACTTAAAACCGAGTGATTTTAAAAAACGTTTATTTTTGGGCGTTATGACGTCTATTCTTTCACACAAACTAATTGTAGACGGTTTACTCATCAATCTTTTATAGTTTTTTTCAGCATATGGATGGGAAAATTTTAAGACCATTTTTGTTGTCGAATATGTAAAGTAATAGTAATCTCCTCGTCTTGAAAATTTATAACGTTACCACTCTGATCAATAATTTTTACTGTTATGTTGTTAATTGTTTTAACACTTACAGGATAATACAAGATATTTTGAGGAGATTCAACTATTTTATAGCCACTAGGAACAGTAGGAAAAAATTGATGGATAATGTGAACAGGATGTCCATTGAGATATGAGCCAACAGCAATGTCACAATCTATTCCAATAGAATTAACTTGTAAAATATTTATAGGTTTTGTAGAGGTGTGTGTCACATTGGGAGTTAACAAAACTTTTTCAAATCCAAATACTTTACCAATTGAGTCATCAGTTAAGAATGAAATTGTCTTATTACTAGAAATTGATACGTGAGATGTGTTTAGATTTGGGACTATGTCAATTGTTGAATCTGATGCTACTATAAGCATGTGTTGTTTAATATATTGAATTATTTCATTAAGTTCATAAGCACCTTTAGGTATAATTATTGTATAATATATAGTAGGACCTCCAAAAATAAATCTATTGTTAGTTTCACCAATATTTGGTATTGTATTGAAACTATTGAAATTAACTAAACCAACTTCATAGTCATATTTATCATCCAAGTAAATGGGAGGATTGAAATTATAATTAAGAATAGATGATGCACCACTAAGTGTAACAGAAAATGACATTTCAACTAAATAAGTGTACAATAAGTTTAAATATTATGATTGAAATATTTATGTATGAATTGAAGTGAGTGATGACCACAACTATACGAATTGTTCTGTAGTCTATCATAATTGTATGTTATATATACTGGACCGTTACTATGAAAATACTTGATCAGTTCCATTGGTGGAGGTAAATTTCCATAACTATCAAAGTAAATAATTTCCTTGTCTGATTTTATGTATGATGTCCAATGTGTTCCGTCTCCTCTAACTGTATCTATATTCAAAATACCACATTCATGTTTATGAATTTTCTTTGGTAAATTATCTCTCATGAAAACTCCCCTAAAAAAAGGTATTTTCAATATTTTAACATATTTCCACAGATCTTTATCGGTAAGCCCACGATGGGGCAATTTCAGTTTTTTGTTGTTCCTTCTCCTTTGTATGGTCTTAGATAAAGACCTTTTCCTTTATGTCTTAGTTGTCTTCTTGGCTTTTTTTGATGTTTTTTTTTCAAACCTTTTCCCTGTTTCAATTCCATAGCCATATCATGTCGTTTTTGTTCAGTTAATTGTTGATTGTTATACTTTGCATCATTTACTGCCTTTGCAATTCCAGCTGCTCCACCTCCTAGAGCTCCTAATGCACCTAACAGTGGTAATATTAATGGTAAAAATCCACCTATTCTCGTCGGTGTTTGAATTATACGTTTTTTAGGTTTTTTCTGAAGTAAATTACCACCACGACGAGAACGACTTTTTTTAATTCCTACACCCATACCAAGTTTACGTTTTCCTTTCATGACTGCAGTAACAAACAATGAAGCTACTTTTTCACCTAATGTAGCGTCCTGGGATTTAACTCGCTTCCAAGCTTTATCCTCCAATACCTGATCTGCTTTATGTCTTTCCTGTAGATTTTTATTTTTTGCGTATGCTATATCGTGTTCCTTACAAGCTTGATCTAAAAGATTAATTCCCTTATCATTTCGTTGTAGTCTTTGTTCTAGTTTTGTGTTTGGTCCACAATATTCGTATCCACCAGGTAAATGAAGTTCAAATGGTAGTTTATTAATTAACGAAACTAAATCTCCACCTTTGTGATGATGATGACGATGACGACGATGTGATTGTAACTGTTTACGTTTAACCATAATTCTCTTTATATATCTATATATACTCTGATCACCCTATAAATACTCTCAGTGTTGTTAACTATTTATATAAGATGAAGATTGCAAAACATTTTATAGCTTTACCTGTTGAAAATTATGATTTGAGCTGTGAACAACAACGTACTGCAGGTAAACATGGATATTTATTTGGTGGAGATTCTAAACGAGCATTAATCATCGGTCCCAGTGGTTGTGGTAAAACTAATGCTATGTTATCCTTAATAGATCATCCTAATGGTTTAAGATTTGAAAATTTATACATATATTCCAAGAGTTTACATCAACCAAAATATGCTTATTTACGTAATTTAATTCAACCCATGAAAGAGATTGGATATGAGGAATTCAACAATTCTGATGATATAATTACTCCAGATGCCATAAAGATCAATTCAATTATTATATTTGATGATGTAGTGGCTTCCTGCGATCAAAAACCCATTCAAAGTTACTTTTGTTTTGGTCGACATAAATCTACAGATTGTTTTTACTTAAGTCAAACTTATTCGGCTATACCAAAACAATTAATTCGAGATAATGCCAATCTCCTGATAATTTTTCAACAAGATTTCACCAACTTAAGACACATCTATGATGATCATGTTAATATTGACATGTCATTTCAAAAATTTAAAGACATTTGTTCATACTGTTGGGGGGAAAAGTTTGGATTTCTCACTATCGATAAAGATTCTGAAATAGCATCTGGTGGTCGTTATAGAAAAGGATTTGATGGATACATTCATATATAAGGAGAAAAGTATATATGGTCAATTTCAAACCCAGCATGAATCCTAAACTAACTCAACGACTGGTCAAAGCTAGACAGGCGCTTCGAAAAAAGTATAAAAGTTTGAAGCGAAACATAAACCAATCTCAAACACGACTGGAACAAACCTATGAGCCCATTACTCAACCGCTAAGACAACTAATATCAACTATCGAGAAACAAGAATTGATTAAACAAGAACCATCAATATCACCAAAAAAAGAATCCCGCCTGAATCTATCAAGTTCAAAATATCAACCAAAGCCTTCCGATTATGCACTTGCTTTCGATTCACCCCCCAAAGAGGATATTTTCAGCTCTTATACAAATGACGATAATGATGATGCGTTTGAGCCAAATAAAACTTTAGGGTACAGTAGTGATGAAAATATTAGTAGATTTATGGATGAAAGTATCCGTGACCTCGGTCGAATGACCACCGACCAAGGTATCCAACTATATTACGAACAGTTTGAAAATCCCTTACCTAGAGTGTACATAAGGGAAGGTATTGCTGACATTGAAGGACAATTTGATAATACTCTTGGAGTCTATCATGATTTGCAGCTAGAAAAATTCTCTATTGGTGATTCTCCAATTGACTTTATCGGACCTGATTTAAAAATACAAGGTATCACCTACAAGGGTACTCCAGGTCTGTATGAACTGTTATTCAAAACAGACCCACACATTTTTACCAAAAATGATGCTAAGGAATATGTTGACATTTTACAGAGAACGAATGCCCTATACACAAAAAATAATAGAAAATTACCAAAACGGAGAATTCCCGCAAAATTAAAAAATAAATTCACTAACGCTATTCAACCTTTCCTAGGAATTCCTCTTGTTGCACAAAGAGAACGAGCCTTTTCAGTTCCCACTATGACTACAAGACAAATAGCAGCAAAACTGAAGGGTGGGAAAGGTTTAACAATGATGCGATATTCCCAAAATCCCATCGATTATAAATATTTTGATGATTTCAATGAATTGATTGATAGATTACGCTTACTTGTAGCTTCAAAACAAGCTGGTAATAATGCTCACCAAAATGAGATAGTGTCTATTGTTGAAGAACTAAGGGAAGGTGGTATAATAGCATAAAATAGATATCGTCACTTACATTCTTAATAGTAGTAGCTATGCCGTTAAACAAGTTTAACCAGCATTATCTCACTTCTACACGTTCAAATAATAAGGATGATGATGACGATGATGAGGTACTACTACCATCACTACAACCACCATTTTATATTTGTCAACCTGCAGACATTCGAAGTTTAGTAATTATTAATATTAGTGGACATATAGACAAAAAAGTTAGTAAATTAAACTATGTATTAAATAATAATAATAATACTGAATATACTTTTCCAGTAAGTGGAAAAGTTGTAAATATTAATAGCAACACATCACCACCACCATCAAAAATTGAAGCAAAAATACTTTATCACAATAAGATTCAAAATTTAAGCGTTCTCAACCAGCAATCTATAACGAAGGGTGAGAAGATTTCTATTTTTATAGGTGATGAGAAATATCCATATATTGAATTTGTAATAGAATGTCCTCTTCAAGGTGGGTGAGCTCTAGCTCTACGTTATTATAAATATAGTACTTTTAATAGTACATACACCATTCCAACAATGCCTCTTAATAGATTTAATCAACACTATTTACAACCATCATCATCATCATCGTCATCGTCGTCGTCGTCGTCGTCTCAGTCAGTTCCAAAACTAAATGCGCAATTTTATATTTGTGACTCATTTGATTATCACGTTAAAAACATTATTAGATTGAAAGGTAAAAAGAAAACTAATTTAAATAAAGATTATTATGTGTTGGACAATGCAGGTACAACTTTTGTTTTCCCCTACGATGCTAAAATTGAAAGTGTTCGACATTATTCTGCAGACGGAGAGGTTTTAGTTAATGGTAAATTGTTCAAATTCCATGAAATTGGTGGTAATAGTTTAAGGCGAGGTGATAAAATCCTATTTAAATTAGGTACACCTTCTTCTATTTGCATTGAATTTTTAGTGCAGTGTCCAGTAGTGAAAAATGAGTAAAGCTCAAGTTGTACGTGAACTTCATAAACCGGCAAGAATCAATTATAGAAGAAGACATGTTGTAATTAAAGGACTTAATGATCTGATTCAGGCTGATCTAGCCATTCTTGCTCCTTTTTCGAAAACTAATAGAGGATACAATTACATCCTCGTTGTAATTAATGCTTTCAGTAAATATGTGTGGGCTGAGGCGATTAAAAGAAAAACGGGTAAAGAAATCACATTAGCTATGAAGCATATCTTAGACCAAATGAATATTCCACCTAAAAATCTTCAAACCGACAACGGAACTGAATTTTATAATAAGAATTTTCAAGAGCTCATGAAAAAATATGGTATTAACCATTACAGCACATTCTCCAATTTAAAAGCAAGTATAGCAGAACGAGTAATTCGTACTCTAAAAACTATGCTATGGAAACAGTTTAGCATGCAAGGATCTTACAAATGGTTAACGATTCTACCTAATATTGTCGCGAAATATAATAATACAAGACATTCTACTACAGGTGCCATTCCTAGTGAAATAAATGAGAAAAATGCAAAGTATATTACTGCATATAATCACCTAAAAACTATTGATCCAAGATTATCAAATTTTAAAAAAGGAGATTTTGTTCGAATTAGCAAGTATCGACATGTCTTTAAGAAGGGATATACTCCAAATTGGACTGCCGAAGTTTTCAAAATAAAGAAAGTGAAACTAACCAATCCAACAACTTACATACTGGAAGATGATAAGAACGAAGAAATACAAGGAGGATTTTACAGGGAGGAATTGCAAAAAGTTAAATATCCTGATGTGTATCTAATAGAGAGGGTCTTGAAACGAAAAGGTAATCGGCTATTAGTAAAATGGCTTGGAATGGATTCTAAATCGTGGATAAATAAAAATAACATTGTTTAAAATTATTATTTTTAATGTTAAATAAAATTATATAAACTGATCGACAATTTATTTACACATTTTAATTAATTATACTCTTAATTTTATCATAAACCTTACATCTATGTTTTTCATCTAATATTGGATCTATAATTTGGGAAATTTTAATAATTCGTTGCATAAACCGTAGTCGGTCACATGCGGCAATGATCCATGATGATCCTTGTCTCGCTTGTTGATATGCATATTTCCAAGTTACTAATAAATGAATTTTGTTTCTTGTTTCATCAAAGTGAATAGTTTTCTTCACTTCTATTGTATGCTGTCTATTCTTCATATTTCATAGCTGTAAATCTTCATCTTTAAGTAACTGAGGATATCTATACATTAATTCTAATGCGATAGCGTATGTCTCGTTATTTAAATGTTTTATGGGTTCAATTATATTCAAAGCTGTAGTTACTGGATTGGTGGAATCTTTTATTCCCATTTGTAAAATTTTCAATGAACTAGCAAATTGTAAATTTTTCAAGTCTGTTAATCTATTTTCAATGAGTGGTAACATTTTCCATAACATTGAAGTAGTATCAGCTCTTAGATAAATACAAGAATCACCCCTATAAATTTTCACCACATTCCCGAATGATAATCGTTTAAATATCAAATCAAATTCACCCATATCTAACGGTTCCATAATATTCTTGTTGTTTGTTGATCTAAATAAAAAGTCATCAATATCATTTCTACATGATAAAAAAATGTTCCATTTTTGCGGACTGAATATAAAATAGGTATTTTTGGTTCCAAATATCCCAACACATGGATCGTAATTTAAATAAGGGGATAAACCAACTTTTACATATTTTGTTTTATATGTATTTAGAGACAATTGACGTTCTCCCAAAAATACATCATTATCTTGCAATTGATTCATATATGTAGTCTTTGTGAGTGATTCTACTACTACTACTACTACTATTACTACAATATACTATCGCTATTAGAATAATTTAAAGATATTTTCTGGTTGAAAAAATATCTGAAAAAAAAATCCCATTTATTCTAAAAATTACATCATGCACTCGAGAAATGGAAAAAATTGTATCACCCCACTCTAAAATAAAGATTATAAACGTTAGAAAATCGTTGAATCTAAACAGTATATTGATAAACTTCAAAAGTGAATTTTTAAAATAAAACCATGTATAATCAACAGCAACAACATTATCATCTAGAAGATTGTATTTGTCCAATGAAGGATCATTGGCTATACAAGCGACGATTATATCAGTTTAATGAAGAAGAACTTGAGAAGTTTCCATTGGATTATTTGATTCAAAAGGCGCAACCACTTGAGTTATTATATGCATGGTATAAATTACCAAGAGCATATCGAGACAATTTTGATTTACAAATCCAACTGCCTTGTTTCATACATTACAATCGTCCTGACTGGCAAACTCACATCGATGGACCACCTACATCACAGTCAAGATGTCATTTATGTAACTTAACTATTGAACAAATACATGTTTGATGCAAATAAAATCTGTTTAATATACTATGTTTTTTATTACATAAATTACAAAGATATAAATTTACAAAGTTATAAAATTACAAAGTTTTAAAATTTCCATTAATACCACTTTCAGTTAAATTTTATAAATAATTATGATATATCATCATCTCTGTCAATCTCATAATCGTCAAGAAATCTACTAAACCTCCCATCAGCGGGTATAGGTGAATTCAATCCATGAGAAGGATGTAAATCCATATCACATTCATATCTTTCCTTAAGCCCAAACAGCAGTGTTGTGAACTGATTTTGACACCACATATTCTTCGACTGATATATTTTATGCAATTGTTTAGTATAGTAATAACCATGAAAATGATCTCTAATTGTGTGTAAAGTGAAATTCAAGTTTTTCAACTGTATCAAAAACAAAAGACTTTTATAGCATGATTGACATAAATATAAATTTAGTGAAATTACTTTGTATCGGTTAAACCACACACAATATTTCATTTCTGAATATACCGTCTCCCAATTGCGATGAGCAATTATAGCATTTCGTGCTAATGCTGAGGGAATATCACGTAGGTATAACATGTCAGCAAGAATGTTGAATTCACTAGGAATGTTGGAATCTTCATCTTCATCATCATCATCATTATCATCATCGATATTAAGATGTTGTACAAAACTCTTCCATTTAAAATAACTATATTTTTTAATAATATTGATAGTTAAATTTTTAGGTAATGGTGAATTCATTAAAAAGTCTGTAACTGATTTAATTTTTAGACAAATAATTTCAGTACACATTTCCTCCAAACTCATGATGGTTATCTCTAAAACAAAAACTTACTGACTACTCTTATAACCCCAGGGAAGTGTGTCAAATGACTTTGAAATTAACTGACGTTTATCATCGTATGGACTTAAAGCAATTTTAGTCTGTTCTATACTAAATACATTGTGAGCATATGAACGAATAGTTTGTTGAGTTATGACTTTTGTGTTGAATTCATTTAAGCATGTAATATAATCTTCAAAAGTAATAATATTTTTCACTATATTTTTTTTAATCCCCTTAGATTTTTTTGAAATACCAAAGTTATTCAGTTCAATAGCTATTTGGTTTGGGGACATGCCCTTCTTTTCAAGTTTTTTCTTAAAATTTAATTTTTCCTCCTCACTGACTTGCATTTTGTAGGTATACATTTTGGAACGAAGACCAGCAAAATGAGTAATAATTTTACCATTTGCCTCATCTTTCATCAATCCCGGTATTTTTTTATTCACCAACGGAATATTATAAATATTATTTTTGTTATAATCTGAAGTATCAAATTTGTGAATATTTTTTTTAATAATATCTTCGTAAACGTCTAGGTTACTTATTTCATAGATAAAACTATCTGTGTCTGTGTACAATAATTTACATTTTTCCACACCTGCTGTTGGTATTATAAAATTATAGTGAAAATCATACATACAAATTTTTGAAAGATCTAAAATAACCATACCAATGTACAGTGGTTTATTAAATATCAATTCTATTTTATTCAACTCAATTGCCATCAAGTTTTCATCAAAAATTGTTCTATTGTGAAATCGTGGACTAGCAATTAAATTTTTCGCACCGTAACGTCCCTCCCACATAGAGCAAAGTTTAACGAGTCTATGTAATCTTATGTTTTCCATAGTTTTTCCAAACACTGCGTTATTAGCAAGTTTAAATTGATTTTTTTCAAAGTTGCTTGTAGCACTTGCCCTTAATCGACTGTTTAATTCAATATAAGGTCTCAACCATTCTGATTGATTGAATTCCAACACTTTATGTATTTTCGTAATTATTAAACCATGTGCCAATGCTTGTTTTAAATTTCTATAATGTATTGTATATTCTTTTTTATCATACAAATCAGCTATCAACTTTGGTAGTTTTGAGGCTGGAGGAATGCGATGGTTGGCACAAAAAGGAAAATCTTTATGTAGAGTATGTAGACTCTTTGGATACTCCAAATCCACTTGTAATATGTACCCAATCGGAGAATTGTCAGGAATTGTTGTTACATCAATGTTTGAACTTGACCATTTAAATCCTCCAAATGGTAATGGTTCACACATTGCGTAACCATAGAGGTTATTTACATCTAGGTAAAGAATTGTTTTGGTGGGTTCTGATGAATCATATCTGTCACCCATATATTTATTGTTTGCCTCTGAAAATCGACTACAGCATACTGAAATTCCACCTCGAATCGCTTTCTCTATAAACATAACCATGTCAACATCCTTTAAAATTTCTAATTTACATTTAGTATATTTTAACATAGCATCCCATGTGTAGCCTGGCATTGTATAATACCATGCAGGATCTAAACCATATGTTTTCAATGCTGTTTCTCTAAAATTATCCATAACATCTGCTAGTAACAAAATATCTATCTTCATATACAAACTACTGTATTCTCCAAGGTGATTTATGTTGAAAGCGGTCCAAACATTTTGTGCATGAGTGTAATCAGTCTTGCACAATTCCACATCATTTAGTTTATTATAGAATTTTTCAATGGGTGGTAGCTCTTTCTCCTTCAATTTATCAACATTATCTACATAATCATAGGGAAACACCCCTTTTCTAGTTAGAAGTTGAAATTTATTATGATCTAAATTCTTAAACTCCTGTTTTAAATTCTGAAAATTGTCTAAGCTCAAAGTCGAAACAAGTTCATTAAGACTACAACCCATAAATCTAAAAGAATCTATAAACCTAAATTTAATTCTACTATCATTATCTGCTAGAGTGAAAGATATGTACTTTTCTTTATTTAGTGGAAGAACAGATACGTGTCCACGCTTAGCAATGTCTTTTATGACAAAATGTGCGTCATAATTTGAAAGGTTGTGGAATAGTATTGGAACAATAAACAATTTTTTAAATGAAAGATTACAAGTTTGATGAGCGTAACCTCTAAATAGTCCTGTAAAATGATCATGGTCCTTAACAATTATGTCTCTTTGATTAAAATGTTTCTCACAAATGTGACAAATATGTACATTTACATTTTCTATCGAATCTACTATTATTGGTATTATATTCACAATTTTGCTCTCAACAAATTGCGCAATCTTTTTAATTTCATTTGAAAACCAATCCATACAATCTTCACCTTCATGATGATTGAAAAAAGAAAAATTGTTGTTATAAGTACATTTCATATAATATCCTGCGCAAAATGCTTTATGATGTTGGTATTTATTCGTTGTTTTCGATAATTTTGTTTTACATGGTTCTAAAATAGCTTCAATATCAGCATAGATAAGGAAAGGTATTTTTTGTTTATAAACAAAATTTCTAAATTGAACAGCATCATATTTTGGAAATGAAATTTTACAGTTGTTTCTATTTTCACATAACAAATAATGCTTTTTCAACTTTTCCTCACTATAAAAATAATTTAAACAACGGTCACACAAGCTAATTGTAGCTCTATGCTTAGTGATTTGAGATCGAATAAGTCGTGAAAGATTTTTAATTAAACAATAATGAAATTTTATTTCAATATTCTTATCATCATCATCATTATCATCTTGTTCTGATTCTGCAAAATTATTCAACTTTGGAAAATACTTATTTTGAATTAATAACAAATTAACATGTTTCTCTAATTTTCGTTTGGTAAGTTTAGCAGGTACAACTTCATAATACGAACTTTGTTGTGTACAATTTAATTCTAGAGCGTATACGTTTACGGAAATATTATTCAATTCCTCAAATTTGTTAATTTGATTTAATTTCATAGGTAATTCTAACCCTTTGATATTAAACACAAGACTATAGTGTGGATATGATGAGGTGAGTCTATAATTACCCGTTGGTGGGTATAAAAAACTAACAATACTCCAAAAAAAGCATGCGTCATCTCTATTTTGAATGTTGATGCATGCTCTTTTATTTTCTATCTGAGGTGGTAATTTAATATAAGAGGTTCCATTACCAATTTTATATTCGTTTATAGCTACCTCCAATAATAGAATTTTTTGTAGCGCCCAACCGCTTGATTCTTCCGAAAATTCTGACAGTTTATTTAAAATATAATCTGTTACATGTTCTTGAAACCAAATAGCTAAATCAGTTGATTGATCTAATACTGCATTAGGTGTCACAAAATACTTTTGATCAATTACTTCTTGATCACCTGACGTTTTAACAAAATCTGCCCACAGTGTGGTATTAATTTTCACAATTAACTTTTTTTTAATAATTTTGAGAACCTTAATTTTAAAGAGATCAAAAGCATCTGATAAAAATTCTTTTATTTCTTTATGATTCACATTTATAATCACTGCTGTCTGAACTCTACTTTTGAAACAAGAAATTATATTTTCCCAGTAAACTTTTCGATTTTGTTTTACACCAACATGTTTGTTTTTTAATTTTATTAAACATTTTAATCGTTTCAATTGACCAATTTTTGTTAATATCTTACGTTTTTGACCAACCTTTAAATGATATTTTTTCAATGCTATGTTACATTTTTTAATATGTTCATTAATTAATTTTATTGATTTGTTTTCAGCAGAGTTCACTCTAATTAAATTGATAGATTCATCAATTTTGGATAATATATCGTGATATTTGTCCATAATATTATATCATAACTATTTATAAAAATATAACTCACCAATAATTAGATTTCAATAATTTCAAAAGATGCTGTTGGATTCAGTTTTCCAATGTCCACCGCTCCTCTGAATATTATAGCGTACTTCCCTTCTTCAAAATATTTTATATAAGGTTTATACGTCTCTGTTACCCTCTGCGGAAGGAACGTTATTTCTTTCTCCAGTTCCAGCAGCACCGTTTCCCCAAATTTACTCCGAACTAATTTAGCTGAAATGATTTTCTTGGGTTCCCCTAATATTAAATCTGTTAATTTTGTAGTTGGTTTTGGGTCTCTTTCTAAAAGTGAGGAAGAATTTATGGTTTTTAGATCCATTTTACTAAAAATAATAATAATATAATTAAATCATTTCAAATTCTGTTTGTTCACTTAATTAAACATTAGAACACATTACTAATTTAAATTCCAAGTAAAATAAAAATAAATGAAAACGTCTTACCTGTTGTTTATTGAAGGTTGATGATGCGATTGAGAACAAGAAACGAATGAATTTCATCAGAAAATCTTGAGCTTAAATACAAAATGAATCTAATGACCTTAATAATAATTGCATAGGTATTTACCTAGTTTCCGCGGCTTACGTAAGACTTTCAACTGCATTAGTTGTCTCTGGTGGATTTTTAATAACAGGATGGTCATAGCAAAGTATTATACATGCATCATAGACTATCCCATTGAAAATATATTCATTCGTATATAATTAATGCATAATAGCCTTGGGCGGGCTTGTTTCCTATACTTTGTACACACACACAGTGCATTCCTTTATATTTATGCACTTATACAGGATGGTTCTACCAAAATATGGGGATTTAGCATATACTGAGTGTTAAATAACTTAGAAGGAACATTGTTTAACTACTGAACGAACCTATTATTATTATAAAACTTACTCACTCACTTGTTTATGCCTGCCAACTCCACTGTTGCGTGGAGGGGGAAATAGGCAACCTTTACTTTTCCAATTCTGTTGGGTATGGTGGTATATTCTCTTAACTAGTGCACGATTTTTTATAAATAACCAATGAGAGAAGTAGAAATAATGCTTATTTATACTATAAGGGATGTAAGTAACATTTACTAGTCGAGAACGATGGCAATAAAGTTCGAGACTAGTAAATATACTTACATCCCGTGAAGTATATAAGATGTTTTCTCCTATGCGCAGAATTTATTCTTGGATTTTTATTAATTTAGTTCTATACTTTTTTATAGCGTCATAAGCATTGTCATTCTATCAACAACGTCAAGCTGACAGCTTATTATCAAAAATTGAGAGAAATTGAAATTATTGATTTGTATAAGAATCAGCAAATATCGTTTGTTTGTCGCTGCTGCCAGAAAAATCGAGGAAAAGGTATGAAGCAACGTATCAATACTTCAAGAAACGGTGCCAGACAAAGATTGCATAAATTATTACCACCCTGGGGTGGTAAGTTGACTTACAACCCGTCGTCAAGGGCAATCGATACCTTTTTGGTAATTGTTACTCACGTCCTTCAAAACAGTGTCAAAATGCGTTATTTATAATATAGTGAGGAGAAAAATTTAATTATTTAATATTATTTTAACGCAATTTATCCAGGCAGTGGATATTTTCTATCATTTATTTCTTTATTTATTTCTATCATTATTGAATAATAGATGAGAGTATATATTTCTTATACCGGATCTCGCACTAAGAGTGAGTACTTTTGAATTGCGCATCATTCAGAGTTTTAATTTTTTTTGTTCTCCATACAGTGCTTTGGTGATATTCACAACGCCTCTACTGTTAGTTCGGTCGCTGACTTAGTTAATCTTTTTTAAAGACGTTGGCGTTGTCTTTCCAGATGAACATATTTCCTCCGTCGGTAATTCTTTTGACCATATTTATGTTTTGTGATCGGTTTGCAACTGCAATCAGCAGTTCATTTTTCTCAATAATAATTTTTGTCTTCTTTAATTGCCGCAAACAATAAAAATTGACAAACTATATCAACATGTTTGAGTCAGTTTTAATGTCAATTAGTATTCATGTACGACTCGCTCAAATCTAGTACCTTTTTGATTCATACATTTTATATATTAATAATAGCGAAAGAAAAAAGGACTTGTGGTATTCCTCCGACAAAATCAATTTTTATAATGTAATCCTGATGATGCAAATGTAATTTATGAAACCAGTGAAGTAATATATGTTATATGTATTTCTGTTGTCGAATTTTACATTTATTGATTTTATTTGATAATGATAGAAACTAAATGGAAATAGCGAGAAAAGTTGTCAAGAAATCATTTTGTTTTAATTCCCTTTAAATTGAGTAGCATCGCTTTTATTTGTGCCTTAATAAAACACGAATTTATTTCGATTTAAGCTAGCATATTACAATTTGCATACGTCCTCATCCGTAATTACTGATGCAAAATCATCTGGGATTAGTTGAGATTCAAATGACCAGCTAAAAGCAACTGATGCAACCAGTACTTGTAACGGGTATTTAACTTTACGATAGACTGTTCCTTGTTGGTAGCATTCAACGAGATGTTAGTCTGGAGTATTAAGTTTCAAAACGAATAAATAAAAACATTTTCATTCAAAAGTATTTTGTCTTCGATCGCGTCTAAAGTACTATTTTTCATATTGTTGAACTTAAAGCCAAAAAATTGATTGTTTGAAAAAAAAACTAAAAGAAATTACATGTTTTCCTTGTATAAATTTTATTTTATTTTAAATTTCAATGAAAAAGTTCTTATTTTTCTTGTTTTCTTTTAATTTTCCAGCTGTTCCTCAATCCTTGTTATTATATTCTTCACTTTTTCAGTGTTCGTTCTTAAAGTTATTATCTTTCTTATTTTTTTAAAGTTTAAATGACATTTCATACAATTCTCATCGTATGCCTTCCTTATTGAAGTCCCTGAGTCACAGTAGATACAGTTTTATGAAGTTCGTAGTATATTTTCTGTTTTTAAAAACTAAAGTCCTAAAACAAAATTCAAGCGACCTTTTGTCGACCGCTACCCTGTATGCTGTAATGGCAAAAATATTTCATTCGTTAAGTATGTTTGTAATATTTGGTATACTCTTTCTAAAGCAAGGTCAAAATACACAGATACACATTTATTAGTTAGATAACATTAGAATAAGGCGTTTAATATTGCTGGGAAAAATAATTAATTATAACAACTTTATGTAAATTACTATACTTAAGAAAATTTTGAAGATCTGGCAAAATGGCTGCTAAAACAAAAGAAGAACTAAAGTGACCCAATTACAGTATTTTGCATAGGTCCACCAAGTCGTTTGGTTATTTATGTGCTTCAGCCGTGAATTAGGGTGTGTTTTTATTATGACTATTTGTTGAATGACCAGTAAGTTTTATAAATATAACTTATTAGTAATTTGAAACGACAGTACGAGATGATCTATCGTGGGAAACTAATAATAATTCATAAAAGATATACAGTGTGGAAACCACTTATGGAATAAAATTCTTTATGTCATTATTTTAGAAAATTATAAAAAATGCCGAGACACATCAACTTTTGAATTGAGGGGGGCACTTTTTGGCGCTAATGTCATAAACGTCAGATTCACCCCCTCCCTACTGGAGACACCCCTTACATTTTTTCAAATGGCATTAGATATCAAGTCACACCTCATTTTAAAGGTCTGGTAAATCTCTATTCAATCATTTTGTTTTGCCTTTGATACTAGCCTTCCATTGTTATTTAATCGTTGTTTAAAATTGGCTCTTTTTCAACTTTTCGTATGCTCCCACATTTTGTTATGATAGAAAGACTCTTTAAAGAATGAAAAATTTACAAATAGTAAAAAGACAACTGTTAACAAGGAAAAACTGCTATTTAATCATGCCGTTAAAGTGACCACCGTTAACTTTCAGGCAATAAGAGTTGAAAAAGAGCCAATTTTAAACAACGATTAAATAACAATGGAAGGCTCGTATCAAAGGCAAAACAAAATGATTGAATAGAGATTTACCAGACCTTTAAAATGAGGTGTGACTTGATACCTAATGCCATTTGAAAAAATGTAAGGGGTGTCTCCAGTAGGGAGGGGGTGAATCTGACGTTTATGACATTAGCGCCAAAAAGTGCCCCCCTCAATTCAAAAGTTGACGTGTCTCGGCATTTTTTATAATTTTCTAAAATAATGACATAAAGAATTTTATTCCATAAGTGGTTTCCACACTGTATATGCACTCCATTGTGCGGCGTTTATCATCGATGAAATTAAAAATTTCTCTCAATCTCTTTACATTAACTTTAGAAAGAGTATAACGAATCCTACTGTAATATCAACAGTTTTTGCAAGCGATGTTTCCGTACTAAACAAAATATCCTTGCTCAGCTTTGATTCGACTATTTTCAAAAGTTAACCCCTTAACAGTTAGTGCACTCGAAAAGTGGTTGACCTGGCGCGTTTGCCAAAATTACCCGTCGCTAAAAAGTTGCTTCAAATATCTCGGCACTTGGTTTTATCTTTTCCAGTCGAAGTTACGTCGTTTGGTTGTTACTACGAAAGGCGTAATTTTGTTTTTGTCAAAAAAAGATAATTGTGTTAAGTTTCTACACGAAGAAAACATTTAAATATTCGAATAATATAATTGAGGCTATGAGTGCAATAACGGACTAACCCCCAAAAATTCAAAATTTGTTTTATTATAGAATATTTCCCGCCGTGCCGTCTCTTATCAACTGCAAAGTGGATCAAGCGACCTTATTTTACTCGTTACTAGATGGCAGCACTAAACCGGATATGGAATTTCATTTTTAATAGAAGTATTGAGAAGCAAAATGGACTAAGCGTGGTTCCCTAGTAGAAATTTATCTTAGCGCAATATTGGCCAGAGGTTGCCGCCAATATTCAACCATATTGGAATGAATGTTAACGCTTTCCAATGCACGAACAATATTGGCGGAATATTGCACGATATTGCCTCACTATATAGCCAACGTTAGGTTACATTGGAAGGCAATATTGCACCAATATTGGCCAATATTGACGAGCCTACATAGTCTATGTTGGCCCGCAATATTGGTTGCCACGATGGGTTGTGATGGCGTGCCAATATTGTGGCAATATAGCACCAATATTGGTAGTCAATTTAGGGTTTTGGCTGTCACACATTGGAAACGAATATTGCGCCAATATTGGCAGACCAATGAAACCCAAAATTGGACGGCGAATATTGCGCCAATAATGGCAGACCAATGAAACCCAAAATTGGGCGGCGAATATTGCGCCAATATTGGAAAAACATACAAGCCCAATATTAGTACACAATTTTGAGCTAATATTGGCAAAATATATAACCCCAATATTGGTAATAAATATTGGGGTAATATTCCCAAAATAGATTGCCCCAATGTTGCTAGCGTATATTGGGCCAGTGTTGTTCCTACCTGAAAATCCAATAATTGTACAATATTAACAACCAATATAAGCTATATATTGGCTATATACCGACTATAAATATCTGACACGTAATAGTAGCCTAATATTGGTTTGTAAAAAATTGAAAAGTTATTTATTTGTTAATAATAGTCCAGTTACCCGAATGGGGGTATGTTGGTTTCGGGGTGGACTTATCCCATCCTAGAACCAGTATACCAAGGGTTTGACGAACCCACGGGACCCTAGTCCAGCTGTCCGCTGTCCTCACCTTTTCCTTCCTCCCATTCTGATCCCCGAGGATCTAGAGGAGTTAACCTCGATAAAAAATCCAGAATCTCAAAGTGGAAACTATCGTGCTGAAGGGATGAATGGCTGACCTATGTGTACAGTCTTTAACGATGTCCTGTGAGTACCAGGTAACACTCACTTGTATGTTGACCTTGCCACAGTAAGGGAGCACTGCTGTTGTGGACTAATATTTCTGCCCTACTCGTGGGACTTTCAATGGAAGTTTCTGAAATAGAAAATATAAGCGCTCATGGTAGCAGAGCAAAAATAGCTACCACCGAAAACTCACAGAGCCTGGAAAAGAGAAGAGTTCCTGGTCGTGAAAAGACTTGATAATGGAAATTTGTATTATTTAAAGTGTTAAACGGACAATTTGGTAATTTAAAGACGGTACGAAAAGTGAAGGAAGGTTTATTACTTGAAACAGTTTCTGAACAACAGGCCAAACGTTTATTAAATATGAAAAAACTTGATAATTCTGATGTTACAGTTGAACCACATTAAACTGCGCCAAAGGTGTAATTACCTGCAGAGATCTATTGAATTGTTCAGTAGACGAATTGAAAGTGGAATTAGAATCTGAAGGACTTATAGACGTAGCTAGAATCAAGACCAGACAAAATGGTGATATCGTGAATACAGCTAGTTTAATTCCTCACTTTTGATAGACCAAAACCTCCTCCAAAAATAAAAGTAGCGTTCTATTCACTAGAAGTTAGACCCTATATTCCAAACCCAATACGTTGTTTTAATTGTCAAAAATTTGGTCACTTATCTAAATCCTGTAATGAAGAGAAAATTTGCGTTTGTGGTAAACCTCCCCATGAAAGGCAAGTTTGTAATGAACCTGTTTGTGTAAACTGTGAAGGTCCACACTCTGCTAGGTCAAAGAAATGTCCCCGCATGGTAGAAGAAATAAATATTCAAACAATAAAAACTAATGAAAAAATCAGTTATGGAGAAGCAAAAAAAAAGTTTTGTTAATGAAACCATCCAAAGAAACCTTCGCGGACAAAAATAAAAGCAACGATACTTTTACAGCCATTCTCAATTCTATCATTCCTCAAATTTATGTAATTGTTGAAAACCAACTGAAAGGCTTATATACGGCACTGACAAACCAAAAAGCAGTTTCACCTGCATCATATCAGGAAGAGCGATCAGAAAAATCTCAAGAACCTCATGTTGAATCACAAAAAAGAAAAACTCTCGACTTTTCTGACGATTCCGACAATGTTTATTCATCACAAAAAAGTGACATTTCAGTTGCTTCATCTGAAAGAAAAACAGGTTGGCCTAAAGGAAAACCAAGATCAAGAAAAACTTCCCTAGATAATATTACTAAACCCGTACCTGAAACTTCTCATTCCTATAAAATCCCTAGTTCCTATCAACCAATCCCTGATGATGCACAAAATTCCGATTCTTTTGGCCTTCCAAAAAAGAAAAATGAGAAACCACCTCCCAAAGGAGGTATTTATACAAATTCTATTTTACTTTACTTTTTACTTTTATTTTATTTATTTATCTATTTATTTATTTGTTTATTTATTTTATTATTCCATCTTCATTTTATTTCAATATTTTAATTGTTGTACACTTTTACACTCAATACGCAGATATAACACGAAACTTACATATATATATATATATATATATATATATATATATATAATAATCGCTTGATTTTTATTTCTTGGGTATGGTTAGGTTTTTTATATTTAATAAATTAAAAATGTTTTTTCGACGTTTCGCTTTCGTTTGAAAGCTTTTTCAAAATGTCTATTTTCTAAAATGTCATAATGAAGTAAACATATATACAACTGTATATATGTGTGTGTGTGAAAAAGCTTTCAAACGAAAGCGAAACGTCGAAAAAACATTTTTAATTTATTAAATATAAAAAACCTAACCATACCCAAGAAATAAAAATCAAGCGATTATTATAATAATGGTTAAAGAATATAAAATAATATATATATATATATATATATATATATATATATATATATATATATATATATATATATATATATATATATATATATATATATATATATATATATATATATATATATATATATATATATATATATATATATATACCTCATATCGGCACTTTGAGTCCAATAATTTCCCTTTCAGCAGATGATTGGGTCCATTTGTGACTTTTGAGTCCATGGACCCAAAGAGACATTCCAAGAAATTTCTTTTTATCAGTTCATTGGGTCCACTACTGCAATATGATTGGTCAGAAGGTGAAGATTGGGCGTGGCGTTAATTTGTATTTAATATACACATCAAGTCCACCAATTGCTGTGTTGCCAAATACACGAAATTGTTTTTTTATTTACAACCATATATGTAAAAAAGTCATTTTTGACTGGTCTGAAAGTATATTGCTAAAGCAACCTACACCAAAAAATGTTTTTCGTTTGAAGGAGAACACTTCTCAAATTAATGGAATTCGTGTCCAGAATTCGAACGCAAAAAAAATTAAACATTATATGTCTGAATCTAATTTATCATTCAAAGACACTCCTTAACTCTTTCCCAAAGTTACCTACGCATCCATAACAGCTAAAAATCCTTCAATAACTCCACATCAAACCCCTATTATAAACTCCTCACATTCACACTCATCTATGCATATGCCCTCTGCCTCCTCTCTCTTCAACACATTCGCTCTTCCTCCAGTTTCAAATAAATACACAATTATAATCACCAGATCCATATCAGTAGAACATCAAAAAATTAAGACTTGGAGGCATTATTTCTTCATCTTCCTAACAATAAAATGTTGATATAGAAAAAACTAACAAAGGATATGAATCGCACCAAAAACTGACAGAACTAATATCTATTATAGCTATAGATATTATTTCTAATGAAACAAAAAAATTTCAAATACCAGAAGAATCAATTTTAGTAAATTCAATTCAATCAGTTTTAAGTTCTCTCTTATACAATAATGAATAGTTTGGTAATATGTCAATGGAATTGTGGATCGGCTAGCTCTATTAGGGAAAACCTACTTCATCTATTAGAGGAACAGAATTGTATTATTGTATTATTATCAGAAACTAGATTTAAACCTGAAAAATTTGTGATATAATATCGTTAGAGACGACCGCCAGAATTCGTTGGAGGAGGTTCAGCCATTTTAATAAATTCAAACTTTTATTATGAAGAAGTTACCATGAATATAGAACGTCCAAATGTCAATAAAGAAGCACATGTTTAGGTCGTTGTTTTGACAAAACTAGTGAATATTTGCCAAAACGGCTCAAGTGTCCTATCTCAACTTTTTTCCTCTTCAATCATAATAGGGAAAAATTATTTCAGGGTGGTAACAAAATGAGAAATTTGAAACACCCTACATAATCAAATTTCGTTGTTATATGTAGAGCATTAAAATTAAAAATCGATGTGCCTCAGATACTTAAAAAAAGGCTTTTTGTTGAGGAAATATCGAATTTATCCGTTAGGACCTCACTGTAAATATCTTATATCGGCACCTTGAGTCCATGGTTTTCCTTTTCAATATATCGTTGAGTCCACTCGTGACTTTTAAGTGATGTTCCTAAAGATTATTCCTCTGAAAAAGGCAAATGTCTCCATCGGATTAGAGAAATGGTGAAGATCTGTCCCAAACTATGCAATTTTCCATCATAAGAGTCATGAAGAGACATATTTTATATTTTGAATTATTCCACTTTCAAATATTTATCAGGAGTTCATTGTTGAATTTGAAAAATTTAACAGGATTGTCTCAATAATTTTTTTGGTTATTTTATCTAAGTGCATAACATATTTTAACAATAAGGTCCTTAGTCAATGAAGAAATAAACTTTTGATAACATAATGTACCTAATTGCAAAATCAAAAATGGTTAAGAAATACCAACTTTGTATTACAGACGACAAAATATTCTCAGAACGTAATTAACTAAACAGTAAACATAAAAGTTTATTTGTACTCTAACTCTTCCCTATGGTCACCCCTCCCAATTTTTTAAACGGATCACCCTATATTTTACTTCAAAAATGAAATCTGCTTCACTTCGCCACTAAAACAATGTGAGGTTGTAATCTGTTATAAGGGGTATTTTAAAAGTTATAACCAATTTTCTGTCAAAATCGTAACAAGTTCAACGCCCTGTATAATTGGATAGGAGGAAAAGAATAATAATCTATTCAAGCCCAAGATTTTTAATGATTATCAAAATTTACAAACATAAATGATTTTGCAAATATTCATTAAATCAAATACATGGTGAGTCAAAACTCAAGTACATTATTTTCTCGGTAATTTTAAATGGATCACATTGTATTTTATATCATTGTCGAAAAGTACTATTACCATACTTCTATTTTCATCAAGCATATTCATTTTTGTAAGCAAAGTAGTAATTAGGTATTAAATAGTTTACCAGATGTAATGTAATTAAGACATACTAATTTTTAGTGAAAATGGTGTTGTTTTTTTGTGTGTTTTTTCTTATTTCCCAATAAGTATATCTAAGATTTTGTAAACTTCCAACTGAAAAACAAACATCTGGTAAACTATTTCATACCTAATAACTACTTTGCTTAGAAAAATGAAAATATCTTAAAAACTAATAACTAGATATGGGAAATGCTTTATAAAAATAGAACTATAGTAATTGTACTCTTCGACAATGATATAAAACACAATTTGATCCACTATCCAATTATACAGGACGTTGAACTTGTTACGATTTTGACCGAAAATTGGTTATAACTTTTAAAATACCCCGTATAAGAGATTACAACAGATTATATATTGTTCTAATGGCGAAGTGAAGCAGATTTCATTTTTGAAGTAAAATATAGGGCGTTCCATTTCAAAAATTCGGTGGGGAAGAGGGGGTTGAAGTTATAAAGTCTACATAATATGAGCAAAAAGACGTCCCCCTTTATATGATTTTTGACTTGTTTTTTTATTTTTTCATAAAGGTGACGCCTTCAGAATTTTGCATGGGCCACAGAAAACAGTCCACCCCGATATTTGGTAGTATTCCTTATATTTTAAGGAAATTAGGAAACACGTCAATTTTTGTTCTAAGGGGGACACATTTTTACGATACAGGCATCTGTCATTTGTCAAACCCCTCCCTTCCACTTCACCAGCCCCATATTTTTGAATAGGGAATATACCATTTGCGGCACATCATTTGAAAGGCATTTAGATGGAGTAATAAGACATAATGATCGTCCACGATTTTTTTAGATATTTATACCATCTTTGCAAAAAAAAGTCTTAATTAATTGAAAGTACAACACCTCTTAAAAATGGAACGCAACGCCTATGGTTTGCTAATGTGTTATTTTTTCTGTCACATTTACTTTTGTTGTGTTTCCTAATTTCCTTAAAATCTAAGGAATACTGCCAAATATCGGGCTGGACTGTTTTCTGTGTTCCACTCTGTATATATGTTACAGTCAATTTGTGAAGAGACGCCGTATATATACCGCGCAGACCGTTTATATACAAACTGCCCATATCAGACCGTTTATATAAAAAATATTTATTTCATAAATCGACTAGTCATTATATAAACAGCGTCGGCCGTATTATACTGCGTTCTTATTTTTAGGCAGTTTGTGAAAGAATTCAATATTTAAATCTCCACCAAGACCATAATAGAATTTTGTACTATTCCCAAATATTATTAATCTATTTAGAATTTCTGTCTTGGTTAAAACAGATCATTGATTAATTTATCGAGAAGGGCCAGGAAAATAATTGAAGAAGCGATTTTTTCAACACCTCAACCAACTTCTTCAATGATTTTCCTTGCCCTTTTCGATAAAAACTACAACTATAAAATCTACTGGCGGTTAAAAACAATGAACAAAATAAACTGACTATAACTTTTTATGCGCGTTTTATATAATGCCCAGTCAGTTTATAATATGTGCCTTGTTTCATATATAGCGGAGCATTTCAGGCAATATATATGTTACGCCGAATTTGTGTAATTGCCGATTTCGTGGATTGGGCAGATTTTTGCGGAATTCGCGAAATCGGCAGAATAGTTGCTTATTTCATGTAATAGGCAATTATTTATAGCTTCTTCAATGATTTTCCTTGCCCTTCTCGATAAATTAATCAATGATCTGTTTTAACCAGCATGACAAGCTGAATTACACTGTTCATTGTTTTTAACCGCCAGGAGATTTTATAGTTGTAGTTTTTATCGAGAAGGGCAAGGAAAATCATTGAAGAAGCCACAGTTGCTTATTTCACGTAATAGGCAAAATAGGTGCCCAATCCACGAAATCGGTAATTACACAAATTCGGCGTAACATATATACCGGCTAGACAGTATATATAATGCCCAATTTCATATATTGACTGTAACATATGTTAGACATGAATATCTTATACCGACACTTTCGGTCAATTCTTATTCTTTATAGTCCATTATTTGTGACTTTCGAGTCCATGGACCTAAAGATACTTCTTATGTTATAAAACTTATTTGTACTCTATAACATATAATATAATATAAGACATGAATATCTTCTATCGACACTTTCAGTCAATTCTTATTCTTTTTAAGACCATTATTTGTGACTTTCGAGTCCACGGACCTAAAGATACTCCTTATATTATAAAACTTATTTGTACTCTGTAACATAAACAGGGTTTTTTCAAATGACACAACGTTTGCATGTAGATACTTCTCGTAAAATTGGACAAAATGATATAAGGATTGAGGGGTCCAGCCTATTTACTATTCGAAATACTGGGTGTTAAAGTTATGAAAAATTGAATGTTTTAATTTGATAACTTTAAAATGGATGAATATATTGATTTGACATTTGGCAGGTTGTTTTTAAATTTAAAAGGGCATATTTTTATGGAAAAACATGTTCCAATTCTTGATCCAGTGGTGTACATTTTGAAGAATATGTCACCTTTCCCCTCCCATTTTTTACGCCACTGGCATTTGAAGCTATTTTTATTTTATTTTGTATTCCTCAATGGTTTCCACGTGAAAACCGCATAACCTTCACATATCAAAAAATTTGTGGTTTTCAAGATATTTAATGTTTTTTTGAAGTTTGCAAGATCACTGAGAGAAAAAAATATTTTTCTTGAATTTTTTTTAATAACTACCAAACTACTAATGGTTAGAATATGTAACAGAAACTAATTCGTGAAACAGCAATGCATCTAAAACATTGAGAGAAGTTTGTTGAAAATACTTTTCCAAACTTGTGATTTTATTAACAAGAGAATTAATGACAATAAAAAATAAGATAATTACAAAGTTAAATATAATATCCCATTCAAACATAATTTTTCACTAAGCAGCCAACAAATTACAAGAGATGTTAAAATTTTTGTCCATTTACATTTATACTACATAATCTGCAACGTTTTCTCATTGAAAATCGCATACCTTGGAAAGATTGGCGATTGCCGGAAATAATTTCAGTAGCTGCATGGATTCTTGCTATCAGTTCCTCCTCCGTTTCTACTATTGCATCGTAGACAAGGGACTTCATGTAACCCCACAGAAAGAAATCGATTGGATTTAAATCCGGGCCACATATTGGGTCCACCTCGGCCTATCCAGTTGTTTCCGTACTGTTGGGTTATAAGTTGTCTGGCCGCTAGAGAATAATGTACAGATGCCCCATCGTGCTGAAACCATACATTATCCATATTTGCCCTAAAGGGAACAACGTCGTTTAACAAATAAGGCAGAGTTTCTCTAAGAAAATTTCAAATAATTATACCATTGAGTTTATTAGGTAATAAATATGGACCAACTATATAATCTCCAAGAATGCCTGACTACACGTTAAGCGAGAATTTTTCCTGAAATCCACGTTGTCGAAAAACATATGGATTTTTGTCATCCCACACGTGGCTATACCTTGAATTGAAAGACGTCAAAGTTAATAGTTTAATACTATTATAACGCTTTACATAATTTGATTACAGACATTGAATTACACTTCTAAGTTAAACGGGGTTGGCATATATCTCCAAGATAGAACCAACCATTATGGTTTGTGATTAGAAGGAACATCACTTGTAGACCGGTTTCGGCGTATTTGCGCCTCATCAGTACAAGGTAGATGCTATTCCTCCAGGAGCCAGGAGAGGATAATCCTGGACTGGAGACTACGTTGATACCACACCAATACATTAACCTCAGTAAAGGAAATGCTACGAGTGCGATAACAGCGACATTGGAAATTCCTTCACGTGTGAATTTGGCTTCATCAGTAAATAGAACAAATTCGGTGAAGTTCCTATTTTCTAAACATTTTTTGGTGTACCAATTGGCAAACTCCACTCTTTGAGGACAATCTGTTGGTTTCAGGGCCTGAACTTGGGTATAGGTTAGGTTAGGTTTGTGGTGAGTGAGCCCTCCACTGCGACTCGCAAGAGTCTATTGTGGCTCATTTCTATTCAGATTTCACCAAACAAATTCAGCTTCTTAACAAAGCCGATTAGTTTGTTTGGTGAATGATATTTCAGGTCCGAGGGCGAGAGAGAGAGACCCTGCCAAACATCAGATACCTGATTCGAGCCGCGACGGGGCAGGTACACATTATATGCTCTGCTGTTCGATCATCTTCCAGACAGAGACGACAAGTCGGATCTTCAGACAGTCCAAGTCTCAGCATATGATGATTCAGATGACAGTGGCCTGTTAGACAACGTAGGTCATGCCTGCTATAGTCTAACATTTGCTTGGAGACATTCTTCGAAGGATGTATAAAAGCCTCTGAATGAACCAATCCTGGTATATTGTGCCAGGCGTCTAAAGCTCTTCTTGCTGTGGTATTTAGTGTTTGTTTGGCAAAGCTTATTGCGATGCCAATTGTAGGTTCTGGTCCGATAAAAACGCGTGCGGCTCCCTCTCTTGCGAGAGAGTCCGACTTGTCATTGCCATCCATGCCAGAATGGCCAGGGATCCAGACCAGCGATACTCTATTGAGTTCTCCTATTGAGGAGAGCCTTTTTTGGCAATCTAAAACCAGTTTCGACGTTACATGGTACGATCTAAGTGCTTTCAAAGCCGCTTGGCTGTCCGTTAAAATTTGTATTGATTTATGTGTGAGATTGGTTTGCTCCAATCTCTTCACACATGAAGCATTGGCATACATTTCCGACTGAAATACAGTTGCATATGATCCTAGAGAGATTAAAATTTCCATCCTAGATCTGCGCCCGTAAACATCTGCACCAGAGCCTGAGGGTGTTTTTGATCCATCTGTGTACCAACAGCTGCCTGCTCTTAATAATTCATCCTTACGGAGGACCCATTCGTCTCTATTTGGAATTAGGACGATATAAGGCAGGTCGTAGTTTACTGTTGGAGGCATTATGTCAGAGGTCATTCCCAGAATATTGTGACTTTCAGTGTCCACTTGGGTATACTTATAAGGATATAACTGCTGTGCATTTGAAATATTCCACACAATTGAGTTACTTACATTTAAAGATTTGCCAATGGTGCGAGTGCTTGAATCGGGTCTATTTTCGATACGGTTTAGAACAGACTCCTCTAATTGCACAGTTCTTACAGCGTGTTCTCCACCGCTACCTTGTAATTTTGAATCAAATTGTCCAAATTTTCGCAAACTCCTGCCAATTTCAGCAAATGTTGTGTGACACGGAAATCTAGGTCGATTTGGATATCTTTGTCTATACAAGCGCTCGGAACGTCTACCATTCTTTCTGGCTTTCTTCAAAAGTATAATCCATCATAACAAAAAGTGTATGAAAGTTGCACAAACAAATTCAATTGTAAATAATTTATTTTGGTTTTGACGTTAAACAAGATGACATCCACAGCCTACTATACAATATTAGAAACGGAGGAGGAACTGATGCAGCTATAGAAATTATTTCCGGCAATCATTTTTTGATATGTAAAGGTTATGCGTTTTTCACGTGAAAACCATTGAGGAATACAAAATAAAATAAAAATAGCTTCAAATGCCAGTGACGTAAAAAATGGGAGGGGAAAGGTGACATATTCTTCAAAATGTACACCACTGGATCAAGAATTGGAACATGTTTTTCCATAAAAATATGCCCTTTTAAATTTAAAAACAACCTGCCAAATGTCAAATCAATATATTCATCCATTTTAAAGTTATCAAATTAAAACATTCAATTTTTCATAACTTTAACACCCTGTACCTCGAAAAGTAAATAGGATGGACCCCTCAATCTTTATATCATTTTGTCCAATTTTACGAGAGGTATCTACACGCAAATGTTGTAAGTGTCATATGAAAACACCCTGTATATATGACACAAATATCTTATATCGACACTTCCAGTCCATTAAGTATTATTCTTTTTAAGTCAATTTTTTGTGACTTTCGAGTCCACGGACCTGAAGATACTTATGAAATAAGATGACGTTTTTTCAGTCTTTATTAAATAGCACTAAATTATTTAATCAATGAATCTAGACTGGAACACATTTTATTAAGAAAATATATACCTTATTTAAACACCAGGAGGAGTAATTTGATTTTAAGATGGCAATTCTGTAGACCTCTGATTAGTCAGATTGCACCCAGTTTCAAAAATACTTCAAATATCGAATTTTTATTAATATGTATTTTATTCCAAATAAATTATTGAAGCATTCACCTCAAATGATGTTTGGCAAATCATCAAATTTTAGCTTTGGGATACCACCATTACTGTGCGTACTTATGATTGATATGATATGATATTTTGTTATTGGTAAACAAAAAAATCAAACATTTTTACTTCTCGCTACGTATTTTCTAGAAAATTCTGAAAATCCGTTTTTTTATACTTATGGGTGGACAACTTATTAATTCCAGGAAAATATCAATAACAAAGTTATTTGGTAGCAAAACTGATATTAAAAGGGTCCAAACAGTGAATTCAAACTTGCACGAAAGTGCTAGTTTACAACACAGATAACCGAAATAATCTACAAAAACAGAAAAAATGCAAAATCGAGAAAAAAATGGCATCGCTGTACTATCGTTTTCTCGAAGCGATTCAGGACATTTTCGACCCCCCTATAACTTCGTTATGGATGGAGCTTGAAGCCTGAGTTGTCTGTGATGAAGAGGGCACAATATACTAGGTATATTCCCAAATTATATTCAATTTGAATCTGTGGATTAAGAACTATTGCTATTAAGTCAAAGTTCCTTGATTTTTTCAGTGTCTCACTCACTCACCGTTCAACAAAATTCTAAGGTAGGTACTTCTATCAGACATACAAGCTTCAAATTTGGAACACAATTATTGCTTAGCCTATTAAGCAAGGAAGAACTGAAACATACCGCAATATCATTCCCGTTTTCTAGATATACACATACTATTTCCGCCTAGATTTTTCTCATAACCGAATAAAAACATATGAATGGGAATGGGTTGTAAATAAGAATCAAGAGATTGTGGTGTAATCCGTTCAAAAATTACCAATAAGTCATCAAGTTAACAACTTTTTATAGTAACGTTCCGAATGTTTGCATTTTTGTGATTAGGCGAAATATGATTTTTTATTTCTTTCTAATACAAGACAACTTGTAAACCATTTATTTTGGCATCTTTAAACTTGTTTATTGCCAAACATACTTCCTTTTTTGAAGTCACATTAAACTTAGATGAGGATTTATACTCAGTCCAGCTGCATAAATATTCTACATCATTCCATAAAAGTTAAATTTCAATTTCAGACATAATAATATCCGTTTAACCATTTGTGCAAATCGGTCAACGAATAGAACTTCAGCCGTACCACGAATTATAGCAGAATTTCGCGTGAATATTTTCACATTTCAATAGACAAGTGGAAAATATTTTTGGAATTCATATGAAACACCAATACTATACAAGTATACCCATTTTTATAATCCCAAAACTAATTGTAGAGTTATATTTATGGAAAGACCTGCCTAAAAGCTATCCCTGTTTTCGTGAGTCGTTTTTATTAATTGAGATATGCAATAGGCACATTCAGACCACTGTACATGTAGCAACAGCGCGTGGACCGAAACTGTAGATGTTATGAGTAAAGAAATATATAACTCCTCCCACTTTTAAAAGACTCAAAAATCCGGTATGAGGTATATATATGTATATATATATATATATATATATACATATGTACCATCCATCTAAATTATTTTAATGTCTTTACACCATAATATTCTGCAATGGAACTGCAATGGGTGTAAGCTGCACTACCCTGAGCTGAAAACAATGATCCTGAATGCTTCTCCGTTTTGTATCTGTCTTCAAGAAACACACCTTAAGCCAAACGAAAAATTTAGTTTAAGGGGATATAAATCGGTTGGATATAATGCTGTTCCCAACCAAAGAGCAAGAGGTGGTGTTTTGATACTCATGAAAGAGAACATACCTTACAATGAAGTTCAATTACATAGTGACTTAGAAGTTGTAGCAATAAAAATAAAATTCCCATTGAAAATGACTATTTGTAATATATACCTTCCGAACGCCAAGTGGAGACCTGATCAGTTAAGGAGCTGTTTACGACAGTTACCGAAACCTTTCTTGGTGGTTGGAGACTTTAATGTACACAACACCTTATGGGGATCTACTAAAACTTGCCCTGGTGGTAAAATTCTGGAGGACATCATAAATGAGTTGGACCTTGTTCCCCTGAACACTAGAGAAGGAACTTTCATAAACTCGAGATCAAATACATTTTCTGCAATTGATCTTAGTCTATCATCACCTCAAATTGCATTTAATTTTAGATGGGCTGTTAAATCTGAATGGAATACAGATCATATTCCAATTTCTATAGAACTACCTGCAGTAGATAAACTAAGTTATTGTTTACCCCGCCCAAAATGGTTATTCCAACATGCTGATTGGAAAAAATATGACAATTCTATGGAAAACTTACAAATAACAGGAGTAACTATAGAAGATCAAGTGGAAAATTTTACCAAAGCAATTCAAAATTCTGCTGAATCATCAATTCCCAAAACAAAAGGTACACTAAATAAAAAAAGGGTGCCATGGTGGAGCTCTGAACTAGAGACTGCAATAAAAAATAAGAAAAAGGCTTTCAATATTTTTAAAAAATCACCAACAATTGAAAATATGATTATTTTCAAAAGACTTAGAGCAAAGGCAAGGTTTCTAATCGTCAAGGGTAAAAAGGAATCTTGGAAGGAGTACGTAAGCTCTATCACCAGTGAGATTCCGGTGAAAGAGGTATGGGACAAAATCCGTAAAATTAAGGGGAAACATTTTTTAAAGCCGTCACAGTTACTTATAGTGGATGGCAAGGAAATAACAGGCAACGAAAATATAGCTGAAGAACTAGCAAATTTCTTTAAATCAACCAGTTCGTCTGAAAACTACGATAATACTTTTAAGCAACTAAAAAAAAACTGAAGAACAACACTTTAATTTTCATACCATCGAGAATTTACCTTATAACGACCTATTTTCATTGGAAGAACTAGAGCATGCGTTAGATACTGCTAAAAAAACTCAGTTCCAGGAAATGACTCAATTTCTTACGAACTGCTTCTGAGATTACCCCAAAACAAAAAAATATTCTTACTTAATATATATAACCAAATATGGATAACTGGAAAGTACCCTACTCAATGGAAAGGTGTCATTATTGTTCCAATCCCAAAAACAGGAAAAGACTCCCAATACCCTTCCAATTATCGCCCAATTTCATTAATTTCCTGCATTGGAAAGCTTTTGGAAAAAATGGTCAGCATGAGACTACTTGGCAGTTAGAGGATAAAAATCTCCTTTCTGACTGTCAAATGGGTTTTAGAAGAGGAAAGTCAACAATTGACCAACTTGTTCTATTGGACAATTATATCAAAAACAGCTTTGCAAATAGATCTCATACTGTTGCCATTTTTTTGACATTGAAAAAGCTTTTGATACTACCTGGAGATTTGGAATAATGGATAATTTGTACAAATGGGGTTTGAGAGGTTACTTACCTCGTATTTGTTCAAAACTTCTTATGTAATAGAACATTCCGAGTGCGGGTGAACAATGAGTCATCAAAAACACATTTTCCAGAAAATGGTGTACCCCAAGGCTCAAATCTTAGCGTTTTACTATTCCTTGTAGCAATAAACGGTATAGTGAATGTCATTCCAGTAGAGGTTCAGAAAAGTTTACTTGTAGATGACCTAGCCATATACTACTCATCCCTAGATATGAAAAATGTTGTTCAAACTTTACAGAATACTGTTGATTTGATAGTTGAGTATGTGGAGCAGCGCGGTTTCAGAATATCCACAACCAAAACTCAGTGTATTCACTTTTGTAGGTTGAGAAAGGATCATCCAGAACCAAATATCAATCTTCACGGACACCCTATTGGAATAACTTCGTCTATTAAATTCCTAGGTCTTGTTTTTGATAAAAAATTGTTATGGAAAGAACACATTGAAGATCTTGCAACAAAATGTAAAAAAAGGCTAAATATTTTAAGAAGTCTATCAAATATTAACTGGGGTTCTGATGTTAACGTCTTATTGAATATATACAAATCGTTTATAATGTCTAAAATGGATTATGGGGCTATTGTTTATAGCTCTGCTAGTGAATCAAATCTCAGAACTTTGGAGTATATCCAAGCCACTAGCATCAGACTAGCTTTAGGAGCATTTAGAACAAGCCCTTACTCCTCGTTATGCTGCGAAGCTGGTATTCCTCCCCTTAAATACAGAAGACAATTTCTAATGGCAAATTACCTCTGCAAAAAGTACTCCACACCCTTTAATCCACTTATAATCAATATTTTTAGTGAGGAGGAAACGGATTGTTTTAAATCAAGGCATATTAATACCCTCCCTTTTCCTATCCGCATAAAACAGATAGTGATAGGATTACAACATGATATGCCGGTTCAGCAATTACTTCAAAATATTTCCTACCCCCCATGGAAATTTAAAAATCCAGTGTTTCATCTTAATTGCCAAAAGTATGATAAAACCAGTTCCCCAGTTAATATGTTTATTAATGAGATAAAACATATTTTACAAAAACACAATAATCCTGTTGAAATATATACCGACGGTTCCAAAACCGCTCAAGGAGTCGGAAGTGCTATAGTTGTAAAAGAACAGGCCTTTTATTGGAAACACCCCTCTTGCACCAGTATATATTTCGCCGAACAATATGCAATTTTGGAGTCGATTAAATATATAGAAAATAATAATATAACAAATGCAGCAATATGTTCCGACTCTCTCAGTGTATTAAAAGCATTAACTAATAAGAAAACAACAGACACATTAACGAGCTACATGCAAGGAACTTTATACAATCTTCAGAACAACAAATAAACATAATATTTATCTGGATTCCTAGTCACATTGGGATAACAGGTAATAAAAGAGCTGATTTGGCTGCAAAAAGGGCAATACATGTAGAGAAATTTGCCTCCATACAAAATTTGGAAGATTTTAAAAAAGACATCAAGCAGAAAATTATTAATAAATGGCAGATAGACTGGCAACTCGATAACAAATTTCTAAAAATAACACAACCAAGAGTAAAACTTAAACAAACTGATTACCATTTAAAAAAACGGAAAGAGCAAGTCGTACTATCTGGACTTCGCATGGGCCACTCACACTTAACATCATCATACCTTCTTCTGGGAAAAAACCCACCAATTTGTGAGTGTGGAAATCAATTATCATTTAGATACTTATTTCTTGACTGTACACATTTTGTTGGAGCTCGTCAAATGATCGGATTGGGAAATGATCTACACACCTGCTTTTCTACACCTATCGATCAGAAGAAAGTTATAGATTTCTTAAAAATGATCAATTATTATTTGAAAATATAAAAAAAATACTCAACTCTACCGAAATTTTAGAAGTTTAGACGTTTCGTTATATTTGGATCTCCAACAGGTTTCACAATTATTAAGTACGGACAGAGGAAAGGCTAATGACCATAGCAGTCGACGCCTAAAAAAAAATAGTCCAGTTTGATGTATGTACGTAAACTGGAAAATGAATAGGCACTGTAGTGTCACCATTATGAACCGAATATGTAGCCAATGTTTTATACTCAATATTTAGCTTAAATTGAAAGTTAATATTTCCCTTTTGTAGTAATTTAGGTGGTGCGAAATATAAAAATTAGTAAGTTTTCAATGGATTTATTAAAATCAAAGAAAAAAAGGTTAATAAATAACAAAACATTGAAATTATTCTCATAAAAAAGGTTAAAAAATGTTACTTCTGTATAACATAACATACAAGAAAACAGTTACGAACGGGGTGTTGCATGTTCAAAATTTAAATAATGAAAATGTACGGGGGGCGCAACCAAAAATCGAATTAAATTCAAAAACAAGTTATACTAATAACATTTTCAAGGATGTCTAAAATAATTTCACATTCAGAATGGTCCACTCAAACAAAACAAATAAATAAACAGGTCGATTTTTTTACCTACATGTATTAGTTTTTTACGACATTACTAGGAAGCTTTTAAAAAATTAGGTATGTAGTAGTCGGTACAGTGACTTAAAATTGCAAAATACTGGATCTTCAACATAACTAATTATTTTGGATACTACGTTTGTTGAAATAAGTTTTTCAAGGAGAATTCAGAAATGTAAAAAAATACAGGGGTTTCATAAAAAAAAATTGAACTTCAACTGAACACCGACTTTATGGACACCCTTATATATGTGAAAATATTCTTATAACTTGTTTTTGAAAAAAATTTGTAGTAGTTACCCAAGCACGGCCGACTGCCGTTTGTGTTGCCCACCCCGTATATATGTGAAAAATGATCCCAGAAAATATATATCCATATGAACTATCAATGAATGGACACACCCTGCCAATAATTCACATAAAAGGAAAAATAACTAACTAAATAACACTTATTTAGAGTAATGAGATTATCGTTGATCATATAAAAATAAAAGGAACTAAGAAATCCGTAGTAATAAACATAACAGCAGAAATAAAGAGAAAATATGCCTGTTATGAGACACTAACAGTAAAATGCGAAGGATAATGATTGCACAATACGAATTCTGACAAGTGAAAATATGTTTAAAATATAGCCTTTTGTGAAAACCTACTACGCAAATAACACATACAGGATGATCCAACAACGCGATAATAATGATAATAATATTAATAAAAGATACTCTACGTATTATATCCTATATATATATATATATATAATGCATATTATCACACTGAAGTCCCATTTTGTTCACAACTACAAGACTTTCTCGTCTTCTTCCATTTGAGTTGACAGCAGCTGTGTATTACTGCCACTTAGAGATGCATCAAGTCAAACTCGTTTGGTTTTACTCAACAAACTTGACTTGACTTGAAAATCAAACTTTTTAGGCAAAAAAGTTTGACTTGACTTGATTTCTGTATCTTTAGGTTTGACTTGAAATCAAACTTCTTCAAACAGTTTGAAGTCTGAATATCATATTGCGCAACGTGACTCTGATACTAGTGATAACGAAAGTACAATATCTGAAAATACTGCAACAATTGCAAAGGTTAAGATAATTTGTAAAAAAATTAAAAACTCCGAAATGTTAAGATTAAACTTCGCAAAATTTTGCGACTCATTAAATTTACATATGACCATTCCCAAACTGAAGGTAAAAACTAGATGGAACTCTACATTGGAAATGCTGTCCTGGGCGTTACAATTCAAACGTTCGATTAATATTCTTTGTGACAATACCGATACTCTTAAATTTTCGAATACATGCTACAGAATGGAATGTTATTGAAAGAACATGTGAGTATTTTCAAAGTTTCAAGGAGAAGGAGAAGGAGAGAAATATTCTACCCTTCCTGTGGTGGTTATTGGGATCAATATGATACTCGATGAGCATGAACTAGATAATAAAGAAAATAGAGGCGAACTTGATGCAAAAATAATTCTTGCCCTTCAGGCAGCTCGCGATAAAATTGTTAAGCATTACAGTAGGACTAACTGGATGTATTGTATCGTTTTGATTTTGGATCCTCGTCATAAAATTGAAACGTTTTCTTTAACGACATGGGGACAATCTTTAAAAGATGAAGCCATCAAGAAATTTGAAGAAATTTATAAAGAAAATTATTATTCACCTTACACTGTCAAAGAGTCACCCCAAACCCAAACTGAATGTACAGTAAGTGTGTTCGAAAAAAAGTCTCATGAAGTTACCGATTTTGATTTGGACTTGTTTGGACTTTTCCAATCATCTCCAAAAATAAATATAGACGAAAATTCATGGAGTTACGAAATCGACAAATACGCAGCTGAATCACGAGCTGACAGTACCGAGGACATAATAAAGTGGTGGAAACGTCACGAAACTGTATTTCCAACTTTATCAAAAATGGCAAGAGACTTTCTTGCCACCCCAGCAACATCAGCCTGCATAGAACGCTATTTTTCGAGAGCTTCTTTGGCAGTAACAAAAAAACGAAACCGATTAAATGACCAGTCTATTAGAACATTAATTAATGTGTTTAAATTCGTGGCTTCAACAAGAATCCATAACAAATATCACACAAGGATCGCAGGAAGAGGTCACTATATTTATTGTTGCTTTCAATTAATTTGTAAGAACTTCGCTTTTCACGAAGAATTTTGAGGTGACAAGTTGGAGTTCATTAAAAAAATGTTTAAAATAATGTATTTTCTTTTTGTTTCAAATAAATGTATTTGTTTAAGCCTGTTCATAGATATAAGAAAGTGACTGACTGAATCCTATTAGGAAGTACCCCTTGAAAAGATGAAATTGAAATATGACCGACCAGGTCCGTACTTAGTCGCTTGGTTAGTGTAAATATATTTTATTTTCATAGTGACACTTAATGAACATTATAATATATAATATACAATTAAAATCGCTGTCGTCATCGGTTCTTATGATTAATTCTATATTATTTGCAATATGAATATATGATTTTTCCACTTTTTCAATATGAAACACGGAGTTTGCCCAACTTTCTACAGGGATATTGAAAACTTCGGTTTCTATTAGTTTTAGTACAGTGGTATTAATAGTGGGGCAAAGATTATTTCGACGAATAGCAGATTTCAATTGATTCCACATATGTTCAATAGGATTAAAGATGCAATGGTATGGTGGAAGCCTTAAAACTGTATGTACCAAATCCTGCGCATAATTATCACAAACGTATTCCTTTTTGATATTCAAACTTTTCAGAACTTCTAACAACTGCTGTTTGGTGTAATCTTCGTCGAAATAAATATCATTGTCGTACATGTAGTTTTGAATAGTCAGCTTTGTATCATTTGAGGAAGGAGTTTTAATCAACTGCCTGCTATGGTAGCTTGCGTTGTCCATGTCAATAACGCTATTCGATGGTATATTTGGAATGAGTCTATTTTTAAACCAATCCTCAAACAAATCAGCACTGGTGTCCTCATGATAATCCAATGAAGAATCTTTTATATTCTTCGCCGATAATGAAAGTGCATTGGGAATCCCTCCGTCTTTGGATCCAGCATGCAAAATTGTTATTCTTTTACCTTTGTTTGATGGTGCCTTCGTTTTACATTTACCACTAGAGTCAATCCATCCTTTTGCTGGAGTATCGTATGTGTCGAACCAGGTTTCATCCAAATAGATAATCGGCCTCTGCTGTTCTCTGAACAACCTGATTTTTTGTAAGTAGTCCAGTCGCCATCCTTGAATTCTACTGGACTCCATTAAAACTTGCTTTTTGTCTATTTTCTTGAATCTAAAACCCATTTGTTGAAGGCACTTCCATAGCGTTGTTCTGCGGCATTGTATTCCAGTTTCATCTTTTTCTAGCCTGTTCATCAAATTATCTAATGTCGGCACACTTTGTTTCTCATATATCGTGTAGATTTTACGTCGGATTACGTCTTGGTCACCTCCATCGATCTTCGCGAAGGTTCCAGCATCTTTTCTCTTCTTTCTCGTTGAAATTGGATTATTCACAATTCTCCATACAGTTGATGCTGGAGTTCTCGTCACTGCCGTCGTTTCTTCTATTGCTGCCTGCTTACTGACATTACCACGTTCCATAAGAGTTGAATAAACGTTGTAAATAATTTCCTTGGCATCAAGTGAAAGGTGTTTTCTACTTTTCGACGGGGTAATTGGCTGATATACACTAAGCTCCATATTTTCCACAACTATCACACGATCGACCACAATAAGCTCTATAGCACACGAACACAACAAGAAGTATCAATAGTTACTAAGTTTAAAAATTACCGCCAAGGACATTTATACAGACGTTTAAGTAATTACTACCTACCTACCTTTCATTCGAAACTCACCCAACTTACTTATCCTTCTATTCTGAAACAAGGTAAAATGACAAACAAAATGAATTATCATTGGATAAAGTATAGGATAAAGATTTCAAATGGGTAGGGACCATAGCCTACCTGCTCTAAAACTACGAAAATCGGGTAATACATTTCATGTCATTGTTAGTTAATAGCTACCCTTCAATAATCCGCTTAATTTACTTTCTTATAACTATGAACAGGCTTTACCTACTTTCTATATTTAACATAAATATTTTGCCCCTTTAAGGTGTATCTACTAAATAAATTATTTTTCAAACTCTTTCAAACTAGTTTGACAAACAGTTTGAATTTTCAAATCTGTAACCATTGCCCAGTTTGATTTGACTTGAATTATTTGTCAGAGAGATTGACTTGAGTTTGACTTAATTTCAAGTCAATCTCAAACATTCAAGTCAAACTTGTGCAACTCTACAGTGCCACTCGAAGTTGCGGTGGAATCTCTTGAAGACAAAGACGGACTAGAAGTATCTAAAACAATAATTAAAAAACTCATTAGATAATTTGCATATAATTATGAGAAATTAACTGTTTCAACCGTTACTACGTGGAATCTTTCCATAACTATTAAATAAATTCAATAAATAATAACAAATTGCACAACAGAAATATAACACACATTACTCTTATAAATGAACAGATAGATATTGGAATAATAACTCATGCATGTTAAATCGCATATGTTTGGGAATATTCTAAGCTGATTGTCGACTCATTCTCCATTTGCGTGAAATTTATTGGGACCTAAAAATATCAAGTAATTTTAAACTAACTATATCGTTTCGTCGATCTTGCTTTTCTGCCTCCATTACGATCACCAGATGTAGCCAGTACCGAGGACGTCATTTTTAGTACAACAATATCATCTACGTCGTTGTAGTATTTTACAGCTGCCAGTATAACCTTGTAGAGCTGTAAATTCGAAAAATTATTCTTTCCTTTCCTACCAACACCGCTAAATCCGAGGCTGAGTTCCTTAGACAAAGTTTTTCGTAGTATATTGGAAATAAGGTTGCTTATGTCTTTTCCTCCAACAAGCGAGACAGAAGCAAGCTAAAACACAACAAATAAAAAATTAATGATTATTGAAGTAACATCATAATCGAATTGAGTTGTATGTGTATTCTACAAAATATACTCACCACTTTTTTGGCTTCACTTCAACATCCTGAAGTTTCTCTTCGGACTGTATGGGAAACATTGAAGCTGTTTCAATCTCTTCTTGTGAAATATTACATTTTGCTAAAGCAACGTTCGAACTTGAAAATTGTTAACGCAAACCCTTTTCATATTGAATGCCATCAAGTATTTTTCCCAAGGTACTTAAATTATTGTCCTGTTTCACCATAATATTGGCTAGCTTCTCCACAAAATCTGAAAATTAAATCAACGTTAGCTATGTGTATACTTTCCATAACAGTAGAAGTAACTGTTATATTTATTGCCTTGAAGCATTACCATTGAAACAATAAGCTGTTAAAGTTATTTTGGAGCCCAATTCCATTCGAATGTAATCTGCATTTGGTGACATGGTGTTGATAAGTAATTTTTCTACTAGCGTGCGGAAAAGTCCACTTTTCCGCACTCATTTTAGTGTTGAAAGAGTCACTTTTCCGCACTAGTCACTTTGTGCGGAAAAGTAAATTTGTAAGTTTTTGGGGAGTATACTGACATTTGAATATTTAAAATATTTATTTTTATGGTTGCAGTTTACAAAATAACTGAAAAATTAAGAAATTTATTAGAATTCTGCTTTAATTTTCAATAAAAAGAAACGTATGTTTCAATAATTTTCCAGCGAGAAGCTGGCTCCGAGCGAGCGTAATTGATATGGCAACACCGCTCAGCCGACGATCGTCGGTTATCGGATTCGACAGTTACGGGGGGAATATGCAATTGAAGCAATTTAAGTATGATATTTAATTAAAGAGAACAATTTTTTATTAGGCAGATCAAACTATCAGGACAAGAAAATATAGAAAACAAATTAGTTGAAAAAAAATTATCTTTATTTTGCTACAGTAATGCTATATAATCATAATCATATCGATATCGCTCCTTGAAAATTAACAACTTTCTATTATTACTGTAATACCATATATCGATGTCTCGCGTTTAAATTTTCTACAAAGGTTTATAATTATATAATAGTCTTCCATATTCTATATTCAAAATTCTCTGACAAACGTTACGAGGGTCGAAAAAATGGAAAAATGTGAATTTTAAAAAAAAATTACAACTTTCTTTTTATTACTATAATACCATATATCGATGTCCCGCGTTTAAATTTTCTACAAAGGTTGATAATATAATAGTCTTCCATATTCCATATTCAAATTTCGCTGACAAACGTTACGGGGTCGAAAAAAATGAAAAAAATGAATTCGATTGTAATTAGGTAAATAAAGTTAGTTCAACAAGACCCCTGGAATTTTCCGTAACCTCCATCTGAGGTTATCTGGAACTCTTGACGCTAAGGGTCAAGGGGCCGTGGAGCAAACCACGTTAATAATCTGGCGCCCGAGATTTAAAAACCCGAATTTTGCATCAAGGGTGTCCATAGTGATGTGTTCTTGTGGCAGGAGCCACGTGTAAGAAGGTAGGCGCGTTACAAGTCTTCCATATTCAAATTTTGCTGACAAAAGTTACGAGGGTCGAAAAAATTGAAAAATATGAATTTTTATAAAAAATTTACAACTTTCCTTTTATTACTGTAATACCATATATCGATGTCTCGTTTAAATTTTCTACAAAGGTTGATAGTATAATAGTCTTCCATATTCCATATTCAAATTTCGCTGACAAACATTACGAGGGTCGAAAAAATTGAAAAATATGAATTTTTTTAAAAAATTTACAACTTTCTTTTTATTACTGTAATACCATATATCGATGTCTCGCGTTTAAATTTTGTACAAAGGTTGATAATATAATAGTCTTCCATATTCCATATTCAAATTTCGCTGACAAACGTTACGAGGGTCGAAAAAATTGAAAAATATGAATTTTTAAAAAAAATTTACATCTTTCCTTTTATTACTGTAATACCACATATCGATGTCTTGTTTAAATTTTCTACAAAGGTTGATAGTATAATAGTCTTCCATATTCCATATTCAAATTTCGCTGACAAACGTTACGAGGGTCGAAAAAATTGAAAAATATGAATTTTTAAAAAAAATTTACATCTTTCCTTTTATTACTGTAATACCATATATCGATGTCTCGTTTAAATTTTCTACAAAGGTTGATAGTATAATAGTCTTCCATATTCTTTATTCAAATTTCGCTGACAAACATTACGAGGGTCGAAAAAATTGAAAAATATGAATTTTTTTAAAAAATTTACAACTTTCTTTTTATTACTGTAATACCATATATCGATGTCTCGCGTTTAAATTTTGTACAAAGATTGATAATATAATAGTCTTCCATATTCCATATTCAAATTTCGCTGACAAACGTTACGAGGGTCGAAAAAATTGAAAAATATGAATTTTTAAAAAAAAATTACAATTTTCTTTTTATTACTGTACGATGTCTCGCGTTTAAATTTTGTACAAAGGTTGATAGTATAATAGTCTTCCATAGTCCATATTCAAATTTCGCTGATAAAAGTTACGGGGTCGAAAAAAATGAGAAATATGAACTTTTAAAAAAAATTACAATTTTCTTTTTACTACTGTATACCTTAGAGTATATTTAATGTATTAATCTGAGCTGTATACCATATATCCATTTCTCGCGTTTAAATTTTCTTCAAAGGTTGATAATATAATAGTCTTCCATATTCCATATTCAAATTTCGCTGACAAACGTTACGAGGGTCGAAAAAATTGAAAAATATGAATTTAAAAAAAAAATTACAACTTTCTTTTCATTACTGTTATACCATATATCGATGTCTCGCGTTTAAATTTTCTACAAAGTTTGATAATATAATAGTCTTCCATATTCCATATTCAAAATTTACTGACAAACGTTACGAGGGTCGAAAAAAATGAAAAATATATTTAAAAAAAAATTTACAATTTTCTTTTTATTACTGTAATACCATATCTCGATGTCTCGCGTTTAAATTTTCTACAAAGGTTGATAATATAATAGTCTTTCATATTCTACATTCAAAATTCACTGACAAAACGTTACGAGGGTCGAAAAAATTGAAATATATGAATTTTTAAAGAAAATTTACAACTTTTTATTACTGTAATACCATATATCGATGTCTCGAGTTTAAATCTTCTACAAAAGTTGATAATATAATAGTCTTCCATATTCCATATTCAAAATTCACTGACAAACGTTACGAGGGTCGAAAAAAATGAAAAATATGAATTTTAAAAAAAAATTTACAATTTTCTTATTATTACTGAAATACCATATATCGATGTCTCGCGTTTAAATTTTGTACAAAGGTTGATAATATAATAGTCTTTCATATTCTATATTCAAAATTCATTGACAAACGTTACGAGGGTCGAAAAAAATGAAAAATATGAATTTAAAAAAAAATTACAATTTTCTTTTTATTACTGAAATACCATATATCGAAGTCTCGCGCTTAAATTTTCTACAAAGGTTGATAATATAATAGTCTTTCATATTCTATATTCAAAATTCATTGACAAACGTTACGAGGGTCGAAAAAAATGAAAAATATGAATTTAAAAAAAAAATTTACAATTTTCTTTTTATTACTGAAATACCATATATTGATGTCTCGCGTTTAAATTTTGTACAAAGGTTGATAATATAATAGTCTTCCATATTCCATATTAAAAATTCACTGACAAACGTTACGAGGGTCGAAAAAAATGAAAAATATATTTTTTAAAAAAATTTACAATTTTCTTTTTATTACTGTAATACCATATATCGAAGTCTCGCGCTTAAATTTTCTACAAAGGTTGATAATATAATAGTCTTTCATATTCTATATTCAAAATTCATTGACAAACGTTACGAGGGTCGAAAAAAATGAAAAATATGAATTTTTAAAAAAAATTTACAATTTTCTTTTTATTACTGTAATACCATATATCGATGTCTCGCGTTTAAATTTTCTACAAAGGTTGATAATATAATAGTCTTCCATATTCCATATTCAAAATTTACTGACAAACGTTACGAGGGTCGAAAAAAATGAAAAATATATTTAAAAAAAAATTTACAATTTTCTTTTTATTACTGTAATACCATATCTCGATGTCTTGCGTTTAAATTTTCTACAAAGGTTGATAATATAATAGTCTTTCATATTCTACATTCAAAATTCACTGACAAACGTTACGAGGGTCGAAAAAATTGAAATATATGAATTTTTTAAAAAAATTTACAACTTTTTTTTACTGTAATACCATATATCGATGTCTCGCGTTTAAATTTTCTACAAAAGTTGATAATATAATAGTCTTCCATATTCCATATTCAAAATTTACTGACAAACGTTACGAGGGTCGAAAAAATTGAAATATATGAATTTTTTAAAAAAATTTACAACTTTTTATTACTGTAATACCATATATCGATGTCTCGCGTTTAAATTTTCTACAAAAGTTGATAATATAATAGTCTTCCATATTCCATATTCAAAATTCACTGACAAACGTTACGAGGGTCGAAAAAAATGAAAAATATATTTAAAAAAAAATTTACAATTTTCTTTTGATTACTGTAATACCATATCTCGATGTCTCGCGTTTAAATTTTGTACAAAGGTTGATAATATAATAGTCTTCCATATTCCGTATTAAAAATTCACTGACAAACGTTACGAGGGTCGAAAAAAATGAAAAATATATTTTTAAAAAAAATTTACAATTTTCTTTTTAATACTGTAATACCATATAATGATGTCTCGCATTTAAATTTTGTACAAAGGTTGATAATATAATAGACTTCCATATTCCATATACAAATTTTGCTGACTAACGTTACGAGGGTCGAAAAAATTGAAATATATGAATTTTTTTAAAAAAATTTACAATTTTCTTTTTATTACTGTAATACCATATATCGATGTCTAGCGTTTAAATTTTGTACAGAGGTTGATAATATAATAGTCTTCCATATTCAAATTTCGCTGACTAACGTTACGAGGGTCGAAAAAATTGAAAAATATGAATTTAAAAAAAAATTACAATTTTCCTTTTATTACTGTAATACCATATATCGATGTCTCGCGTTTAAATTTTCTACAAAGGTTTATAATATAATAGTCTTTCATATTCTATATTCAAAATTCACTGACAAACGTTACGAAGGTCGAAAAAATTGAAAAATATGAATTTAAAAAAAAAATTACAATTTCCCTTTTATTACTGTAATACCATATATCGATGTCTCGCGTTTAAATTTTGTACAAAGGTTGATAATATAATAGTCTTCCGTATTCCATATTCAGATTTCGCTGACAAACGTTACGAGGGTCGAAAAAAATGAAATATATGAATTTTTTTAAAAAATTTAGAACCTTCTTTTTATTACTGTAATACTATATATCGATGTCTCGCGTTTACATTTTCCACAAAGGTTGATAATATAATAGTCTTCCATATTCCATATTCAAATATATCGATGTCTCGCGTTCAAATTTTGTACAAAGGTTGATAATATAATAGTCTTCCATATTCCATATTCAAATTTCGCTGACTAACGTTACGAGGGTCGAAAAAATTGAAAAATATGAATTTAAAAAAAAATTACAATTTTCCTTTTATTACTGCATTGTCTAATAAAGAAATAGTCTAACAACCATACGGACTAATAATTTAACAGTTTTTCGTAATTTTGGACAAAACGTATAGATGTCGTATTGTGAAAGCTGGACAAAACGTTAGGAGGTCGCTGAATGGAATATTTCACTTCGAATTAGAAAAGATATCTGTATGTTTTGAGTGATTATGTTACTAAACGCTAGATGTGACGACACTTCGTATCCTTATTCTATTTTCCAAATAAATCTACCTGCAAAGCACAAGAATGTTTTTGAAGGTCATCCGTAATAACTTAAATAGTAGGGTGAAAATGTTTTAGCATTGCATTCAGAGATAAATTGCATTTTGCTTGCATTTATAAAGTATGTACTTCTTGTCGTAATTGCGTGGATCGTTTTCATAACTTTCTTGAATTTTGGATAATTTTGCTGTTATTCTGTACATACTTTTTATAAATAGTGGTTGTTTTAAAACGAGCATCGTGTTGAAAATATTGTTTTTACCAGAGAGTTTGTACTTATTTATTCTTGTTCAAGGACACTAAGTGCCATTA